>CAUYUJ010001089.1:12500-105363 GCA_963575745.1 Prorocentrum cordatum
CGGCCTTTTGGCCTGGGAGCACCCGACCAAATGAGGATTCATTCCTCTCGCCCGCCCACACAGCTTCCCATCGTCCGCACGCACGACGCGAACACGCGAGGGCACAACCGAGGCTGGGCGGACACCGTCGCGATTAACGTCGTCGTCATCGCGGTCGTCGTCGTCGTCGTCGTCATCGCCCTCGCCCTGGCTGACGTCGAAGCCACGAACTTATCCCGCCAAATATCGTTCAAAAAATCCGCGATGAGCCTCCTCCTCCATTTCCTGCTCCTCCGCTTCTTCCGTCTGTCTCTCCTCCTCCTCCTCCTCCTCGTCCTCCTCCTCCTCCTTTTCCTCCTCCTCCTCCTCTTCATTTTCCTCCTCCTCCTCCTCCTCCTCCTCCTCCTCCTCCTCCTCGGGGCCTCGGCGCAAGATTCACTAGGGTCCGAGCCTCGCGCGAAAAAATGCAATGGCCCCCTCCCGCACACAAATCGCAAGAACCCTGGCCCCCCTGAGAAAATTCAAGATGTTCCAACTCTCTGACGAAAAAATTGCGATAACCCAGATGTTTCCAAAACAAATTCGCGAGAATCCAGGCCTCCCGCGGAAAATCGCGAGAGATCAGGCCCCCTGGAAAAAAATGTGAGAGTCCAGGCCTCCCCCAAAAAAATTGCGAGTCCAGGCTCCTGGACATGATTCGCAAAAATCCTCTGCCCCGTGCAATGTCCTTGTCCTTGGAGGCACCCCCCAGGCTACCTCGCCCCCACGAAACCCCCCCGGGCGATTCACGAGGGCTGTTCTCGCACAAAAACCCCCCCGGGCGATTCGTGCGGGAACAAATGAGCAGCCGGCACCCCCCTGGGCGACCCGACTGCTCGGACCGACACCCCCCGGGCGAGTCGGTCCGTCCTGGAAACCCCCGGGCGATCCAGAACCTGCCTGTGAGAAAAGCCCCGGCCAAGCTCCCCCTTGCGAGGGAACTTTGGCAGGAGCGATCCACGCGGGGGCGGCATTCCAACCCCCTGGGCGATGGAATGCGGCGAATCCCCCCCCGGCCGATGCTGAGGGGAGGTGGACAGAGCAACTGGGTGCCGGCGGTAAACCGTCAACCGGGTTTTTGTTTCCGGTTTGCGGTCTCGCGCGAAGGCCCTGGGTCAGGCCGGCGAGTCAGGCTACACGCCCTGAAAAAGGGTGGCACCACTCGAGTACCTCGCAGGCGGAAAGCGCAAGCCGATATGCAGCCTCAAGCTCACAAACAGTCACAGTTGAACCCGCTGGCAAGCCAAACGCCTCCTCGCGGAGATCAACCACACGTGTCTGTACTTAACTCGAGTTACAGCACAGCTACAGAGCTGATAATTACAGAAATCGATTGAAAATGATCATTTGAAATTGTCTGTCGCATCCAGAGCTCTGAAATCAGTCAGCTGCCCGATCTAGAATAGCGAAACTATTTGTATTCTTCGAGTCGTCTTGAGAGGTGCTGTCGGTTTTCTTACTCAACTCGGGCTGTAGGGCGGCTACAGTGCTGCTGTTTTCAGAAATCGATTTCAAGACATGAGACGCGTCCGTCCGTCGAATCCGTCGCGTCCGTCCGTCTGTCCGTCGAATCCAGGAACTTGGTCTGTTGCCCGAACTAAATCCTCGAAACTTTTCGTATTGTTCGAGTCATCTGAGATGTGCGTCGGTTTTCTGAACTTAACTCGGGTTCTCTGCAATTGTTTTCCGACATTATATATTGTCAGGAAGCTCTACGAGTCTCCCGGCGGTAAGAAAGGTTGACGGTTTAGCGCAGGCGCCTGGTTTTGCTAAAATTTCAAAGATATTTGGCGAATCGTTGTAAGGAAACATAATTTTACGCCGAGCATTGGCATATAAACTTCGTTCCCTGAGCACCTGAGCAGCTCAGCTCCCTAGAGCCAGTTTTACTATCGGAAAATTAGAAGCAACCAGCATGAAATTCATACGGAAAAAAATGAATTCGATTTTCTTCTAGAAATACCCCGAGAAGCTCCCTGCTTCGATCCTGAGCACTCTCACGCGTGCAAGGAGCTCTACGAGGTTCCCGGCGGTGACCAGGTTGACGGTTCACCGCCGGCGGCAGTTGTTGCTGGAAGCTTAAGAGTGCCTCGTAGAGCTCTGATGGTAGAAGAGCTAGAGGAATCCGGCGACAGGGTGGAGCTAGTTGGCGAAATGTCGAAAAGGGACGCGATCATAGCTTCCGCGGCCTGGCTCAGCCGATTTTGCAGTTCTAACAATTCGTTTGGGCTGCTATTTGCGCAGAGCGAAGCTTGGCATTACAGAAGTTACCTCACAAATTCTTAGTTCATTCCGTCGAAAAATTCTCCCGAGCGAAGCCAGGGACCGACTTCACGTTAGCAGTCCAAAAATGTAATTTTCCAGTTCTGCAGAAAATACCATCAGAAGCTATCCGCTTGCACTTCTAGTTCTCTCAGGCGTCTGCTTGCACTGGGCGCCGGCGGTAAACCGTCAACCTGTCTTACCGCCGGGGGAATCGTAGAGCTTCCTGACAGTATATAATGTGGGAAAAACTCCAGACAACGACTAGTTTTTCAGCCCAAGCAATTTCGGACCTCTCAAGATGACTCTAACAAAAAAACAAACAGTTTTGCAACACAGTTCGAATATCAAACCGAGTTCAGACCTCTGAATGTGATAGGCAGACGCGTCTGATGTCTGCGAATCGACTCATGTGATTACCAGCAGCCCCCCTGCAGCCCGAGTTAAATGCAGAAAACCGACAGCCTCTCAGAATGACTCGGATAATACAATAGTTTCGCGAACTAGTTCGCGCAGCAGGCCGAGTTCCGAGCTTTGGGTTGACGCACGCACGCGCCTGACGTGTCCGAATCGATTTCTGTAACCAGCAGCACTGTAGCCCTCTCCCAGCACGAGTTGAGTGCAGAAAATTGAGAGCACGTCTCAAGATGATTCGGAAAATACGAATAGTTTCGCGAACCTAGCTCGGGCAGCAGGCCGAGTTCAGAGCTCTCGATACAACAGACAAACGCGCCCGATAATTCCCAATCGATTTCTGTGACTATAGGCTCTGTAGCTGCCCTACAGCTCGAGTTAAGTACAGAAAACCGAGAGCGTTTGTCAAGATGACTCGAATAATACGAATAGGTTTGCGGACCTAGCTCGGCTAGCAGACCGAGTTCAGACCTATGGATTCAACAGGCGAGCGCGCCTGATGATTCTCAGTGCGATAGGTAGCTTACCAGCACTGTAGCTGCCCTACAGCTCGAGTTAAGTAGAAAATACCGACAACGCGTATCAAGTTGACTCGAATAATACGAATAGGTTTGCGGACCTAGCTCGGCTAGCAGACCGAGTTCAGACCTATGGATTCAACAGGCGAACGCGCCTGATGATTCTCAGTGCGATAGGTGTGCTTACCAGCACTGTAGCTGCCCTACAACTCGAGTTAAGTAGAAAATACCGACAACGCGTATCAAGTTGACTCGAATAATACGAATAGGTTTGCGGACCTAGCTCGGCTAGCAGACCGAGTTCAGACCTATGGATTCAACAGGCGAACGCGCCTGATGATTCTGAGTGCGATAGCTGTGCTTACGAGCACTGTAGCTGCCCTACAGCTCGAGTTAAGTAGAAAATACCGACAACGCATATCAAGATGACTCGAAACAGCCGATCCCGCCGGGACGCTTTTTGGCAGTAAAAGGTACCCGATCGAGCTGAGATCAAGATGGCGAGTGGGAATAAGATCGAATATCACGGGAAAAAATACTAGAGCTCTAACGAATGGTTGAATTTCGAGAACAAAATTTTCAACCGACCAAAAGTCACCAAAAGGTCCGTCGAGATTTTTCTTGCCAACTAGCTCTCCAGCGCTCCGGAATTACTCTTAAGCTTCCAGCAATAACTTGCTAGAGGGAAGCTCTACGAGTTACTTCTAGTGCGTCGTAGAGCTCTCATGGTAGAAGAGCTAGAGGAATTCGGCGACAGGGTGGAGCTAGTTGGCGAAACTGGCTTCGGCGGTGAACCGTCAACCTGGTCACCGCCGGGAACCTCGTAGAGCTCCTAGAACGCGTAAGAGTGCTCAGCATCAAAAAAAAGGGAGTGCTTCTGGAAGCATTTCTCGAAAAAGAGAAAACATGATTTTTTTCATGTCGACATAAAGTTGGTTCCGCCAAGTGTTTTCATAGTAAAAGTGCATCTAGAGAGCTCATATTAGGGCGCAGAGGCCCTCATAGTCGTTTACAGGTGCGAAAAATCTGCTCTCAAAATAAATGGTCAAATATCTTTCAAATATTCGCAAAACCACCCAAAAGTTGCCACATTGTCTGCCTCGGCCCGGTGGGCCAACCACCCCGCGCCGGAATTCCTCTAGCTCATCGATGCCGAAGAGCTCTACGAGGTATAGAGGCCCCGCTGAGGGACCACCCTTTGCGCCCCCCAGTGGTGTCGAGAAAATGCCGCGCCTGTCACGCCCAGCGAGCGTGTCACGGATAGAGGCCCCCCTGAGGGACCACCGTCTGCGCACCCCCTATGGTGTCGAGGAAGTGCCACGCCTGCTCGCCTGCCGCATGGCTTGCCGTGTGTGTGTATGATGCGTATGCGGCCATATCGGGACATATCTCACGTGTTGCCCAGTATGTCGTGCCGACGTCTTGGGTGTACGATGCAGTGAACATGCGTCTTGTATGTGCGAATGTGTGCATGTGTGCGGCTGTGTGCGAGTGTGTGAGCGAGAAGAAGGAGGTGGGGTGGGAACGCAGGTGTGACGCGGGTGCAGAGAAGGGGAGGTGAGTGAACGCGGGTGCGACGCGGGTGTACAGAAAATCATAACCCCACGTAGAATGTGGGGAAAAAACGCGCACACACACACACAGCATACAGCACACCACAGCAGAGCACAACACAGAACACACACACACACACATATACACTCATACACAAAAACACACACAATCACACACAGAACACACCGCACACGCAACATAACACAACAGGTGTGCAAAATATGTCCCTGAGCGCGGCCTCTATCCGTGACACGCTCGCAGATCGTGGCAGGAGTGTCACTTTCTCGATACCACAAGGGGTGCGCAGAGGGTGGTCCCTCAGCGCGGCCTCTATCCGTGACACGCTCGCAAGTCGTGGCAAAAGTGACACTTTCCCGACACCGCAAAGGGTGCGCAAAAAGTGGTCCCGCAGCGCGGCTTCTATCCGTGACACGCTCGCAGATCGCGGCAGGAATGGCACTTTCTCGAGACCACAGGGGGTGCGCAAAGGGGGGTCCCTCAGCGCGGCTTCTATCCGTGACACGCTCGCAAATCGTGGCAAGAATGGCACTTTCTCGACACCGCAAGAGGTGCGCAAAAGGTGCCACCTGAGCGCGACCTCTATCCGTGACACGCTCGCAGATCGTGGCAGGAGTGGCACTTGCTCGACGCCACAACGGGGCCGCAAAAGGTGGTCCCTCAGTGCGGCCTCTACCCGTGACACGCTCGCAGATCGTGGCAAGAATGGCACCTTCTCGACACCACAAGGGGGGGGGGGGGCAGAAAATGGTCCTCCAGCGCGGCCTCTATCCGTGAGACGCTCGCAGATCCTGGCAGGAGTGGCACTTTCTCGACACCACAGGGGGTGCGCAGAAAGTGGCCCCCCCAGCGCGGCCTCTATCCGTGACACGCTTGCAGATCGTGGCAAGAATGACACATTCTCGACACTATAAAGGTGCGCATGGGGTGGTCCCTCCGCGCGGCCTCTATCCGTCACACGCTCGCAGATCGTGGCAGGAATGACACATTCTCGACACCGCAAAGGGTGCGCATAAGGTGGTCCCTCCGCGCGGCCTCTACCCGTGACACGCTCAGACCGTGGCAGGAATGGCACTTTCTCGACACCGCAAGGGGTGCGCAAAAAGTGGTCCCGCAGCGCGGCCTCTATCCGTGACGCGCTCGCAGATCGTGGCAGGAATGGCACTTTCTCGACACCACAAAGGGTGCGCAAAAAGTGGTCCCTCAGCGCGGCCTTTCTCCTTGACGCGCTCGCAAATCGTTGCAAAATGGCACTTTCTCGACACCACAAGGGGTGCGCAGAAGGTGGTCCCTCCGCGCGGCCTCTATCCGTGACACGCTCGCAGATCCTGGCAGGAATGGCACTTGCTCGACACCACATAGGGTGCGCAAAAGGTGGTCCCTCCGCGCGGCCTCTCCGTCACACGCTCGCAGATCGTGGCAGGAATGGCACGTTCACGACATCATAAGGGGTGCGAAGAAGGTGGTCCCTCCGCGCGGCCTTTATCCGTGACGCGCTCGCAGATCGTGGCAGGAATGGCACTTGCTCGACACCACATAGGGTGCGCAAAAGGTGGTCCCTCAGCGCGGCCTCTATCCGTGACATGCTCGCAGCTCGTGGCAGGAGTGGCACTTTCTCGACACCACAGGGGGTGCGCAGAGGCTGGTCCCTCAGCGCGGCCGCTATGCACGACGGTCGTCCAAGGCATAGCAGGAGTGGCACTTTCTCGGCGCCATAGGGGGTGCGCAGGGGGTGCTCCCTCACCGCGGCCGCTATGCACGACGGTCGTCCAGGCGTAGCAGGCGTGGCACCTTCTCGGCACCATAGAGGGTGCGCAGGGGGTGGTCCCTCACCGCGGCCGCTAAACACGACGGTCGTCCAGGACATAGCAGGCGTGGCACTTTCCCGACACCATAGAGGGTGCGCAGGGGGTGGTCCCTCACCGCGGCCGCTGGCTGGCTCGAATCTGTCCTCGATGGAGGATAGAAGGCTAGGAAGAGGGAGGAGGTTCAAGCAATATGGCGTTGGATGACACATAGGGGAACATTTACGACGAGGGCTCAGAACGCAGAATTGCGCATATATTATAAACTTAAGCAAAAACATAAGATATAAATTAAGTATGTCGGGTTCCTCGGTAGCGTACTTTGTCATTGCTCGGCTGTCTCTAACAAACTCCCACCACATCCTCGTTCCGAGAAGGCGCTTCCAATCATACGCCAAGCGATCAACCGCTTGCGCCCGCGAGCCAAGGGTCTCTCGCGTCTTGGGCATTCATCCTCAATGAACTTCCTCTAACTAACCCCATCACCTTCTCGTTCGGAGAAGGAGCTTCCCGTCATCCGCCGAGCGAGCTACATTTACAATCGCGAGCCAGGGGTCAATCGCGAATTCGTCATTAATTCCTTACTCGGCAAGCCTCTAACAAACTCCCATCACCTTCTCGTTCTGAGAAGGCGCTCCCCGTCATCCGTCAAGCGATCTACCTTTGCGACCTTGAGCCAACTGTCCCTAGCAAATGTGTTATTCACGAATTCCTCAGAAAGATTGGCCTAACAAACTCCCATCACCTTCGCAGTCCGAGAGGGCACTTCCCGTCATCGGACGAGCGATCTACCTTTGCGACCCCGGGCCCGTTGTCCATCGCGAGCTTGTTCTTCATTAGTTCCGTAGAACGCTTGGCCGAACAAACTCCGACCACCGTCTCTTTCCGAAAAGGCGCTTCCCGGCATCCGCCAAGCGAAAAGCGTTTTGCGATCGCGAGCCCATTGTCTATCGCGTCTCTGTTCTTCAATAGTTAGTCGTAAGCATGGCCTAACAAACTCCCATCACCTTCTCGTTCCGAGAAGGCGTTTCCCGTCATCTGCCAACGAACGATAAAGTGCAGCCAGCCACCCGAGACAGGAAGATATTGATATATTTGTGGCAGTTACAACCAACACGTCCAGCTCGCTCCTCGTACCTCGAAGACGTTTCCGGTCATCCGCCAGCGAGCTTCGGGATGCGATCCGTATCCGCTGGTTGGAGAAAAAAGGGCCCAAAAACCAACGGTGCACGGCGGAGGCGCTTCCCGTCATCCGCCACCGTGCCTGCACGACGTGGGTGTGTTATGATGTGCAGTCAGAAACCCTAATAAGGACGCGCGGTAAGGACGCAAGACCCTTGGAAGCCGAAGTTGGGATTCTTGGGGCGGCGGACGACGAAAACCCCAAGGACGCAGGGGTACCCTGACAAGCGGGCAAGCGAAAGAGGCCAAGGACGAGCCGCAAGAGCAAGGAAGAGCAAGGACGCAAGGGTACCCTGAGCAAAGTCGCGCGTCCTAATTAGGGTTTTTGACTGCAAGGTGGTGCCCGATAAGGCTTCTGCAGGTCTTTGAAGGGCTCCCGCACCTCCAGTCGGCACCTCGCTGCGTGCATCGACCCCCGCCCCCTCCCAAGCCTCCTGGCCCGTGCCCTCTAGACACAGTCGAGTTTGGTTGGAGGGGGAACGCGAGAGGGCGCAATACCCCTCCAAGGGCCGCATTGCCACAGGCAATGAAAGCACGGGTCGCTGAATACAGAACAGAAGGGTACCCTTGATTTGACAGAAGGGGGGGCCGCGGGCGCGACGCACCCGCAGACACTGCTTCAACCAAAATCGGCGTGCTTTCCAATGTGGCGGGTAGGCCCACACGGAGTGCCTTCTCAAATGACAACTCCGCGCCTGCGGCGGCCCGACTGGAACATCGGCGTGGGAAAACATCAGTGTGAACTCCAACAGGGGCGGACCCTCACTCTTGTCCGCAACCGCGGGCGTGAATCGATACAGCCTTGCGGGTCAGGGGGCTCCCATGGGCCCCCCTGGGCCCCAGGCCTGCAGAAGAAGTCCGTCGAGCCCGCGGGCACCCAGGGAGCTTCCCTCCGCCGAAACTTGAGACCGCCTGCTATTGGCTGCGCCCTTGGCCGCCGAAACATCAAACCGCCTGAGCCGCTGGTTGCGCCGATTTCTGCATGGTTGTGCCGATTTCTGTCCGTCGGGCGCCTGCGGCGGTGGCCATCGCCGTCGGCGTCCGCACAGGAGCCCGTGCTCCTTACCCGCGAGAACGCACGTGACTGGCCCAGCCCACCCCTCCCGTCCCCCTGGTCGCGTCACGATGCGCGCTGGTGTCGTCTGGGAAGTAGCCGCTCCCGGGCATTCCCAGAGAGTGCGGGCGCGAATCGCGGCGTGGCTGGTCCCCTCCCCGCCCCCCCCCCCGCCCCCTCCCGCCCCTCGGCGGCCAACCTGGGGGTGGGAACTGAGAAGGGGCGGGCCTTCTCAGCAGGCCAGGGAGTCCCCGGGCCTTCGGAGAAGTTGCCTAAACCTTCCCAGCAGGCGCAGAGCAGGAGGGCCTCTGAGAGGCCCCGCCGCCTTCTGAGAGGGCCCTCTCCTTCCCACTTCCCCAGCTCGCTCGCTGCCGAACCTCCTCTGGTCACGCCCGTTTTCGCCATGGGGGAAAGAAGCGGTCTCCAGGCGCCCGATCTGGTGTGGAGTGGGCGCGTGACCACGCAGCCTGCGTGCGCTGAGGAAATCTGCGGGGGGTGCGAGCCCGAGCCTTCCACCAAGCGGATTCCAGAACTCCACTCGCGGTCGCGGTACACCTCTCTGAAGCTTGAGGCAAAATGGCACTGCACTTGCGCTGGCTCACCCTTGGCTCAGCGGCCCGTGAATGTGCATGCAGGGGCGGGGACGAGTCGGGACATCCCACAAGCTCCCTCAGAATCTGCTCAAAGCATGCCCTGACAATTATTTAGGACAGTTTTTTTTTAATACATAGGATTTTGAAAATATAGGATTTGTAGTACATCATCAATGTATGGATAAATGTGTGCATGACCTCATCTTTGTTTTTAATACTAAATCCCTGCAAGTGTAATACATGATCCGCACGCGGAGCATGTATTAAAAACGGCACTGTACCATGGACACCGCCGCCCTGGTCATTTGCTCGAGCTGCCGTCGGCCTTGGCGAGCTGTTGGGACTACAAGGGCATCCTCGACCGGGTGACACCCCGGCGTCAACGGATACCAGGTCAGATCCCAAACGGCATGACGAAAGGTGGAGAGCGCGATATGCCGCACAAACACGGGGGACCGTGCGGGAGAGCATTCGCAATACGGGCCGAACCATCTACGGAAGGACATACGGAAGGCCATACGGGAGACCACATGTGAGGCCACACCAAAGACCTCAAGTCGGGGAGACCATACCTGAGAGTCCTCGGCAAGAGACCATACGAAGAGACGATACAAGGGACCATACGGGAGACCATCAGATCCGCCGACCCCCTGTGGGTCTGCAGGCGTCTGAGACTGCTCCCCCCGGGGACTCCCACCTGAGACCCCCCAACACGACCCCACCGGCCCCTCGCCCCCTTCCCTTCAGCAGGGACTGACCGTCCCAGCATTCCTATAGTCCTACCACGAAATGCTCTTAGAACCCGAAAATGTTCTAATAACAAAAACAACGTTCTCACAACGTAAACCCGATGCGTTCAAACAAGACAGACTCCGCCAGATATGTTCTAAAAGCATTTCGTGGAAACCACAAGAGGCTCTGAGAGCACTGTGTGGTAGGGCCATAGGCGAGCCAGGACGCTTCGCCACTGCTCGATTCCCCCCGCCCCAGCCCAAGACGCGAACTACAACAAGAGGGGTCGGCGGATGCGCAGCAGAGCCCAGAATGGAATCGACGAGCCGGATCGCCGATCGAAACGAATCTCGCCTCGGCGGAAACTGGCAGCCGAGTCGGGGGGAGTCGAATCCGCGGAGATCGGCAGGCGAACGTCCCGATATTTTTTCCCATCGTTTCTGTGGAAGCGACGGTTCATTGTGTCTGTGTTTTTTCCCTCCCCCCCCACTTCCCCACTTCCCATATATTCTCCCAATCCATATATTTTCCCATATTTTCCTCTCCTCCCCCACTTCCCATATATTTCCCCATCTTTTCTCTGGGGAATCGACGATTCATTGAGTCTGCGTGTTTTGTTTTCCCCTCCCGAAGCCAGCACGGCCACGCCCTCCCCCCCCCCGGGGAGCCCACGCGGAAGACCAGCCCGTCGCCGTTGCCAGCTCAGTATAGGGCCAGCAGCGGCCTCCCCCCGCGGCCCCCCGGCCACGATTGCCAGGCCGTCCCGCGGCCCTTCGGCACGAGCCACCTGTCTGACGCCCTAGCAGGCGAGCTGCTTGCAGGGCAATTTTTAATACATAGGATCTTCGAACACATAGGGTTTTTGATACAGGATCCGTTTATGAATGAATTTATGCATGAACTCATCGTTGTTTTTAAGACTAAATCCCTGCATGTTTAATACATGATCCGCACGCGGAGCATGTACTAAAAACGGCACTGTGCGCAGAAGCCAGCTCCCGAGCCCCTCCGTGGGGATGCCAGCCATGCCCACCTCGTGGAGTCGCCGCGCCCCGTCGAGAAAGCACGCACGCTTCGCACCTCGCCGAGAACGAGACACTGAGACTTACACCTGATCGGACAAGAACGAGAAGCGCCGATTTAGACCAGTGGGCATATGGGCGAAGACGAATCAGAGAACGACGAGGAGGCGGTGACGAGGACGCCGTGAAGAACGTGAGGATAGCGAGGAGGAGCATGAGGACAACGAGGAGGAAGAGAAGCAGGACGGGGACAAAGAGAATGAGGGCGAGCACGGGGAGGAATGCGGAGGACGATGACAACGACGGCAGAGGACAATCACATGCAATTGGAGAAGGACGTCGAATCAGGAGAGGGTCCTGGTGACCCTATCGGTCTACCCTGGGGGCTCCTGACGCAGCGCGGGGTTTTCTTAGGGCCTGTTGGGGGCTTCTTGGGGGGCTCTTGGGTCCTCTTGAGGGCTTCTGGGGTCTTCTTGGGCTGTCTGGGCGGGTCGTGGGGTTCTTTGGGAGCTTTCTTGGGCTGTCTCGGCGCCATTTTGGGCCGTCGTGGGGCTTTCGTGGGCCGTCTGGGGGGCTTCGGGGGCGCTCCAGGCAGTGTCTTGGGGCCCTCTTGGCCTGCCTTGGGGGCTTTTGTGAGCTGTCTTGGCGCCTCCTGGATTAAGATGTTCCAACCAACTTTAACCTTGACCACCAGCAGGAAGTTCGAGCACCGAGAAAATACCGAAACTGGAGGGTTTTCACGTGTCGGTCCCTGGGAGGCGATACTTGGTCGACACGTGTTCGATACTTTTCTGGGAGCTCGAATATATTTCTGGGATGTGGTCCTCAAGTACGATTGTAGCTCATAACTCCTGGAGCGCTCGTGGATGTCTTTTGGGGCTCTCTTGGGGCGCTCTTGGGCGCTCTAGGGGCCCTCCGGGGCGTCTTTGGGGCCTCCTTTGGGCCGTTCGAAAGCCCTCCGGGAACGATTCCAAGACGATGTCGATTCGGAGTCCCCTCCGGGCCCGATTGTTTGAGGATGTCTCGAGCGAAACAACCATTTTTCAGAAACCTGACCGGACAAGAACGGCAAGCGTGGTTTTTGTTTGTGAAACTTGCCGCGGGCTTACCAGCACAGCAGACCGCATGAACATAGCAGATCACAGCAGCACGGCAGACCAGCACAGCAGACCAGCACGGCATGGCAAACCACCAGAACATAGCAGACCAGTACGGCAAGGCAGACCATCACGGCAAACCAGCACGGCAGCCAAACACGGCAGACCAGCACGGCAGACGACAGGAACATAGCAAACCACATCAGCACTGCAGGCCAGCACGGCCAGACCACAAGAGCATAGCAGACCACAGCAATACGGCAGACCAGCAAGGCAGACCAGCTCGGCAGACCAGCTCGGCAGACCAGCTCGGCAGACCAGCACGGCAGACCAGCACGGCATACCAACCAGCACGGCAGATCGTGTTTGTCATTTTGTTTGAAGGTGTCCCTGGCGGCATCGGCATGTGCGGCAGTCCTCATGGCGCTCTGGGAGCCATCTTGAAGTCCTTTGCGAGCTCTTGCTTCACCAGCTTGACTCACTTCTTTTTTTCCGAAGGATCCCTCCTGCTCACCCTGACCTGCTCCGTCCACCGTCTGCAACAGAGACGGCCGAACGCGGTTCCACGGAGTCGAGGCGCGCACACGCTTGACATCGATTCAAACAAGCGGCAGCACGCTACGCCTGACTCGCCCGCGCGGAGCTGGGAGCCCTCGGCTCAGTAGCCAATTGCGACGGAGCCCTTTAGATCCGAAGTTTGACCATACAACCGCGCCTCGAGGGACAACATCTTCTGGCACCCTTTCTCAGGCGCCGCCGCCTCCGTGTGGTCATCCTCTCCCAGCAGCCCTCCGACACGATACCCAGTGCGCTGAAGGTTCTTGACGTAGACGTTCAGATACGGCTGCCCCTTGTCGGTGTGACCGCTGCCGACTTTGAGCTCCACAAGCCCGAGTTTCAGCCACTTCGGCGTCTCGTCACGCGCGTCGTGAGCGTCGAAGTGAAGGCCTCCAGGCCCCACCTTGTTCGCCCACGTCCCTGTGGCGTTGATCTCCTGGAAGTACATGTCCGAGCAGTGTGTCCCCAGTCGACGCGCGTCGGCCTCTACAACAAGCAGCGCATCCTCGACGGGCGTTCCGCGCGGAACGCTGACCAAGACAGATTTGCCTGGCCTCACCAAATCGAACCGCTGACCGAACATGTTCTGCAAGTGTGGATCGCCGGTGGCGGAGGACAATGACGTCGTCGGTGCTGGCGTTGGTGCTGGCGTCGACGCCGTAGTCGGTGCCTGTGTGGGTGAAACCGTCGGCGACGCCGTCGGGGAAGCAGACGGTGCTGCAGTCGGAGCTGCCGTGGGAGCTGCAGTTGGTGCCGCTGTCGGGGTCGCCGTGGGCGCTGCCGTTGGTGCTGCAGTCGGTGCTGGTGTGGGTGAGGCCGTCGGTGACGCCGTCGGGGAGGCAGACGGTGCTGCAGTCGGAGCTGCCGTGGGAGCTGCAGTTGGTGCCGCTGTCGGGGTCGCCGTGGGCGCTGCCGTTGGTGCTGCAGTCGGTGCTGGTGTGGGTGAGGCCGTCGGCGAGGCCGTCGGTGACGCCGTCGGGGAGGCAGACGGTGCTGCAGTCGGAGCTGCCGTGGGAGCTGCAGTTGGTGCCGCTGTCGGGGTCGCCGCGGGCGCCGCCGTTGGTGCTGCAGTCGGTGCTGGTGTGGGCGAGGCCGTCGGCGAGGCCGTCGGTGACGCCGTCGGGGAGGCAGACGGTGCTGCAGTCGGAGCTGCCGTGGGAGCTGCAGTTGGTGCCGCTGTCGGGGTCGCCGTGGGCGCTGCCGTTGGTGCTGCAGTCGGTGCTGGTGTGGGCGAGGCCGTCGGCGAGGCCGTCGGTGACGCCGTCGGGGAGGCAGACGGTGCTGCAGTCGGAGCTGCCGTGGGAGCTGCAGTTGGTGCCGCTGTCGGGGTCGCCGTGGGCGCTGCCGTTGGTGCAGCAGTCGGTGCTGGTGTGGGTGAGGCCGTCGGCGAGGCCGTCGGTGTCTCAACATCGCAGGGCATGCTGGGGTCCAGGGTCGATGAGACGGGGGCCTCTTTTGGGACACATGAGCGCTACAGCACACAAGCATCAAAGCCAAAGCGGCTATACACGGGCCGAGCAAGAGAGGCGGAGGTACGAAGAGGAAAGACAGGGGGCCCATCCAAGTCGCACTTAGGGGTAGGGGGGACAGCAGGACTAACTCTCGCGGACCGAAGCCCGATCTCGGACCCGGGCAGCTCGCCTCCTCCTCCTCCTCCTCCTCCAGTCCCGGCCTCGCCCGCCAAGCGGGCGTCGACGCCCTTGACCTCCAGGGTCTGGGGTGCGGCCGATCTCCGGTGGGCGACGGGCGACGACGAAACGAGGGAGGGGATGGGGAGAGAGAGAGGATCAAAAGAACCCAAGACACCCACAGGCCCCTCCACGGACACACAGTTCAGACCTCGCCCCGCGGAGGTCGACACGAGGTAACAAGGCTCCCCAGAGCCTCTCCCGCCCTCGTGCGGCAAGGAAACCAAAACTTCCGTGGGCTCCTCGGAACCCTCCATAGTCGCAGCCTGCTCTATGGCTCGACGACTCGCACCTCTTGATCGAGACTTCAAAGCTTCATTCAGAGATCTCTCACTCAAGTGACCATGCTCGTCCACCAGGACTAGACTTCCACGACAGAGCAAGTCATGGAGCGCCAAATTCCCGCGTCCTGGGTCCATCTTGGTCAGAGGGTCGGCAGGCATTCGCCCGTGAGGGACCCAACGCACACGCGAACCCACGGCGGCAAGGGAGTCTCTGATCACCGCAAGCTCCACCGCGTTGCGCCTGTCCGCTCGTGATCCGGCGGAATTACGCGAAAGCGTATCAAAAACTGACTTAGCATCGACCACAGCGAGGCCCTGTGCTGCCTCGCTGAGCTGGCACTGAGACGAGAGCATGACTGAGAAGGGCGCCTTGGCCCTAAACCACTCGGGTCGCGGCACGTCCCCGAAGACCGAGTCCCTCCAGAGGACCTGCAGCCATTGGGCCTCGGCGGTGGCCCCCGACAGGGCCAGAGTCTCCGCAGCTACAGTACTGGCCACGGCACGTTTAAGTCGCTGTGACCGCCAGGCCAGCACACTCACCTTAGCTCGCTTATTCGCTCTGATCGAAGAGTCGGCAGCCATGATGAGCCATGCTCCCTGAGCGCCTCCTCTGCGGGCTGACCCAGGGCCGCCCGCATCACTTGCCGTAACAAAAACGAATGAAAGCGGGTCGAGAGACCAGACGGTGAGCTTCTGCTCAGCAGATCCTCGAAGAAACTTTACCGTTTTGATCAACATGAGAGCGTCGGCGACTGTCGGCTCAGGAAGGGCCGCAGCTAGCAGGGATGCTGGTCCCGCCACGTCTGGACGAGATTCACGAGCAAGCCACTGAACCTGTGCCACCACCGTACGAAAGGAAGCAATCTCATCACGAGTGAGAGGGGAAGAGGGCGAACTCCTACGCTCTCGGTCGAGATGCATCAGCGAAAGCTGTTCACGCACGTATTTTTCTTGATCTATGGTTATTCCATGGGGAAATTGCTTCAATCGTCGCCCGGCGTACTCTGAATCTTCCTGCTTCCACTTGCCAAACTTAAAACGATCGCACAAAGCCACACGAAGGGAGGACATGGACGCATCCGTGCCGGCTACTATAAGGTCGTCCACCTCAATTATAACCAGAGACTCGAGTGCACCCGTCGAAGCCCGCTTCAAATACAGACAAGGTTCCAAGAGCGATTTCACAAACCCAAGAGTGCCCAGAAACTCCGTCAAGGTTTGATGCCAGAGCAGCGGGGCGTCATTCAAACCGTAAACCGGGGCCACCAGCTCGATAAGTTGATCTGGCAACAAATCTAAACCTGAACATGGCTCCACATAAATCGTACCATTGGGCCTGCACAACCTGTTGCTTTGACAAAACGCGTTCTTAGCATCGGCAACATTTAGAACCCACCCGAGAGACGCTATGATCTGACACACCAAAAGGATCGACTCAGACTGAGGTGTTGGGGCGTACACCGCTAGGGTGTCAGCATCTGGGTCCTGATGGCCATGTACACACCATCGAGACTTGGCCTTAGCAGCTGATCCCACGCCTTCGGTCGGTTTGAATCGGCGAACCATTCTCGATGACATGATCCGATCTGGAAACCGTCTCCGAACACTCCTGGACTCTTCAACCGAGAGCACCCGCACGGCTCCTGACGAGACGATGGCGTCCCACTCGGCCTGGTCAGAGTGGATGAACTGTTCCCTCTCGGCTGGGGTCAGCTTCTTGAGACAAACCTCGGCACCCCGAGGATTGTTAGGCTTGGCCTCTGCCGTGCCGGAGAAATCAGGCTCAAGCCAGAAAAACGAAAGGAAATCAGGCGACCCAGAAATCTGGGACCACTCACGCAGCTCGTTCAGCAGCCGCTGGTCTTGAAAATCGTCGGGCTCCGACCAGACCGCATAACGGACGCCATCCCCAGCCCCAGAGTCCTCGGCTCCCTCACTGGCCTGCCTTGGGCCTGTCCCAGGGGACGATTCGAAAGGAGCCGATCGGCGAGCCCTAGGCTGGGACACCGATCGCAAGGCGGGGGCCCGACCGTACACCCGGTTGGCGTAAGGAGCTTCTGGAGGAGGAAGAGCTGGCACCTCAGCAGCCTGATCGGAACCCTCGATCTCCCCTATCATGTGAGCAACACGCGGAACTCCTGCCGGCAGCTCTTCAGCAGGGGTCCGTTCCAGACGCGGTCGAACTGGACGCTCGGAAGAGGAGTCGTTCGCCTCCGAAGCTGGCCTCGCCTGTCCCCTGGCCTCGTCGAGGTCCGGAGAAAGGTCGAGAGCTCCTGGCTCCGAGGGGGAAAGACCTGGATCCTCACGAGCCTCCGAGACCTCGGTACTGATGGCCCTCGCCATCGAAGGCTCTGACGGCGGAGACAGAGTAGTTCCCTCATCTTCTCGACGCGGGCCTAGGGGAACCTGACGCGGGATGTCCGGAGCGGTAGGCGGAGCCAACACCCTAGAGGCAGGAGAGGGATCGACCCTCTCCTCGGCACCCCTCCTGTCCCAAGCTTCCGGTGGGGGAGGGCCCTCTGAGGCCACGTCCACCGCCCCGATCCTACGCCCTGGGGCCCGGACCTCTTCCCGAAGCTGATCGAAACGGGCCGTGTCGAGAAGCTCAGCCCCCAGTGATTCCTGGCGAGTCGCTGGTCGGACCTGCTCCTCCGAGCACTTGTACAACTTGGATCGCATAGCTATCCAAATTGTGCTGCCGTTCTGGTAGACAACGACCCCGGGGCCAGTCCACCTGTCCCGCTGCAGACTGTGAGACCTGTTCGCTGCTGTCACTCGGCGCCACACGTACACCCACTCGCCTGGCTTGAAAAACTTGTCCGAGTGACCTCTGGCGCGGCTCGCCTCTGAAAGTCGAGACTTGGCGTCCAAGCTCGCCAAAGCCTGACGAGCGGCCTATCGGATCTGGTGTCGACGAGCGAACGCGGCCGCCGCGGAGTCTGGCTGCATGGTTCCTCCCAAGACGTCCTCGGACCCGACCAGATCCAACGCGTCATCCGAAAGCAGGGACCTCGGGACCCGGGGATTGGCTCCCAAAACTAACTGCACTGGACTAAACCCCCCACGGTGATATGAGGCATTCTTGGCCGCCACGGCCTCGCAGAGGAGGGCCTCCACTTCTTCCTTAGTGGTCGGGGAGAGGGAAAGAGCAGCCTTTGACATAACATCCTTGAGGATCCCTCCATGCCTCTCACATTTTCCGTTGTAATGGGGGCTGTTGGCGGGTATCACCTGCTGGAAAATACCCTCATGCTCACAGCCCCCGGCAAACTCCCGCTCAAATTCAGCCCCCCCATCGCACAGAAGGACCTCCGGGAGACCAAACGGCCGAACCCACAACTGGAGAAAACCCCTCCAAGTAGCCAAGGCACTATTTTTAGGAAGCAAACAGGCCTGCTGGTAGTTGGTCCCATGACAAATCACATTCAACACTGGCGTGCTCACTCCATCCACTTCGACATAAAAGAGATCCACAGCCACCAGCTTGTTAAACTCATACGTGCGCGGAAGGTGCGCGTGCCTACGCCAGTGCGGACGAGCGTGAGAGGCGCAGGTGCCACACCGAAAGTCGGACTTCGTCCACTCAATCACCTCAGGCTTCGCACGGGCGACCCTTAAAGTCCTCAAGAAATCCTCGAGCGTGGGGTGGCCCAAATTCACGTGAAGGCGGTGCACCTCCCTCTGCAACGCTGGGTCAAGTCCCTTGGGTTGCTTCTCACTGGCCGGAATCCCGATAGGTCCGGGCAGACCCTCTGGGGCCTCCTCCTGGTCGTCTCTTGGTTCCGTGTCCCCCGGAAGACCCCCGAGCTCACCGCCCTCGGGAAGAGCCCCCAGAGCCTCTGAGGGGTACCCCCTCTGAGGGGGTACCCCGGGAAAACTGGAGGAACGTTCCTCTTCATCAGAAGGCGGCTCAGGGGCAACGAACGTCGGCAGCGTCGAAGCGAAGTGATACCACCACGCTGCTGCCTCCACGCCGGATGCCATAGCGAAGACAAGCTCCACCGGGTACTGCTCGGACTTACGTGTCCTGCGCCCCCCTTCCAGATGCAAATGCTCATGGTCGCGCGAGCACTGCCGCACGCAAGCACTGAGAAAGTGAGTCGAGTTGCTCATCAACTTCGTTCTTTTGCGAGATAGGGTCCCGTCGGGAACCACCGAGAGTCCGAACTCGCACTGATCGGTCACTTCGATTCGGACCCCCTCGCAAGCAGCCAGAGCGCGAACCTGCTTCAAGTCCCAAGAGCTAGCTCCCTCCGGGTGTTCCATGGAAAAGAACCTCCCACGCTCGAGCTGATACCGAGCCACACTGACACACAGAGCTATGTACTCGAGGCCTCGCTGCTCCACCTCCACCAGATCTTCGTGCCTCATCGAGCCCCACGAAGAGACCCTGGCTTGACTGAACGCTTTGCACTCTGGAGACATCGCGATGAAGAGCGGTTGATCTCTCTCTATGGCTCTCCAGAGAGCCGCCTGACCCTTGGGGGTCCTCAGGTCCACCCCCGTCAGCAGGTCGAACGAGCTTGAGACGACGTGGCCACGCCGGGCCAGTTCCTTAGATACCCGAGGGGGTGAGAACACTTCTAAGACTAAGGAGCCCGCACGCGTCCTCTCGGCCTCGATTACCTGCTTGCGCCTAAGTCGTTTGCTAGACCGGTGGCCGCTACCGTCTAAGATCCGGGCCGTCGCGTCTCTCACCTTCTTGGGCACCGTGGCACCCCTCCATTGACTAGGTCCGGCACCATCTAGGGCAGCAGCCGCGAAGCGGTCCTCAATCACGTACCCGACCTCCCGACATCTCGTCCACGAACTCGCTCCCTGCTCTCCTTCCTGACCTAACGCCTCCGGACAAATGCAAGAGCACGATGAGATAGGTGAGGAGAAGATAGGTGGAGGAGGGGAGGAGAAGAGAGAATCCGTGTCCTGCCACACTCGGACATTCGGAAGACGAGCAGGGGATGGTTGCTGCTGGGTCCCCAAAGCTCGCTCCTCCTCGGGAACGGGGCACTGCCTCGCGACTGACAGCGCCAATCTAATATCTGACGTGGTCGCCCCCAGCCATGGACAGCTCAAACACACCCGACCTTCGGGGGAGGAAACTTCGATCCAGCGAGCCCTCTCTGGGACCAAGCTAGCGATGCTCGTGCCCCCCCACGCATCCATGGCCAGCGCGACGAAAAGGGAAGCCTTCTCCTGGCCGGAGAGCGTCTTTGGCCTCCAGCCGAGCCTATCTTCGAGATCTCCCGATCCGAGAAACGCCTTCCGAGAGCGGTCCCAGATTCCAAGAAACGGATCGTATCCTGAGGGTCCCACCCTAGGCTGCAGCCTGCGATGCCAGACTCCCATATCTCGAAGAAAGACGTTAGTGCTGTCTACCTCCCTACTCTGGGCGCCAGACCTTGCGCTCAGCGAGGCAAGGAGGTCAGGATCCTCGTGGGCCCTCACGCTCGTGCCGTTCAGGCCGGCTCCTGTGATCCCGACGCGCCCGGGGACGACGGCGCCGAAGAGGCCTGCTGCTGCATCCGGGACATCATCATCGCGATCCTCATCATCTCCTCGTCGCTCAGGCCCTGGCGCGGTTGGCGCATCACCTCGGATACCCTCTGGTAGACCCTCTCGTTCTGCGCGCGCTGCTGCTCGATCACCACCGTCATGTCCGCGAGGGCCCGCATCATCTCGGCCGTCGTCATCGGCCTTGTCCCCGGCGGCGCCTTGGCCGGCACGCTCTGCGCCTTCGCCGGAGGGGGGTGCTTCACGGGAACGTAGCCCTCGGCCGCATTCACGTAGAGGGCCATCGGCACGGCCGTCTCCTTGACCGTCGGGACTTCCGCCTTGACCCCCACGATCTCGCGGCCCCGGCTCTCGTGAAGCCAGAGTTGCTCGCTCACTGGGTCGAGACGCTTCTTCACCTGCGTAGGCTGCGGCGTCCACGGGTCTGTCTCGCCCGTCCCCTCGAGAGCCTGCGCGTACTCCTCGAGCTCCTTGGCCACTATCTGCTTCACCTCCCGGCGTGTCTGCGCCGCCTTTGCCTTCACCAGCTTCTTCTTGGCAGCCTCGAGCTTCTCCTCGGGCGTCTTCTTGTGGTAGGCGATGCGTGTGTCGCACCTGCGGCAGTACGTGTAAGCGGCGTGCGCATTCGCCCCTGACCACTGGGCCCACGGCGGGCGCGGGCACTCCTCTGGATTCGCCTCGCCGCGCTGCAGGAGGTGAGGGACCATGCCTGAAACCGAGCGCATGTTCTCCGTCGCCGTCACCGAGCCCATCAGCTTCAGGAACATCGAACGCCACCGAGCGCTCGCCGGGCCGAGACGAAGCTGGCCGGCCAGGAACAGGTCCTTCTCGTGCTCCGTCATCTCCTCTGCCTGTAGCATCTCCGCGATCTGCATCGCCATGTAATCGTCCTGCTCCTCGTCCGTCGCGGAGGCCTCTGCGCCGAGCTTCTCCCAGGGACTGGTGCCCTCCGGGTCGCTGACCTCGTCCTCTGGCACGCTGTGGAGACGGCGCCTCCCCGGGCTCTCTGACGCCTCGCGCCTCTTGTTGATCGTCTTGCGCGAGCGAGCGGCGGACGTCGCCATCGCTCTCGTCGAGAGGCTGTCGTGGGGAGAAAGAAGCTAGCCTCGCTCGAGCCTGAGGGGCTACGGATCCGCTTGAGTCACGCCTGCTGCCCCCAGTAGCGGGTCCCCTTGGAGCACGATTATCTTCGACGGGCCCCCGGAGCTCCCGGGAGGAGAGAGAAGGAGGAGACTGCTCTAGGAGGCACACTCTCGCCTCCGACTGCACCCTACCCCCATCACCCACCCTCAGGTCCTGAACCACTGGCGGGAAGCACTCCTCCGGCAAGGACGCACGGACCGCGTGGGACACCTCGAAGTGCTTCGCGTCGCCGAAGATGAGGCTGACCGAGCGGTGCCCCGATAGGTGCCTGAACAGAGGCCTGGACACCCGGGTCTCTCCCTCGTCGACCTCGAGCGTGCCCGTCCTGAGGTCGATCACGGCGCCCATCAACTCCAGCAGTCTCGCTGGAAGAAGCGGAGGGCACCGATGAGGAATGACGAGAAACTCCACGAAGCCGTAGTTCGCAATCGAGATCGGCACCCACGCCTTGCCGATCGGCTCGGTCTTGCCGCCGATCCCGCTCGCCGTCTGGCCTGTCACCCCTCCCATCTCGCAGTGCACGTGGTAGCCTCTCTTCCGAAACGCCGTCACGAGTATCTCAAGATCCTCTCTGCCGATCAGCGCCTGGCCGGCCGCGGTGTCCACCAGGGCGTGCTCCACCATCGAGCGCAGCGAGATATTCACCGGGCCCTGCTGGATGTCCTTGATAATGCCGGTCCAGGCCTCCACGGTGCTGGCTTCGAAGAAGTCCAAGTGTCGCTCGAAGCCCGGGGGTTCGCCGTCGTTCTGAAAGAAATATGATCTCGGAGCTCCAGTCGTGTCCTTACCCTCGGCAGCTAGCCTATCTTGCTTAGATCGAAACGGTTTGCGGCATGACTCGGCCCAGTGCCCCTTCTCACCACAGTTCGCGCACCGAGACCGCCGCTTCAAGTCTCCAGACGTGATTCGCTTGTACCCCGGGCGAGCGGCTCTCTTCTTGTCGAAGAAGTCTCGCTCGATCTTCTTGTTTGCCTTCATCTTGCGCGCCTCTGCCCAGGATCTCCGTTTGTCCTTCCCCAGTTTCTCCTCGATCACGGCCGCGAGGACGATCATGAGCTCCTCCTCGGGGAGCTCCTGCTCCTCAAGAGCCGAGAGGAAGGTCTCCGCCTCGGCCTCGGGCAGCTCGAACGCGTCGTCCGGTGGATCCGAGAAGTAGGAGTCCACGTCGACTGAGACCTGCCTCGGGGGAGGAGGAGCATCCTCCACGTCAGCCTCTACGTAGGACTTCGACCCCGAGCTCGGGTTAGTCATCGTCGGAATCACGCTCTTCTCCCGGGTGTCGAGCTTCAACAGAGCCTCACGAATGGATCTGAAGTCAGTCAACCCTCCTGCCAGAGCGCGCATGTTCATCTTATTCTGCGCGGTCAAGTTAGCCCCTTCTTCCAAATATCTCGCTAGAACATTATCTGGCAGTGTGAGTCCATGTGTTTCTGCCTCGGCGATCTGGACATCTCGACGGAGAACATAATCTGTGATCGACTCGCCCCTGTGGAGCGCGAAGTCGAATAGTGCTGCTGACTGCGCCTCCCTCTGCCTGTCACCGGGGCGCTCTCCATTTAGAATGGCCAAGTGTTTGACAATCTTATCTACTCCATCGATATCGTCGAGCGTGCCCCTGATCGCTCTGAACTTCTGCTGGATGTCGACCGGGAAGCTCTCGAGCACCTTGCCGGCACGCACCTCTGGTCGATACCCTGTCCTGCCAGCCCAGCTCGTCAGGTTCAAGCGGTAGAGCTCAAGATGCTCGAACCCGAGCCAGAGCGGCGGTGGTCCGTAGTCTCTGCTCGCTGGAACTTCCCACCTGCTGGCACCCCACGGCTCCTGGGCCCAGGCTGCTGGCTCCTCGTGCCAGCGTCCGCCCGAGCTGCTGGCCCAGGGTTCTCCTCGAGCGCCCGCCGCAGTGCTATGAGTGTAGCCGTCCCACGCTTCACTCCAGCTGCGGCTCCTCGATGCCCATGCTTCTTCGTCGCCGTCGCCGGCGACCCATGTCCAGCGCCACCAGCCCGAGGGAGAGGAGTATCCGTGAGCATCGTTCGCCTGCCTCACGGGTTCCTCCCAGGCGTCCTGGACGCCCTCCTCGGTCTGGATCGCCACACTACGATTCACCTCTTCCTGCTGCTCTACTGTGCCTCGCGTCGCCATGAATGTCCCTCCAGTAGGAGTCCCCTCGTCTCCTTCGCCACCAGCTCCGCTTACCACTGTCTCAACATCGCAGGGCATGCTGGGGTCCAGGGTCGATGAGACGGGGGCCTCTTTTGGGACACATGAGCGCTACAGCACACAAGCATCAAAGCCAAAGCGGCTATACACGGGCCGAGCAAGAGAGGCGGAGGTACGAAGAGGAAAGACAGGGGGCCCATCCAAGTCGCACTTAGGGGTAGGGGGGACATCGGTGACGCCTCGAACACTACTTGGTAGACGGTCATGTGGTGATGGTAGATAGAATTGTAGCTGTTGGACCTGACGCGTAATTCCACATTTGATGGATCCCAAGGCACTGATACGGTTTGCAATACGTCATTGAAAACTGTCGCGACGATGCTGCCATCAACCAAGATGTCCATTCTGTCGGATTTGTGCCTGTAAGGGCTTTCATCGGCCCTTGAGCTGACTATGAAGGCTCCCACAGAACCATCGACGCAGGCAGGAATGGTCGCTCTCCATTCGGTGGACGTGCAACTACCAGTGCGTAAGTATTTGAAATCGCCGTTTTCGTTGCAGCCAGACAAAGTTGAGAACCATTCAGGCGTCGTAGGAATACTACATGCCGTGGAATCTTCATGCAATCCCCTTGCCACATCTGAACCGTTCAGCCCGAATGCAGACATCTGCATGAGCTGCATTTCGGCGCCCACAAGGGAAGCAAGCGCAGATGCCGTCGCAAAAACAAGTATGTTTGCCATCGTTGAGTGGATGATAGTTTGGAAGAGTAGCAACAAATGTTCAGTACAGATGCGGGAACACGGAGCGCTCACCTGGCGGATCCTTGAGCCCGAATGGCTTGAGCCAAACTGGCTACGGATCAACTGCTTGACGCACTTGAGAAATGATACCAAAACAATGTTGAGAACATATGGTTGTTTTGAAGATGTCCCCAGCGAGATGGAGCCGTGCTAGACGTGTTGGTCTGCAGAGCTCCTGCTCATGTTCTGAGGATGTCCCTAACGAAAACGTCGTTTTTGACTCAAGAGGTACTAGATCATCTCTGTCGACATCGCATGTTTCCGAGGGTGTCTCAGGCGAAACGCTCATGTTGGCAGATTCGTCACGTTCGCGACTTTCATGTTCTGAATAATGTCTCAAGCGAAACGCTTGGCTTTGAAAAAGACGATGTTGCGAACATCTCAATTGTAAGAGGATGTCTCAAACAACATGGCCACATTGACCAGCATATCCGGACAAGAACGGGAAGCTCCGCTTCTATGAGTTTGCATGCGCGCCCGCACGTATCTGCACGCAACGCGACATTGGCACACATGAGGCGCCCACATTTCAACAGGTACATGCAACTACACCACACCATGGTAACAAACGCCCTACGCAGCAACCGTGGCCACATCAGTTACCGCGGGCAACAAACGAACCACAGTTAAATTGCAGAAGGACCTCAGCAAACGTAACCACAATTCGACAGCTACCAACAGCTACACCAAACCATGATAGCAAACGCACTCAGCAGCAACCGTACCCACATTTGAGCATGAGTTCAGAGCTCTCGGTTCAATAGACGAACGCGACTGATGATTTCCCATCGGTCTATGACAATGAGCCTGTAGCTGCCTGATAGCTCGAGTTAAGGAGAAAACCGACAGCACCTGTCAAGATGACTCTAATAATACGAATAGGTTTGCGACCCTAGCTCGGCTAGCAGACCGAGTTCAGACCTCTGGATTCAACAGGCGAACGCGCCTAATAATTCTGAATGCGATAGGTGTGCTTACCAGCTCTGTAGCTGCCCTACAGCTCGAGTTAAGTACAAAATACCGACAACGCGTAACAAGATGACTCGAAACGGCCGATCCCGCCAGTGCTTTTTGGCAGTAAAAGGTACCCGATCGAGCTGAGATCAAGATGGCGAGCGGGAATAATATCGAATATCACGAGAAAAAATACTAGAGCTCAAACGAATTGTTGAATTTCGAGAAAAAAAATTTCAACCGACCAAACTGGGCGCCGGCGGTAAACCGTCAACCTTTCTTACCGCCGGGGGACTCGTAGAGCTGCCTGACAATATATAATGTGGAAGAGAATCTCAGAGAACGACTAGTTTTTCAGCCCAAGCGATTATAGACCTCTCAAGATGACTCTAACAAAACAAACGAACAGTTTTCCAATCGAGCTCGAGTATGAAACCGAGTTCAGACCTCTGAATGCGACAGGCGGACGCGTCTGATGTCTGCGGATCGATTCCTGTGATTACCAGCTCTGCAGCCCCCCATACAGCCTGAGTTAAGTGCAGAAAACCGAGAGTACCTCTCAGGATGACTCGAATAATACAACAGTTTCGCGGATCTCGTTCGAGCAGCAGACCGAGTTCCGAGCTCTCGGTTCGACGAACGGACGCGCCTGGTGTCTCGAAATCGATTCCTGTGACCAGCAGCACTGTAGCCCTCCCCCAGCACGATTCAAGTACAGAAAACCGAGAGCACTTCTCAAGATGACTCGAACAATACCAATAGGTTCGCGATCCTAGCTCGGGGAGCAGGCCGAGTTCAGAGCTCTTGATTCAACAGACGAACGCGCCTGATAATTCTCAATCGATTTCTGTGATTATCAGCTCTGTGGCTGCCCTACAGATCGAGTTAAGTACGAAAAACCGAGAGCGTCTGCTACAATGACTCGAATAATACGAATAGGTTTGCGACCCTAGCTCGGCTAGCAGACCGAGTTCAGACCTCTGGATTCAACAGGCGAACGCGCCTGATCATTCTGAATGCATTAGCTGTGCTGACCAGCTCTGTAGTTGTGTTCAAGCTCGAGTTATCTTGAGAAAACCGACAGCGCGCATCAAGATGACTCGAAACAGCCGTTCCCGTCTGCCTGCTTTTTGGCCTTCAAAGTTACCCGATCGAGCTGAAATCAAGATGGCGAGCGGGAATGATGTGGAATATCATGGGAAAAAATACTAGAGCTCTAACGAATTGTTGAATTTCGAGAACAAAATTTTCAACCGACCAAAGTCAGCAAAAGGTCCGTCGAGATTTTTCTTGCCAACTAGCTCTCCAGCTCCCCGGAATTACTCTTAAGCTTCCAGCAATAACTTGCTAAGGGAAGCTCTACGAGTTAAGTTGTGAAAAGTTCAGTTCTTTTTTTTCGAGCCAACTAGCTCTCCAGCGCTCCGGAACTTGGTAGCTTCCAAAACCCGCAGAGCAAAGGGCAACACACACCAGAAGGCTTCTCTGGAACTGGGCGCCGGCGATAAACCGTCAACCATTCTTTTTTTTTTTGGGGGGGGAGGCTGACCAGGCACCGAGCGCCCCAGCGCCCGTTAAGTGCCTACCTAGTCTCTCTGCAGCTGGAGGTCTTGGGCCACCTGGGCTGCGGCCCGCAAGAGGCCCTCGAGACCCGAAAGCTCAGCGTCAGTGATACTGCTATGGGAGGGGAGTGCCTGTGCACAACGCCCTACTACTTCCCATATGATTGGACAAGGAGAGGAGGCTTGGGGGAAGAGGGAGACTACACGAGCTCTCTTATCTCTATGCTCAGGGTCAGGGTAAGGGTCATGGAATCGAGGGATATATCCAATCTGCAGAAACCAACCAACGCCCACACCTTGGGCACACACTCCGCCGTCGAAGGATCCGCGGAGGCCAATAACTCGAAAGTTGTCTTGGACATCAGGACGAAAGATATGGTGGTGGAACAGCTCTCTGAATATCTGGCCTTCCCGTGCTAAGTGGGTAAGTTCATCAGCTACTGTATTACTCTCTCGATATATGTGTCGAATGAAGTCGTTGCCCCATGAGGGGGGTCGTATTCCTTCCTCCTCCAACTCTTCCAAAAGAGAAATAATATTTGCCACCCGCCTACGATAAGAAGCCCCATCTCCTCCTTCTCCTCCCTCAACCTTCCAGAGACCATTGATCCAGTTACAGATAAGAAGCGAATCGCCCGTCAGCTCAGACCGATCCCATCATCACTCAGATCCCAAGTCGGCTCCTGTTCATTGTTCGAGGCCAATCTCTGGGCCAGCTTCTCGGACTCCTTCGCCGACAACGGACGAGCCAACATCTCCTCCCCCCTCTCCTTTATGTAGTCTCCTCTCCCTCCAGTTCCTCCACGGACAACAAACAAGTCAAACAGAGACCCCAAAGTACAAGCTTCCAGGAACTGCCTGCAATACTGAACGAAGTCAGAGTAAGAGAAAGAGCACGCCCTCCACCACCGATCCTCCAGATTCACAAACGAGGGAAATATCGTCTGGAACATGAAACACCAAGGATGTTCACCCGTCGCCTGCCCCTTAGTACTGCCTAATCGTGTCAGTTTCGAGGCCTCCTTCCACTTCCACTGGGAACGCAAATATTTTGACTCAAGTGTCCTTTTCTCCTCCCACCTCGGGGTACAGCACATCAGCAGCCGGCGTGCGTCACGATGCGCACGAGGATACACCGTCTGTTGTCCAGGTCCAGGAACAGCCACCCTCCGACGTTTCGGGGGGGGCCTGGGGGAATCCCTAGGCCCCCCCCGCTCACAGGGAACTTCAATATCTCGAGAAGAAGAGGCCCTATCAGAGGGCATAGCAGAAGAGACCATCCCATGCATATCTGAAGAGACAGCGCCCATCCCATTCGTATCTGAGAAGACTGCGCCCATCCCATTAGTAACTGCAGGGGCAGCACCCATCCCACTGGTAACTGAAGAGACTCCCACCATCCCATTAGTAACTGAAGAGACCACACCCATCCCACTGGTAACTGGAGAGACCATCCCATGCATATCAGAAGAGACCACACCCATCCCATTCGTATCTGAAGAGACCGCACCCATCCCACTAGTAACTGAAGAGACAGCCCCCATCCCATTGGTAACTGAAGAGACCTCCACCATCCCATTGGTAACTGAAGAGCCCGCGACCATCCCTGGGCTCAGCTCCGACTCAGGAATCTGATATCCGCTGTCGACATTAGCTCCGAAATATGATGCTATGTCAGCTCCAAGCTGCCACAAGGAATAAAGAACTCTCTGCACTGCACTCTGGCACTTTGCTTCAAAGAACATCCGTCTAGCAATTCTGAGTCGAGCTGGCTTCCAAACTACCCAACTTTCGGAGGCTGGCTTTTGGGGTGACGTCATCTGGTAAAGACAATTTCCCTCAAAGACATTCAGGCTCTGCAAGGAGTCCCTGTCCCAACTAATACCTTGACTTCCATAAATGAGAATGCTCTGAACCCGAGTGATGTAACTCCTACACTTGGCCGAAAACGGGACTGCCTTTGATCTAAAATAGGCTGCATGCGCATGGAAGGCTCGTCGCGCGGCCCCGATCCGTCGCCGAAGGTCCTGGTGTGCCTCCCTATAGCTACAGTATATGCTGTTCCCCAAGACATTCATCTCGTCAACTACTTTGAACGGCACCATCTGATCCTGAACCCGAACCAGGATAGGATGTTTTGGCTTCTCCGAGAAACCGATAAACGCGACCTCGAGCGACTCGATCTTCCATTCGAATCCCCATCCCCGCAGAGTCTCTGTCATGTCTCCTACCTGTCGCCTAAACTCCTCCTCCGAAGATCCCAAGATAAAGATATTGTCGGCATATAGCAAGTGGTGTACAGGAACCGAGGCCGAAACTTCTCCCACCGAGTTTGGATCCAGACAATGGAACCCAATCCCCTGCTCATCCCAAAGCTTAAATAAAGGAGCCCACATCGCAACAACTATCAGGTTCCACAAGGAGGGGCTGTCGTTCCCACCTGTCCTGATGTGGGTATCGATTCCCACATTCGGCAGCTGCAGGCCCTGGAAGAGAAGCGAAGTGACCTCGCACGGCATAGGCACGAGCACACCGTACTGGAGCCAGGGAGGGATAGAGAGGACGTCGAACGCACGTTTGACCGTCGAGATTTTCGTGTTCTGGAAAGCTTGTTTCACATCCGCTGACCCAAGAACCAGACGTCGATCCTTCCCCCACTGTGAGGCGTGTTGTGCTGCTGCCTTAAGTCCTGCAAATATCTCAGTGCATGATCTTTTGGGAACGAAACCGAATAACGATGCATGAGTGCCAGCCTGGAGACAATATGGTTCAAGCATGATCGAGAGACAAGTACTGTACCACTTCTTAAAGATACTCTCCACAGAAATCCGTCTCGTATCAGAAACATCGCATATCGGATAAGATTTGGGAAGTAACGTCGTCAATGTTTGATGCCAAGAAGATGGAGGTACAACAACAGTAGAGCTTCCTGACAGTATATAATGTGGAAAAGAATTTCAGAGAACGGCTAGTTTTTCAGCCCAAGCGATTATAGACCTCTCAAGATGACTCCAACAAAACAAACGAGCAGTTTTCCAATCGAGCTCGAGTATGAAACCGAGTTTAGACCTCTGAATGCGACAGGCGGACGCGTCTGATGTCTGCGGATCGATTCCTGTGATTACCAGCTCTGCAGCCCCCCATACAACCTGAGTTAAGTGCAAAAAACCGAGAGTACCTCTCAGGATGACTCGAATAATACAACAGTTTCGCGGATCTCGTTCGAGCAGCAGACCAAGTTCCGAGCTCTCGGTTCGACGAACGGACGCGCCTGATGTCTCGAAATCGATTCCTGTGACCAGCAGCACTGTAGCCCTCCCCCAGCACGATTCAAGTACAGAAAACCGAGAGCACTTCTCAAGATGACTCGAACAATACCAATAGGTTCGCGAACCTAGCTCGGGGAGCAGGCCGAGTTCAGAGCTCTTGATTCAACAGACGAACGCGCCTGATAATTCTCAATCGATTTCTGTGATTATCAGCTCTGTGGCTGCCCTACAGATCGAGTTAAGTACGAAAAACCGAGAGCGTCTGCTACAATGACTCGAATAATACGAATAGGTTTGCGACCCTAGCTCGGCTAGCAGACCGAGTTCAGACCTCTGGATTCAACAGGCGAACGCGCCTGATCATTCTGAATGCATTAGCTGTGCTGACCAGCTCTGTAGTTGTCCTGAAGCTCGAGTTATCTTGAGAAAACCGACAGCGCGTATCAAGATGACTCGAAACGGCCGTTCCCGCCTGCCTGCTTTTTGGCCTTCAAAGTTACCCGATCGAGCTGAGATCAAGATGGCGAGCGGGAATAAGATCGAATATCATGGGAAAAAATACTAGAGCTCTAACGAATGTCAAATTTTGAGAAAAAAATTTTCAACCGACCAAAAGTCACCAAAAGGTCCGTCGAGATTTTTCTTGCCAACTGGGCGCCGGGCGGTAAACCGTCAACCTTTCTTACCGCCGGGGGACTCGTAGAGCTTCCTGACAATATATAATGTGGAAAAGAATTTCAGAGAACGACTAGTTTTTCAGCCCAAGCGATTATAGACCTCTCAAGATGACTCTAACAAAACAAACGAACAGTTTTCCAATCGAGCTCGAGTATGAAACCGAGTTCAGACCTCTGAATGCGACAGGCGGACGCGTCTGATGTCTGCGGATCGATTCCTGTGATTACCAGCTCTGCAGCCCCCCATACAGCCTGAGTTAAGTGCAGAAAACCGAGAGTACCTCTCAGGATGACTCGAATAATACAACAGTTTCGCGGATCTCGTTCGAGCAGCAGACCGAGTTCCGAGCTCTCGGTTCGACGAACGGACGCGCCTGATGTCTCGAAATCGATTCCTGTGACCAGCAGCACTGTAGCCCTCCCCCAGCACGATTTAAGTACAGAAAACCGAGAGCACTTCTCAAGATGACTCGAACAATACCAATAGGTTCGCGAACCTAGCTCGGGGAGCAGGCCGAGTTCAGAGCTCTTGATTCAACAGACGAACGCGCCTGATAATTCTCAATCGATTTCTGTGATTATCAGCTCTGTGGCTGCCCTACAGATCGAGTTAAGTACGAAAAACCGAGAGCGTCTGCTACAATGACTCGAATAATACGAATAGGTTTGCGACCCTAGCTCGGCTAGCAGACCGAGTTCAGACCTCTGGATTCAACAGGCGAACGCGCCTGATTATTCTGAATGCATTAGCTGTGCTGACCAGCTCTGTAGTTGTCCTGAAGCTCGAGTTATCTTGAGAAAACCGACAGCGCGTATCAAGATGACTCGAAACGGCCGTTCCCGCCTGCCTGCTTTTTGGCCTTCAAAGTTACCCGATCGAGCTGAGATCAAGATGGCGAGCGGGAATAAGATCGAATATCATGGGGAAAAAATACTAGAGCTCTAACGAATTTTTTGAGAACGAAATTTTCAACCGACCAAAAGTCACCAAAAGGTCCGTCGAGATTTTTCTTGCCAACTAGCTCTCCAGCTCCCCGGAATTACTCTTCAGCTTCCAGCAACTGGGCGCCGGCGGTAAACCGTCAACCTTTCTTACCGCCGGGGGACTCGTAGAGCTTCCTGACAATATATAATGTGGAAAAGAAAGAGAACGACTAGTTTTTCATCCCAAGCGATTATATACCTCTCAAGATGACTCTAACAAAACAAACGAACAGTTTTTCAATCGAGCTCGAGTATGAAACCGAGTTCAGACCTCTGAATGCGACAGGCGGACGCGTCTGATGTCTGCGGATCGATTCCTGTGATTACCAGCTCTGCAGCCTCACATACAGCCTGAGTTAAGTGCAGAAAACCGAGAGTATCTCTCAGGATGACTCGAATATTACAACAGTTTCGCGGATCTCGTTCGAGCAGCAGACCGAGTTCCGAGCTCTCGGTTCGACGAACGAACGCGACTGATGTCTCGAAATCGATTCCTGTGACCAGCAGCACTGTAGCCCTCCCCCAGCACGATTTAAGTACAGAAAACCGAGAGCAATTCTTAAGATGACTCGAACAATATCAAAAGGTTCGCGAATCTAGCTCGGGTAGCAGGCCGAGTTCAGAGCTCCTGATTCAACAGACGAACGCGCCTGATAATTCTCAATCGATTTCTGTGATTATCAGCTCTGTGGCTGCCCTACAGATCGAGTTAAGTACGAAAAACCGAGAGCGTCTGCTACAATGATTCGAATAATACGAATAGGTTTGCGACCCAAGCTCGGCTAGCAGACCGAGTTCAGACATCTGGATTCAAGAGGCGAACGCGCCTGATCATTCTGAATGCATTAGCTGTGCTGACCAGCTCTGTAGTTGTCCTGAAGCTCGAGTTATCTAGAGAAAACAGACACCGCGTATCAAGATGACTCGAAGCGGCCGTTCCCGCCTGCCTGCTTTTTGGCCTTCAAAGTTACCCGATCGAGCTGAGATCAAGATGGCGAGCGGAAATAAGATCGAATATCATGGGAAAAAATACTAGAGCTCTAACGAATTGTCAAATTTTGAAAACAAAACTGGCGCCGGCGGTGAACCGTCAACCTGGTCACCGCCGGGAATCTCGTAGAGCTCATTTCACGCGTAAGAGTGCTCGCAGTCGAAAGAGAGAGCTTCTGGAAGCATTTCTCCAAAAAGAGAAACATTGATATTTTTCGTGTCGACATGAAGATGGTTCCGCCAAGTGTTTTGATAGTAAAAGTGCGCCTACAGAGCTCATACTAAGACAGAGAGGCCCTCATAGTCGTTTACAGGTGCGAAAAATCTGCTTTCTCAAAATGAATTGTCAAATATCTTTCAAAAAATTGCAAAACCACCCAAAAGTTATCACTTTGTCCTTTTTGGCCGGGTCGACCAACTAGCTCCACCCCGCGCCGGAATTCCTCTAGCTCATCGATGACGAAGAGCTCTACGAGGTATTTTCAACCGACCAAAAGTCACCAAAAGGTCCGTCGAGATTTTTCTTGCCAACTAGCTCTCCAGCTCCCCGGAACTGGGCGCCGGCGGTAAACCGTCAACCTTTCTTACCGCCGGGGGACTCGTAGAGCTTCCTGACAATATATAATGTGGAAAAGAATTTCAGAGAACGACTAGTTTTTCAGCCCAAGCGATTATAGACCTCTCAAGATGACTCTAACAAAACAAACGAACAGTTTTCCAATCGAGCTCGAGTATGAAACCGAGTTCAGACCTCTGAATGCGACAGGCGGACGCGTCTGATGTCTGCGGATCGATTCCTGTGATTATCAGCTCTGCAGCCCCCCATACAGCCTGAGTTAAGTGCAGAAAACCGAGAGTACCTCTCAGGATGACTCGAATAATACAACAGTTTCGCGGATCTCGTTCGAGCAGCAGACCGAGTTCCGAGCTCTCGGTTCGACGAACGGACGCGCCTGATGTCTCGAAATCGATTCCTGTGACCAGCAACACTGTAGCCCTCCCGAGCACGATTTAAGTACAGAAAACCGAGATCACTTCTCAAGATGACTCGAACAATACCAATAGGTTCGCGAACCTAGCTCGGGAAGCAGGCCGAGTTCAGAGCTCTTGATTCAACAGACGAACGCGCCTGATAATTCTTAATCGATTTCTGTGATTATCAGCTCTGTGGCTGCCCTGCAGATCGAGTTAAGTACGAAAAATCGAGAGCGTCTGCTACAATGAGTCGAATAATACGAATAGTTTTGCGACCCTAGCTCGGCTAGTAGACCGAATTCAGACCTCTGGATTCAACAGGCGAACGCGCCTGATCATTCTGAATGCATTAGCTGTGCTGATCAGCTCTGTAGCTGTCCTGAAGCTCGAGTTATCTTGAGAAAACCGACAGCGCGTATCAAGATGACTCGAAACGGTTGTTCCCGCCTGCCTGTTTTTTGGCCTTTAAAGTTACCCGATCGAGCTGAGATCAAGATGGCGAGCGGGAATAAGATCGAATATCATGGGGAAAAAACTAGAGCTCAAACGAATTGTTGAATTTTGAGAACAAAATTTTCAACCGACCAAAAGTCAGCAAAACTGGGCGCCGGCGGTAAACCGTCAACCTTTGTTTTTGCTTTGCTCGGAGCCCACAGGGACAGGGGAGCCCCCGCTCAGGATTCAGGTCCGCAGCAGAGGAGCAGCAGGTGCTCGACACCTTCAGCGAGGCGCTTGCTGGCCAAGAGCTCAGCTTGACTAACCGTGCAGGTCGGCGGGATGGCGGCAGCCTCGGAGGCTATGTTGAATAGCCAAGAGCCTTGAGAGTGTTGAAGAGCAGGGAGGGGGAGCACGAATAAGTCAATGACCCAACCAATGCCAACACCGTGGGAGGAACGACCACCATCGAAGTAGCCGCGAATCCCCTTTATTTGTTCCCTTCTGAGAGTATGAATGTACGGGTCGAAAGTACGATGGTTCTGGCCCGTGCGGGCCTTCCAAGTTTCAGCATCAGCACGCTCATTTCCCTCACGATAAAACCACTTCCAAGGATCTAAACCCCAAGACGGCGGCCTCAGATTCACGCGGTAGTTCAAGTGTAATCTGTATAATATACTTTGAATGTGTGCAATGGTCTCACAATACACTTCCGTCGTACATACATATTGTCCCACCAGCCAGTTCACTACCACCTGGGAGTCACCACAGAGCTCGACGGGAATCCCTTCAGCCTCGTAGTTCCAGACGCTGGCATTCTCAAAGTTATAGGCGAGCCGCTTTGCAATCTCATTATTTCTCTCCTCCATCCCCTCCACCTCCTCCTCGTCGTTTTTCTGCCTCCAGGGTTTTGGTTCAGGCAGGTGAGCATATTCTAAAACATGTTGTAGGTCCCATTCCGAAAGCAACGTACGGATAAAGCATCTCCACCCTGCCTGAGTCCACTCAAGAGTATCATACCAAGCATCTCCACCCACCGTTTCAAAAGGCAAGCCCCACGGACGAAGTCCCACCGTTTTTCCACCTTCCCTTCGACGTGTAAAGGGTCGTGCTTCCTGCGAGTTATATGTGCGAATAACGGCATCCATCTGCTGAGTCCACGGGCTGGCGGCATGCATCATCGCGTAACGGGCCTGCAAGAAAGGGTCATCCGCACTCGCCCCCACCATGTCACTTCGAAACCTTCTTCGCATGGCTGCTGGCGCTGGTGTAGGGGCTGATGATGATGATGGCGTTGATGATGTGGGAGCATTCCTGCTCCTTTTGGCAGCAGCACGGGACGCCTGAGAGATAAGCCGTCGTCGGTTCTGACTCGTGGCGCTGTTCTCCTGACCCTCTGGCAGAGCAACGGTGAGGTCCCCTCGGGCAGTAAGGACAGGGGCCACAATAACAGTCACCCTCCGTCGTTTCAGATCTCCGGTACTCGGTACAGCAGCACCCGCATTCAAAGACATCGAACCCGTGGTAATCGGTACAATCGCACCCGCATTCTGAGACATCAGATCTGTGGTAATCGGTACAGTAGCACCCGCATTCTGAGACATCCCATCCATATCCAGAGACACTGCACCACCCATTTCCATTGGATCAATTGTAGGCTGGGCGTCATCAACTTGGCGGATCCCGTTTTGAGCAGTTGTCGTCGCCACATCCTTTGCCCAACTCCACTGTTTGAAAAGAAAGAGCTGGACCGCACTCGGCATCTGAGCTGTCCTGAGTGCTTTCCGCCCCATCAAGTACACGCTCTGGAAAAACTGTGGCCAACTCTCAGTGTCACGTTTCCGTCTCCATACCATCTTCGAAAGTAAGCGGCCTCCAAACGCATGAATCGATTCAATAGCATTTTTGTCAGCTGTCATCCCTTCCACTGCAAACAATAATCGGCTTCTTACACGTGAGTCGTATCGCCGCAATCTTTTCTTCAACTTAATACCGTGGCACATGTAATACTTCTTATCTTGCCAAAACGCCTTTTGTGCGAGAGAAATCCGATGATTTAAGTCCTCATGTTGTCGCATACTGTTTTCAAGAATCGTGCCAAGTATTTCCAAACGATCTGTCTGCTGCAACGTTATAGTCACTCTCTGACGCTTATCCTGGGAATTCGGCAACGCAAAAGAGACGTCCAAACTCTCGGTCCCAGGCTCATCGTAGCCAAAGCGAATAAACTGCAAGCTACTCGGTTTCCATCTGTACTTCCTGTGATAAAGTGGGACACTGATCTCCGCAATCATGGTCGTCAACTCACTCTGATCTCTGGCACACAACAGAACATTGTCGGCCCAAATAGCATGTGTAAGATGACGAGTACCTGCCTGCTGCGTCAACTGCACTCCCATCCCCCGCTCCTGCCAACTCAAGACCACAGAACGGAACATGAGCACACTCTCACACAGCCAAAAGAGCGGAGCCTCAACACTACCTGTGCGGATACAACTATCCCAAGCTATGTCCGAGACATCCACCTGCTGGAAAGATAAATCGGCCCTGTTCTCAGCTAGGCCCTCCATGAGCGCATAACTAAGTTCAGGTGGAAACCTCAACTCCTCCAGGCAGTCAGCAACGTCTGCCACCTGTACGTTATCAAAAGCACGATACACGTCTAAGCTCGCCATGTGCATACAATATGACTTCCCCCATTCCGTCGCGTGCTGAGCAACTCTCTTCAAACCACCAGTAATCTCGTGTGTCCGTCTTCCAGCAACAAACCCGAAGAGCATGACCTCGGGGGCAACACTCCGTTTGAGATGGTCCACGGCCAACAAGGTGATACATGACATATACCATTTTGACAGGCAAGATAATAATGATAAAGCTCGTGTGTCATTGAATTCGGAAGTCTTCACAGACTTCGGCATCAGCTGTATACATATATGGCGCCATGCTGTGGGTGTGCAATACTCGCGCATAAACAGCTGCTGAAAGCACCGCAAGACTTGAAGACAACCTGACCAAGGGATGTGCTTAAGCATGGAGACGCTGATGTTGTCCTTACCTACGGCCTTTCCTGAACGAAGACGAGACCTAGCACGCATGAGCAGGCCGATATCGATAGGCTGGTACTCCTGCATATTCACCTCCTGCAACCTCTTCCTCATCTCCTCCAGCTTACTGTTTGTGCGTGCACGCTCATGTTCATCAGTATACATGGCCAGACCGTGCGCTCTGAGGGCCTTCTCCCACTTAGACTTGCCCCAAGTGAGCACTCCCTCGACTTTGAGCGTCTTTAGGTATGTTCGATGCTGTAGACCTGGACGGAACTCATACTCCAAGATATTCCTCCCATGCTTCCTCCTCTCATATCTATACCTCCTCCTCGCCTTCTTGAACTCCTCCTCCGTGCATTCACCCTTCTTTCTCTTCCTCCTCATCTCAAGTGCGGCCTCCCGAGCGGCAACATACTGCTCAGAAACTTTCGGGGTAAGGTCTGCTTTGGTGGGGACCTCGCCGATTTCCTCACAGGGCTGTCGAATCATGTCACCTAGCTCCGTGGGCGAGAGACCCGTATGTCCACTCCAATCGGTCTGTTCTGTCTGGCTGTTGCCAGACACCAGGGCTGCATCAACTGCATAGCGCAAAAGAGGTACACGATGAGACTGAACATGCCAACGTGTGTTGCGGACAGGATTGGGACGCACAACTCGACGAGGCAAGACACGAGCAGGGATACGCAAGTGTAACAGACCATGATCACTCCAAAAACTCGAGGCCGAGCTCCTAGACATATGTGCTGCCCCCGGCTGTGGCCACAAGACGGAGACCTCAGGAGCTCCCCAAGACGAAGGTACACCTATGTAGTCATAGACGTGAGAGTACTGCTGTTCTTGAGGTAGGTGCCTGTAGTGAGCCCATTTAGCAGAGCGCCAGGTAGGGAGCCTCGTAGGGTTGAAAGTGTTGGCCAACTGGAGGCCCAGGGTGCCAATGGTGAAAGTAAGAGCCTCACTGAGTTCCACAGCAAACTCCTTTGATCGCCTCTGAAATCCGCCATCCCTCGTACGAGGGACAATAGGCACACCAACAACACTAGGACCCGAGACAGCCTGAGACATGTGGAAAACCTGAGGCTCAACCTCAACATTAGCATCGGTTCCTAAAACAACATCCTGAATTCGAAACTGCTTTTTCAATCTGGCAACATTGAGCGCTGTATCCCTCAGCACTTCTTGGTATACACTAAGCGTACGCAAAAACTGCTCACGAGACTTTCCATGCAAATACTTATGCGACAAGTAAAGAGAGAGAAAGATGACATTAGAGCAAACAACGGCAACCCAACGGTCGCCTCTGGCCTCGTGTTGGACATCGTCCTTCCAAACACCACGGAGGCCCACGCACGCTCGCTCACAAGAGGAGCGCCAAAGATTCCAACCGTGTTCCTCAGCAACACGATCGGAGACAAACTGGCACTCTTGAAGGAGAATCACATTGCTTGAATTGAAAACCTGGGCGAAAATCTCGTGGCATTGTGCAATCCCTAGCAAACGAACGTTCCAGCTGAAAATTGAGCGATCAACCTCAGCCAATTGTTCGTGCCACTTGCCAGGGCACCGTCAACTCATGAGATCAGCTTTGAAATCCCCCAGTTTGAAGTTTGGATCGACTTCCTTGATCATATCCTCATCAATCTTCCAACCCACAGCACGATCAGGCTTCCATGAGGCAACACACTGTCCCTTTTGTAGCTGCTGCTCGGACGGGTAAGCCCAAAGAAACGTGGCTGGGGTCCATATTTCTCAACCTTTACAAAGGCGCTGGCACACGAACGATGCTTATAAAATAGGGCCTTGAATTTGCCAGCAGCTTTGATGTGCGGTTCTTGCCACGGAGAGGCCTCCACAGTGACCGTGATCCTTTCATCACAGATGTGGTTATACGTGGTCGCGTCGTGTGGATCCTCAAAGATGGCTTTCTGCTCGAAACATTGAATGAACACTTTGCGAAAATCCCACATCATATCCTTCGCCGCCGTGGCTTTGAAGCATATCTTGAGCTGATAACATCCCATGGGGTTCTTACTGTTCTCATCATTCGTTTTTATCTCATCCACGTGCGCCAAGCAATTCGCTTTTTGAAATAGAGTCGCCAGGAGGCGCTGGGCCACCGCTCCAGGGATTAAAGCCTTGGATCGTTTATGAAGCTCTTCTGACGCTGTGCGTGCCCATCCTTTTATAGTTATCATCGTTGGTTGAAATGTTGGCCTCGGACCCTTGGAGCCAAACTCCCCACGAGTACCCTGGAACTGGAAGCCAGGATTCCCCGACCCAGTCCCACGTGATGAAGCAACTGTTGAGGCATCGGCATTCGTTTTACTTTGGAGGGCTTCTAACTGTCTCTGCTGTGACTGCACCTGTGCATTGAGGCGTTGCAAATCGGTACTGTGTTCTTCCAACTTCAATTTGATCGGCGCAACTTCACCTTGCATAATAGACTGGAAATTCTCCTTTTGTGTGGCAAACTTCGAATCGAGCAGCTGCGAGAGTGCAGCCAACTGAGGATTGAGCTGCTGTTGTTGTTGAATCAATGCCTGCTCACGCTGCTGCCGTGCCAACTCACTCTGACGACGACGTTTAGCATCCTTTTCTTCCTCCAAAAGTCCACCTGCTGCTCCCGCAGCTGCATCCAAGAGACCTGGCGGTATACCCCCACGGATCTTGCTCTGAAGATCATCCCCTCACATTCCTTCGATATCCAACTCCTCTTCTTTTGTCATTTCCTCCATAACTCCAATGTGAAAGAGAACGAGGCAAGGAGACAAAGTACAAGTACAACTGAAGAAATTGCCACAACCAAGTCGAATCTGCTATCTGTAACGCGTCCTGAGCGCACAACAAGATTCAGCTGATTGAAAACTGGCGAGAGGGAAGCTATGAAGCCCACTCCCCAAGGGGCTTGATGCGTGTATGCCCTCGTAACGTAAGCGAAACAGAACTTTGCTGGCGTAGGGGCTCTAAACTGGAGGCGAGGTCCAGGCAGAGTTTAAAACCCCTGTCGGCTGCGCTGAGCAACCACGCCTTGAGCAACCACGCCTTGAGCCAAAATGGCTAGTAGAGCTTCCTGATAGCATATAATGTCATAAAAGATTGCAGATAACGAATAGTTTTTCAGCCCAACTCGAGTATCAGACCGAGTTCGGACCTCTGAATGCGACAGACGGACGCGTCTGATGTCTCCGAATCGATTCCTGTGATTAACCGCCCTGCAGCCCCCCTACAGCCCGAGTTAAGTGCAGAACGCCGACAGTAGCTCTCAAGATGACTGGAAGAATACGAACAGTTTCGTGATTCTGGATCGCGCAGCAGACCGAGTTCAGAGCTCTGGATTCAACAGGCGAACGCGCCTGATTATTCTGAGTGTGATAGGTGTGCTTACCAGCACTGTAGCTGGCCTACAGCTCGAGTTAAGTAGAAAATACCGACAACGCGTATCAAGTTGACTCGAATAATACGAATAGGTTTGCGGACCTAGCTCGGCTAGCAGACCGAGTTCAGACCTATGGATTCAACAGGCGAGCGCGCCTGATGATTCTGCGTGCGATAGGTGTGCTTACCAGCACTGTAGCTGCCCTACAGCTCGAGTTAAGTAGAAAATACCGACAACGCGTATCAAGTTGACTCGAATAATACGAATAGGTTTGCGGACCTAGCTCGGCTAGCAGACCGAGTTCAGACCTATGGATTGAACAGGCGAACGCGCCTGATGATTCTGAGTGCGATAGCTGTGCTTACAAGCTCTGTAGCTGTCCTACAGCTCGAGTTAGTACAAAATACCGACAACGCGTATCAAGATGACTCGAAACGGCCGATCCCGCCAGTGTGCTTTTTGGCAGTAAAAGATACCCGATCGAGCTGAGATCAAGATGGCGAGCGGGAATAAGATCGAATATCACGGGAAAAAATACTAGAGCTCTAACGAATGTTCAAATTTCGAGAACAAAATTTTCAACCGATCAAAAGTTGTGAAAAATTCAGTTCTTTTTTTTCCGAGCCAACTAGCTCTCCAGCGCGCCGGAATTACTCTTAGCTTCCAGCTATAACTAGCTAAGGGAAGCTCTACGAGTTAGGTCCGTCGAGATTTTTCTTGCCAACTAGCTCTCCAGCTCCCCGGAATTACTCTTAAGCTTCCAGCAATAACTTGCTAAGGGAAGCTCTACGAGTTATTACTCTTAAGCTTCCAGCAACTGGGCGCCGGCGGTAAACCGTCAACCTTGGTTACCGCCGGGGAACTCGTAGAGCTTCCAAGCTCGACTTAAGTTGAGAAAACCGACAGCCCCTACCAACATTCTGACTCATAGTAAATATTGTTTGACATCTGAATGCGACAAGCGGACGCGTCTGATGTCTGCGAATCCACTCCTGTCATTACCAGCCCCGCAGCCCCCCTACAGCCCGAGGTCAGTCCAGAAAACCGACAGCATCTCTCAGGATGACTCGAACAATACAATAGTTTTGCGAACCTAGTTCGGGCAGCAGACCGAGTTCCGAGCTCTGGATTCGACAGGCGGACGCGCATCATCTCTTCAAATCGATTCATATGACAACCAGTACTATAGCCTCTCTCAGCGCAAGTTGAGTGAAGAAAACCGAGGGTACTTCTCAAGATGACTCGACCAATACAAATAATTTCGCGATTCTAGATCGAGCAGAAGACCGAGTTCAGAGCTCTGGATTCGACAGACAAACGCAACTAACGATTCTGAATCAGTTTCTGTAAACATCAGCTCTGTAGCTGTGTTACAGCTCAAGTTAAGTACAGAGAACCGAAAGCGTCTGTCAAGATGACTCGAATAATACGAACAGGTTTCCGGACCTTGCTCGGCTCACAGACCGAGTTCAGACCTCTGGAATCAACAGGCGAACGCGCGTGGTAATCCTGAATGCATTAGCTGTGCTTACCAGCTCTGTAGCTGCCCTAGAGCTCGAGTTATGTTCATAAGACCGTCAGCGCATATCAAGATAACTCGAAACGGCCGATCCCGCCAGAGTGCTTTTTGGCCTTCAAAGTCACCCGATCGAGCTGAGATCAAGATGGCGAGCGGGAATAAGATCGAATATCATGGGAAAAAATACTAGAGCTCTAACGAATGTTCAAATTTCGAGAACAAATTTTTCAACCGAGCAAAAGTCAGCAAAAGTTCCGTCGAGATTTTTCTTGCCAACTAGCTCTCCAGCGCGCCGGAACTGGGCGCCGGCGGTAAACCGTCAACCTTGGTTTTTGTTTGCGTCTTTGCTGGGACCGTCTTGGCCACTGAGGCCAGGTCCAACAAAGTGTCAGGCGAAACAGAGCCTCTTATTCATCACGCAAGCAGTCAACTCTTATACCACACAGCGAAGCTGAAGGAATAAAGAGAATCACATGCCGCAATGACACAATCAAACGCAAAGCACACAAAGATAAATGAGTGATTCAGTGAACAGCGAAGCTGCAGGAATAAACAGCGAAGCTGTAGGTGCTGTCGGTTTTCTCAACTTAAGTCGAGCTTGGAAGCTCTACGAGTTCAAGCTTCCAAGCTCGACTTAAGTTGAGAAAACCGACAGCACCTACCAACATTCTGACTCATAGTGAATATTTTTTGACCTCTGAATGCGACAAGCGGACGCGTCTGATGTCTGCGAATCGACTCCTGTCATTACCAGCCCCGCAGCCTCCCTCCAGCCCGAGGTCAGTGCAGAAAACCGACAGCATCTCTCAGGATGACTCGAACAATACAATAGTTTCGCGAACCTAGTTCGGGCAGCAGACCGAGTTCCGAGCTCTGGATTCGACATGCGGACGCGCATGATCTCTTTAAATCGATTCATATGACAACCAGCGCTGTAGCCGCCTCTCAGCGCAAGTTGAGTGCAGAAAACCGAGAGCACGCCTCAAGATGAATCGACCAATACGAATAATTTCGCGATTCTAGCTCGAGCAGAAGACCGAGTTCAGAGCTCTGGATTCGACAGACAAACGCAACTGAAGATTCTGAATCAGTCTCTGTAAACATCAGCTCTGTAGCTGTCTTACAGCTCGAGTTAAGTACAGGAAACCGAAAGTTTCTGTCAAGATGACTCGAATAATACGAACAGGTTTGCGGACCTAGCTCGGCTCACAGACCGAGTTCAGACCTCTGGGTTCAACAGGCGAACGCGCCTGATCATTCTGAATGCATTAGCTGTGCTTACCAGCTCTGTAGCTGCCCTACAGCTCGAGTTATGTTCATAAAACCGTCAGCGCATATCAAGATGACTCGAAACGGCCGATCCCGCCAGAGTGCTTCTTGGCCTTCAAAGTTACCCGATCGAGCTGAGATCAAGATGGCGAGCGGGAATAAGATCGAATATCACGGGAAAAAATACTAGAGCTCAAACGAATGTTCAAATTTTGAGAACAAAATTTTCAACCGACCAAAAGTCAGCAAAAGTTCCGTCGAGATTTTTCTTGCCAACTAGCTCTCCAGCGCGCCGGAACTGGGCGCCGGCGGTAAACCGTCAACCTGGCTTCCGCCGGGGACCTCGTAGAGCTCTTTTCTTGCCCAGCTCCTCGGAACACGTGAAGCAAGCTTAAGCGAGAGCCAAAAAACACTAAAAAATCGATCGCATACAAATAGTTTTGCGGACTCAGCTCGAGAAGCAGACTCTGTTCAGAGCTCTAGATGCTTCAGCCAAACGCCCTTGATGATTCTGTATCGGTTTCTGTGCGTACCACCTCTGTAGCTGTGCTACAGCTAGAGCTAAGTGCAGAATACCGACAGCGCCTCTAAAGAGAACTTGAGAAATACGAGTAGTGTTGTGGACCTAGCTCGACTAGCAGAACGAGTTCAGGCCTCTTGATGCAACAGACGCAAGCGCCTGGTGATACTGAATCAGTTTATGTGCGTACCAGCTCTGTAGTTCCTCTGAATCTTGAGTTGAGTACAGAAAACCGGCATCACTGGTGAAGATGACTTTTACGGACCTAGCTCGAGTAGCAGACCGAGTTCAGAGGCCTCTGGATGCAACAGGCGAGCGCGCCTGATCATTCTGAATCGGCTTCTGTAAGTATCAGCTCTGTAGCTCTCGAAATCTCCAGTTAAGTACAGAAAACCGTGAACGCGTGTCAAGATGACTCGGAACGCAGTTGGTTCCAGCAAGTCTTTTGATAATAATATTGCAGCTACAGACCTGAGAATTTAACTGACAGACGCGGCATAACCCACTACACGTGAGAAAAATACCGGTTCTCAAAATGAATTGTCAACTATCTTTCGAATCAAGGCAAAACCAACCCAAGGTTATCACATTGTCTCTTTTGGTTGGGTCGGCCAACTAGCTTCACCCCGCGCCGGAATTCCTCTAGCTCACCGATGCCGAAGAGCTCTACGAGGTATTACTGGCGCCGGCGGTGAACTGTCAACCTGGTCACCGCCGGGAACCTCGTAGAGCTCATTTCACGCGTAAGAGCGCTCGCAATCGAAAGAGAGAACTTCTGGAAGCATCTCTCGAAAAAGAGGAAAATTCATTTTTTTTCGTGTCGACAGGAAGATGGTTCCTCCAAGTGTTTTGATAGTAAAAGCGCGCCTACAGAGCTCATTCTAAGACAGGGAGGTCCTCATAGTCGTATACAGGTGCGAAAAATCTGCTTTCTCAAAATAAATGGTCAAATATCTTTCAAAAAATCGCACTTGTAAGCGTCCAAAACCCGGATAGCGAAGCCAAGCGCGGAACGCCGCAGGGGGACCTCTGCCAGGCCGCCTGAAACGATGCGCGGGACGGTGGAAACCTCGCAGGAGACGCTTGCAGGGGCGCCGTTTACGATGCGTGGCGCCCTACAAAGCGCGCAAGGAAGATCTGCCTAGGAGCCTGGAAGAACTGCCGAAGCTCTTCCGAAGCTCTGCCGAAGCGCTTCGCGCACCCTGGAGCCACGCGTATTGGGAAACGCTGGGAAGCCACGCTCCCGGACCCGCTGCAACCTCCGGCAGGGCGCTGCGAGAATCGTGGACCGGCGGAGGTGGGCGTGTGCTCCGCACCACCCACCGCCGGCTTCTTATCTGAAACCCTCAGCTCTCCAAGGAGCTATCCGGGAAAAACCACCCAAAAGTTGCCACATTGTCCGCCTCGGCCGGCTGGGCCAACTGGGCGCCGGCGGTAAACCGTCAACCTTTGTTACCGCCGGGGGACTCGTAGAGCTTCCTGACAACATATAATGTCGAAAAAAATTGCAGAGAACGAATAGTTTTTCAGTCCAACTCGAGTATCAGACCGAGTTCAGACCTCTGAATGCGACAGACGGACGCGTCTGATGTCTCCGAATCGATTCATGTGATTACCCGCCCTGCAGCCTCCCTACAGCCCGAGTGAAGTGCAGAACGCCTACAGTAGCTCTCAAGATGACTGGAAGAATACGAACAGTTTCGTGATTCTGGATCGCGCAGCAGACCGAGTTCAGAGCTCTGGATTCGACAGACAAACGCGACTGATAATTCCCAATCGATTTCTGTGACTATGAGCTCTGTAGCTGCCCTACAGCTCGAGTTAAGTGCAGAAAACCGAAAGCGCCTATCAAGATGATTCGAATAATACGAATAGGTTTGCGGACCTGGCTCGGCTAGCAGACCGAGTTCAGACCTCTGGTTCGAACAGCCGAACGCGCCTGATGATTCTGAGTGCGATAGGTGTGCTTACCAGCACTGTAGCTGCCCTACAGCTCGAGTTAAGTAGAAAATACCGACAACGCGTATCAAGTTGACTCGAATAATACGAATAGATTGGCGGACCTAGCTCGCCTAGCAGACCGAGTTCAGACCTATGGATTCAACAAGCGAACGCGCCTGATGATTCTGAGTGCGATAGGTGTGCTTACCAGCACTGTAGCTGCCCTACAGCTCGAGTTAAGTACAAAATACCGACGACGCGTATCAAGATGACTCGAAACGGCCGATCCCGCCACCGTGCTTTTCCATAGAAATATTTACCCGATCGATCTGAGATCAAGATGGCGATCGGGAATAAGATCGAAAATCACGGGAAAAAATACTAGAGCTCTAACGAATGGTCAAATTTCGAGAACAAAATTTTCAACCGACCAAAAGTCACCAAAAGTTCCGTCGAGATTTTTCTTGCCAACTAGCTCTCCAGCGCTTCGGAATTACTCTAAAGCTTCCAGCAATAACTTGCTAAGGAAAGCTCTACGAGTTACTGGGCGCCGGCGGTAAACCGTCAACCTTGGTTTTTTTGCGGACTTTGCGGTCGACTGTGCAGGCTTTCCAGCCTAGTCGGAAGCAAGAAGCGGGCGTATCGGGAGTAGGCGGATGCCTCGACGATCCAAACGATCAGAGGCGAAAGCCAACTCTTATAAGGAGGATGAGAGGTCAAGTACACACACACGGTGACCAACTCTTATGAGAAGGCGTGAATGAGCACAATCACAATCACATCCCATCCTGTCCGAAATACGCATGTACAACCCGCGGCAAGATTACAATCGTATGCTCAACGGCCGTGATCTCGGCATCAGTCACTGTTGAAGTTGGATCGATCGAGAATGCCGCACTATACACCTCCGTCCAAATAATCTCATGGCTGAGTGGTTGCCTTGAGATCCTCGAAACCCGCCCAACATCGATCCAGCACCCGACCCCCACGCCGTCGCAAGAAACGCCACCGTCGAAACCAGCTCTGATGGCACAGACGCGAAACACCTGTTGTAACTGAGGGGCGTGGAGCCCAATCCTATCTCGAATCACTGGTGGCCCGACACGGGCCTCATGAGTGAGTACATCTGCACGCGTGTTCCATTCCCTAAATGTGTGGTCTACAACCTCCCTCCCCTGACAGGCAGGCCTAATTCCAAACTTCTGACACATATTGTCCAGTTGGTTTATCATTCTGTTGACCCTTTCCTGATACGTACGATTAAGCACCCTCCAGACACCCTGCAGCCAAGACACCACCAGAAGACTGTCCCCAGAAATGTACACAGGGATCCCAAATGAGTCGAGGTCGTACTCAACCTCCTTCACGTTTTGTAACGCAATACGTTTGGCCATTTTGTCATTGAAAGCCGTAGTGCCCTCTTGAGCCCCATATGTGTGTAGGTCGTGTTGTGTGATAGTATGTACCTCCTGCAGGGCCCCACCTGTAGTACCGTACCCTTTTCTTTTCTGGAAATAACTCAGCATCGTCCGTGTACACATGTGTTCGCAGAACTGAACGTACGCAGCATCTGTCGGCACAAAGGTCTCCCACCACTTGAGTCCGTAGAATTCGCAGAAAGGAAATAGCCAGCATCTCTGTCCGATAGCTCGACCTGAGCTAACGTGTCTCCTTTTCAGCTGCGAAGCCTCCTGGAAGTGGAATAACCCTCGCAGGCACTCAGACGCATCCGTCCTGAGTCTATCCCACAGTGGTCCATATGCGACCGTAGTCATGTGGTGGTCTCTCCACGTACGTTGTGTCGAAGATATTTCCTCATGAGAAGAAGTACATAACATAGTAATGAAGTCAGCAGCATCCTTAGCGGAGTTCCAAACCATACGGAGAAATCGTTGCACCAAACTCGCAAATCCATAAGATCGAAACTGCTCTCTGGCCTCGTGGTACCTTCGGCGGTTCCAGTCCGCCATAGTCTCCTCCTCCCTCCTCGGCCGTCGGAACATACGGCACAGACACCATCCCTCGAAGGCATTGAGTGTGTGAAGCGAGGAAGTGTCCGCCGTACATGTCTCAAGACAATACAGCGCCATACTCTGCACCTTGTCTTGATAACGACAAAATTTATCACGGACTGCTACCGCTCGGTTACGAAAGAAATCCGACTGTCCTATGAAACACGCACGAGCCTCCTTGATTCGATATTCAACATCGGGATGAGCAGGCACAAGGTACGTGGAGAAAATCTCATGACCCAATACTTTCATACTGCATACACGTCGAAGTCTAAATTCCTGATACATCGAGCACGCAGGTACACACAAATCCTCGCTGGCAAGTATGTGTCCGTCTCCGTCCACTCTCGCATTAACCCCACATGTCATGTACAACAAGCTGCTATCCTTCCATCTCATCCCCCAGTCATGTAGTGGTAGTGTTAGATCGTGCATCATCTGAGCCAACACAGTTGGGGATGCAGAGACGAGGTAGCAGTTGTCCGCCCACACAAAGTGGTTCACTATTGTCCGTCGCTCATACTCACCACAGACGCCCTCCAGCACATACCCCACTCCTTTACTGTCCCATTCCCGAAAAATTGGTCCCCACATGGCACATATGATAAGGTTAAAGAGGAGAGGCCCCTCAGGGCCGCCCGTACGTATACAGACGTCCCAGTTGATGTCGTGAATTGCCATACCCTCAACAATTAACGATCCCGTAGTGCATACCAGCGGTGAGAGCAAAGCATACTGAAGATAGGCAGGAATATTGGCATGGCACATAGCACGCTTGGCATTCTGAAGACTGCAATGGTCGAACGCTTGTTTGATATCGGCGTTAGCGATATGGACCGTCTGATCCTTCCCCCAGATGTCCCCATGTTGAGCCAGAGCCTTGAGGGCCCCCACAATTTCCACCGTTTTACGTCCCTCTTGGAAGCCGTAGATACCCAGGGGTCCCATGAGGCCAGCCCGAGACACGAACTGTTCGACCAAGATCACCACACAGGCAGAGTACCAACGGCTGAGACTGTTTTGCAGGCAAAGGTACCGTGCATCCGTCAGTGATGTCAAGCTCGGCAGCTTGGGCATGAAGGCGATCAAAATCTGCCTCCAGTCCTGCGGATACTGCCGTGCCAAGCGAAATATATCGTCAAACATCCGAGCAACGCCACGTAAAGTCGCCCACGGCAATGCCTTGAGTATTTCACAAGGCAGCCTGTCTGGGCCGGTGGCACGCCTGGACTTGAGACGAGACCGTGCCTGGCATACCACCGCCATCGTCAGTCCCTCCGTGCAGTACCCGTCACATAAGTTCTGTTGTGCATCCCTCCTCAACTCCTCCATCATCTCCATATCCCGTCCTCTGACCTCTTCCGAAGTATATCTCTGTCTGGTATGTGCTCTGATCTCCTCCACCCACTCCTCCCTGTCCTCGGATATCCGTCCCTGCACAATGAGGTGCTTGATACCACCACGCTCTTTGCGTCTGGAAGCAGGAGAGGTCCACGCGGCCAACGCCGCACGATACTCCCTCCGAAGTCCGTTGGCACGTCTGCGCAAGCTCGGCACATCCACTGACGCTGGCACAGGCCTCCGTCGCAAAATCTCCTGGCAGGCCGTGAGTCCTGCAGGTCTGATTGGTGGTAGCCCCCGCCCCGTGGTGGCAGTCGTGAATTTGATTTCCTCCTGTTCAGTACAGGCCCGAATAGTAGTCGACACAAGGTCCCTTGGAGAACAAGTAGTATTGGCATCTCCCAGGACCCGATCGATTTCCTTTCGTGCCATATTGAGGTCCCCCCAATTCACTGTCTTATAACCCACCAAACTCTTTTCACGAGCTGCCGTCGGGATACTACGTTTGACCAGCTGAGCGCCTGTATCACTAAAAGACCCCTGAAGCAGGCCGTGGTCACTGAGACGACTACGATTTGTCTTCCCCCCATTACTCATAATCGTCTCAACCGTCATCTTATCGATCTCCCACATCCTGGGAACAAATATGTAATCGAGAACTTTCTTACACGTCCCCCACCGAGATACTCCGTAACTCTCCCATGTGTGTAGTCGTCGTGGCAAGAACGAATTGGCAGCCTTCATCCCCAGGCGCCCTAGAAAGCAAAGCACACGCTCGCGCAACTGTTGTCGTACGTCCCTCCTCACCCGCTGTGCACCTCCCTCCTCACATGTCCTCCTCTCCTCCTTGGTAGCACTTCCCACCGCCTCATAGACAGTCCCAGTGCGTGAGCACTGCAGTTGAGTCGATGGAGGTAGCTCGACATTGGCATCGAGCAGCACAGACACAGTCGCTCCCTTCCAGCGGCTGCGCAGAGGTAGAATGACTGACTCAAGCGTGTCCAACACACTGCACTGCACATCTACGGCGTTCTCCACGCCGGGGTCGGGAAGATACGCAGAGGCAACTATCACAGGGGCACTTCCGCTACCAAAGACCACCACACAGAACCGTTCGTGTTGACATATTGATTCACGCACACATGTACTCCACTCTTTGTTAAATAGTAACCCACACTTACTGTCACAACTCACACGATATGAAAGGCCACACCGTCTAATATATGCATCGAATTTGCCTCCAAAGAGATTCTGGCATTCCTGAACACCCCAGATGCAGTCACGCATAGAGAGGCTCCTCAGAATCTCATTCCCCTTGAAGTTGGCCGACCCCGCCCGATTGAGATTCCAGCTGCCCAGTCGGATCCCCTTGAACGGTGTTCGGCGTCGTCGTCGTCACACCCTCCTGTTGACTTCCGTCTCGATATCCGTCTTCGTCTTAGTAAACGCAGGTATGATCTGATGCAGCCTATCGATAGTCTCACTCGATACTTCCCATGTCGCCCGTGTCGTGGTAAATTCTGCTAGAAGCATTGGCCTCGGGGCGGCCGTCGTTGGCATTGTCCATATAGTCGATTTGGGCGGTCCCATCTCCCCTCGCACAGCAATAACCTCTATGCCAATCTGTGTACACATGCTCCGAATAGTACCGCAGAATCTCCCCACCGCCTTAACGTGGTCCCTCTTCCACTCGGGGCACTCGACACTGACTTTGATCAACTCAGGGTTGATCACCTGCTTCATATTCTCAATGAGGCACTGTGGTGCTGCAATCTGGATTCCTGGAGGAGGCACGGGGCGTTTGGCAGGGGGTACCGTCACAAGGTCGATGCACCGTTTGACCCTCCAGATGATATCCCTGTCGGTCCCTGGCTTGAATTTGATTTTGGCCGATCCGAACATGTAACGGCCAGCGTTTATGCGCTCCGTACCGTCAACACACACGTGCACACGATCATCCTCCGAAAGACAACGATTTGTAATGTTATCGATGAGCACCTTCACATCCTCCCACATGAGCATCTCCTGCGACCTCCTATCCCTATCGTTCCAGTTGGTGACCCATCCCTTGAGTTCCACATAGCTTGGAGAGAAGTATGTGGTTCCAGGAGCCTGGTATCTTCCCGTCCTGGTATTATCAGGCCTAGTCGAGGCGTCACTGGCAACGGAGCCCGCACGAACCTGTCCCTGGAGTCCCTGGACGATTGTCTCAAGTCGATTATGTTTATTCTCAAGCCCCTGAACACTCGTCTCCAGATTAGAGACCGCAACACCCTGCTTCTGGACCTGGGCCTGAACGTCGTCGATTTTGTTCCCCTGAACTCCTATGGCATCCTGGATCCTTTCAGTGTTATCATCCATCTTGTGCATCATTTGCAACAGTAAACTCTGCATACCATCCTTCCCCTCCAAGGCAACCTTCCTTTCTCCAAGAACCTCCTCACGATTACGCTTCACAGGGGGAGCGCCACCATCCACCGTCATGTTATCGGCATGCTCGGGCATTGCTTCTATACACTGAGGTCCGCATCCCCACGAGTGCAACCACTGACGATTCGTCTTCCGTTCACAGAGAGGTACAACAGAGTCACTATCTGGAGTGGAGTCCGCCGTATTCAATCTTCCGTCCAATGGATAGTCTGCTGGGGTCTCCTCAATTTCCAGCAGCTGTCTTTTACGAGAGGCTCTCTCGATAGCCGTGTCTGGATTCTGACCGTAATCCTGTGAGTACTGCACGTATGGTACTGTCGGTGATATATCCTCCAGCTGAAACCTCCTCGCAAGAACAGAAAAGTCGTACCCGTCCGTCTTCACACACAAACAATGAAAGATAACAAGTGCAGCAAACAAAGGAAGCAGCCTGGCTGACCTCGAAATGCCGTACTCGTCGATGGCAGCAATGGCTGCCGCGCCGGTACCCCGCGACGCCGGCCCCCCTGAGCACCAGTGGGATCCTGGAGCCCTGGAGCCGAGATTCTTGAGCCGGGGGACCGCCGGGGGACTCGTAGAGCTTCCTAACTCGACTTAAGTTAAGAAAACAGACAGCACGTACCAAGAATCTGACTTATAGTGAATAGTTTTTGACCTCTGAATGCGACAGACGGATGCGTCTGATGTCTGCGAATCGACTCCTGTGATTACCAGCCCTGCAGCCCCCCTACAGCCCGAGTGAAGTGCAAAAAACCGGCAGCACCTCTCAGGATGACTCGAACAATAGGAATAGTTTCGCGGACCTAGTTCGGGCAGCAGACAGAGTTCAGAGCTCTCTATTCGACAAATCGGTTACAGTCATAACCAGCCATGCACCCCCCCTACAGCCCGAGTTAAGTCCAGATAACCGACAGCATCTCGCAAGCGACTCGAACGATACGAATAGTTTCGCGATTCTAGATCGGGCAGCAGACCGAGTTCAGAGCTCTGGATTCGACAGACACACGCAACTGATGATTCTGAATTGATGCCTGTAAATATGAACTCTGCAGCTGTCCTACAGCTCGAGTTAAGTGCAGAAAACCAAGAGTTTTTGTCAAGATGACTCGAATAATACGAACAGGTTTGCCGATCTAGCTCGGCTGGCAGACCGAGTTCAGACCTCTAGATTCAACAGGCGAACGCGCCTGATCATTCTGCATGCATTAGCTGTGCTTACCAGCTCTGTAGCTGCCCTAGAGCTCGAGTTATGTTCAGAAAACCGTCAGCGCATATCAAGATGACGCGAAACGGCCGTTCCCGCCACAGTGCTTTTCGACAGTAATTTTCACCCGATCGAGCTGAGATCAAGATGGCGAGCGGGAATAAGATCGAATACCACGGGAAAAAATACTAGAGCTCTAACGAATGGTCAAATTTTGAGAACAAAATTTTCAACCGAGCAAAAGTCACCAAAAGTTCCGTCGAGATTTTTTCTTGCCAACTAGCTCTCCAGCGCTCCGGAACTGGGCGCCGGCGGTAAACCGTCAACCTTTCTTACCGCCGGGGGACTCGTAGAGCTTCCTGACAATATATACTGTGGGACAAAACTCCAAAGAACGACTAGTTTTTCAGCCCAAGCGATTTCAGACCTCCCAAGATAACGCTAACAAGAAACAAACAGTTCCGCAACCCAATTCGAGTATCAAACCGAGTTCAGACCTCTGAATGCGACAGATTCCCAGCCCTGAAGCCCCCCTACAGCCCGAGTTAAGCGCAGAAAACCGACAGTATCGACTCGAATAATATAATAGTTTTGCGAACCTAGTTCGAGCAGCAGACCGAGTTCCGAGCTCTGGAATCGACCGAAAGACGCGCCTGATGTGTACAAATCGATATATGTGACCCGCAGCACTGTAGCCCTCCCCCAGCACGAGTTGAGTGCAGAAAATTGAGAGCACGTCTCAAGATCATTCGGACAATACGAATAGTTTCGCGAACCTAGCTCGGGCAGCAGGCCGAGTTCAGAGCTCTCGGTTCGATAGACGAACGCGACTGATGATTTCCCATCGATGTCTGTCACAATGAGCGCTGTAGCTGCCGTACAGCTCGAGTTAAGTACAGAAAACCGAGAGCGTCTATCAAGATGACTCGAATAATACGAATGGGTTTGCGGACCTAGCTCGGCTAGCAGACCCAGTTCAGAGCTCTGGATTCAACAGGCGAACGCGCGTGATAATTCTGAATGCGATAGGTGTGCTTACCAGCTCTGTAGCTGCCCTACAGCTCGAGTTCCGCACAGAAAACCGAGAGCGTCTATCAAGATGACTCGAATAATACGAATAGGTTTGCGGACCTAGCTCGGCTAGCAGACCGAGTTCAGACCTCTGGATTCAACAGGCGAACGCGCGTGATAATTCTGAGTGCGATAGCTGTGCTTACCAGCTCTGTAGCTGCCCTACAGCTCGAGTTAAGTACAAAATACCGACAGCGCGTATCAAGATGACTCGAAACGGCCGTTCCCGCCGGGACGCTCTTTGGCATTCAAAGTTACCCGATCGAGCTGAGATCAAGATGGCGAGCGGGGATAAGATCGAATATCACTGGACAAAATACTAGAGCTCTAACGAATGGTCAAATCTCGAGAACAAAATTTTCAACCGACCAAAAGTCAGCAAAAGGTCCGTCGAGATTTTTCTTGCCAACTAGCTCTCCAGCGCTCCGGAATGGCGCCGGCGGTGAACCGTCAACCTGGTCACCGCCGGGAACCTCGTAGAGCTCCTTACACGCGTAAGACTGCTCAGAATCGAAAGAGAGAGCTTCTGGAAGCATTTCTCGAAAAAGGGAAAAATTGATTTTTTCGTAACGACATGAAGATGGTTCCTCCAAGTGTTTTGATAGTAAAATTGCGCCTACAGAGCTCATACTAAGACAGAGAGGCCCTCATAGTCGTTTACAGGTGCGAAAAATCTGCTTTCTCAAAATGAATTGTCAAATATCTTTCAAAAAATTGCAAAACTACCCAAAAGTTATCACTTTGTCCTTTCTGGCCGGGTCGACCAACTGGGCGCCGGCGGTAAACCGTCAACCTTGGTTACCGCCGGGGAACTCGTAGAGCTTCCAAGCTCGACTTAAGTTGAGAAAACCGAGAGCACCTACCAATATTCTGACTTATAGTGAATATGTTTTGACCTCTGAATGCGACAAGCGAACGCGTCTGATCAGACCGAGTTCAGACCTCTCAATGCGACAGACGGACGCGTCTGATGTATGCGAATCGACTCGTGTGATTACCAGCCCTGCAGCCCCCCTACAGCCCGAGTTAAGTCCGACAGCATCTCTCAGGATAACTCGAACAATATAATAGTTTCGCAGACATGTTTCGAGCAGGAGACCAAGTTCTGAGCTCTCGAATCGACCAACGAACGCGCCTGATGTGTGCAAATCGGTTTCTAGACCCGCAGCACTGTAGCCCTTCCCCAGCACGAGTTGAGTGCAGAAAATTGAGAGCACTTTTCACGATGATTCGGACAATACGAATAGTTTCGCGAACCTAGCTCGGGCAGCAGGCCGAGTTCAGAGCTCTCGATACAACAGACAAACGCGCCCGATAATTCTCAATCGATTTCTGTGACTGTAGGCTCTATGGCTGCCTACAGCTCGAGTTCAGTACAGAAAATACCGAGAGCGTGTGTCAAGATGACTCGAATAATACGAATAGTTTGCGGACCTAGCTCGGCTAGCAGACCGAGTTCAGACTTATGGATTCAACAGGCAAACGCGCCTGATGATTCTGAGTGCGATAGCTGTGCTTACCAGCACTGTAGCTGCCCTACAGCTCGGGTTAAGTAGAAAATACCGACAACGCGTATCAAGTTGACTCGAATAATACGAATAGATTTGCGCACCTAGCTCGGCTAGCAGACCGAGTTCAGACCTATGGATTCAACAGACGAACGCGCCTGATGATTCTGAGTGCGATAGGTGTGCTTACCCGCATTGTAGCTGCCCTACAGCTCGAGTTGAGTAGAAAATACCGACAACGCGTATCAAGTTGACTCGAATAATACGAATAGGTTTGCGGACCTAGCTCGGCTAGCAGACCGAGTTCAGACCTATGGATTCAACAAGCGAACGCGCCTGATGATTCTGAGTGCGATAGCTGTGCTTACCAGCTCTGTAGCTGTCCTAGAGCTCGAGTTAAGTACAAAATACCGACAACGTCTATCAAGATGACTCGAAACGGCCGATCCCGCCAGTGTGCTTTTTGGCAGTAAAAGGTACCCGATCGAGCTGAGATCAAGATGGCGAGCGGGAATAAGATCAAATATTACGGGAAAAAATACTAGAGCTCTAACGAATGGTCAAATTTCGAGAACAAAATTTTCAACCGACCAAAAGTTGTGAAAAGTTCAGTTCTTTTTTTTCGAGCCAACTAGCTATCCAGCGCGCCGGAATTACTCTTAGCTTCCAGCTATAACTAGCTAAGGGAAGCTCTACGAGTTACTAGCTCCACCGCGCGCCGGAATTCCTCTAGCTCATCGATGCCGAAGAGCTCTACGAGGTACTCTTAAGCTTCCAGCAATAACTTGCTGAGGGAAGCTCTACGAGTTATTACCCTAAAGCTTCCAGCAATAACTTGCTAAGGGAAGCTCTACGAGTTACTAGCTCAGACCCGCGCCGGAACTGGGCGCCGGCGGTAAACCGTCAACCTTGGTTACCGCCGGGGAACTCGTAGAGCTTCCAAGCTCGACTTCAGTTGAGAAAACCGAGAGCACCTACCAACATTCCGACTTATAGTGAATATGTTTTGACCTCTGAATGCGACAAGCGGACGCGTCTGATCAGACCGAGTTCAGACCTCTCAATGCAACAGGCGGACGCGTCTGATGTATGCGAATCGACTCATGTGATTACCAGCCCTGCAGCCCCCCTACAGCCCGAGTTAAGTCCGACAGCATCTCTCAGGAAAACTCGAATAATATAATAGTTTCGCAGACCTGTTTCGAGCAGCAGACCAAGTTCTGAGCTCTCGAATCGACCTACGAACGCGCCTGATGTGTGCAAATCGATTTCTACGACCCGCAGCACTGTAGCCCTCCCCCAGCACGAGTTGAGTGCAGGAAATTCAGAGCACTTTTCACGATGATTCGGACAATACGAATAGTTTCGCGAACCTAGCTCGGGCAGCAGGCCGAGTTCAGAGCTCTCGATACAACAGACAAACGCGCCCGAAAATTCTCAATCGATTTCTGTGACTGTAGGTTATGTAGTTGCATACAGCTCGAGTTAAGTACAGAAAATACTGAGAGCGTTTGTCAAGATGACTCAAATAATACGAATAGGTTTGCGGACCTAGCTCGGCTAGCAGACCGAGTTCAGACCTATGGATTCAACAGGCGAACGCGCCTGATGATTCTGAGTGCGATAGGTGTGCTTACCAGCACTGTAGCTGCACTACAGCTCGAGTTAATGAGAAAATACCGACAACGCGTATCAAGTTGACTCGAATAATACGAATAGGTTTGCGGACCTAGCTCGGCTAGCAGACCGAGTTCAGACCTATGGATTCAACAGACGAACGCGCCTGATGATTCTGAGTGCGATAGCTGTGCTCACCCGCACTGTAGCGGCCCTACAGCTCGAGTCAAGTAGAAAATACCGACAATGCGTATCAAGTTGACTCAAATAATACGAATAGGTTTGCGGACCTAGCTCGGCTAGCAGATCGAGTTCAGACCTATGGATTGAACAGACGAACACGCCTGATGATTCTGAGTGCGATAGCTGTGCTTACCAGCTCTGTAGCTGTCCTAGAGCTCGAGTTAAGTACAAAATACCGACAACGTGTATCAAGATGACTCGAAACGGCCGATCCCGCCAGTGTGCTTTTTGGCAGTAAAAGCTACCCGATCGAGCTGAGATCAAGATGGCGAGCGGGAATTAGATCGAATATCACGGGAAAAAATACTAGACCTCTAACGAATGGTCAAATTTCGAGAACATAATTTTCAACCGACCAAAAGTTGTGAAAAGTTCAGTTCTTTTTTTTCGAGCCAACTAGCTCTCCAGCGCGCCGGAATTACTGGGCGCCGGCGGTAAACCGTCAACCTTTCTTACCGCCGGGGGACTCGTAGAGCTTCCTGACACTATATAATGTGGAAAAGAATTTCAGAGAACGACTAGTTTTTCAGCCCAAGCGATTATAGACCTCTCAAGATGACTCTAACAAAACAAACGAAGAGTTTTCCAATCGAGCTCGAGTATGAAACCGAGTTCAGACCTCTGAATGCGACAGGCGGACGCGTCTGATGTCTGCGGATCGATTCCTGTGATTACCAGCTCTTCAGCCCCCCATACACCTGAGTTAAGTGCAGAAAACCGAAAGTACCTCTCAGGATGACTCGAATAGTACAACAGTTTTGCGGATCTCGTTCGAGCAGCAGACCGAGTTCCGAGCTCTCGGTTCGACGAACGGACGCGCCTGATGTCTCGAAATCAATTCCTGTGACCAGCAACACTGTAGCCCTCCCCAGCACGATTTAAGTACAGAAAACCGAGAGCACTTCTCAAGATGACTCGAACAATACCAATAGGTTCGCGAACCTAGCTCGGGCAGCAGGCCGAGTTCAGAGCTCTTGATTCAACAGACGAGCGCGCCTGATAATTCTCAATCGATTTCTGTGATTATCAGTTCTGTCGCTGCCCTACAGATCGAGTTAAGTACGAAAAAACGAGAGCTTCTGCTACAATGACTCGAATAATACGAATAGGTTTGCGACCCTAGCTCGGCTAGCAGACCGAGTTCAGATCTCTGGATTCAACAGGCGAACGCGCCTGATCATTCTGAATGCATTAGCTGTGCTGACCAGCTTTGTAGTTGTCCTGAAGCTCGAGTTATCTTGAGCAAACCGACAGCGCGTATCAAGATGACTCGAAACGGTCGTTCCCGCCTGCCTGCTTTTTGGTCTTCAAAGTTACCCGATCGAGCTGAGATCAAGATGGCGAGCGAGAATAAGATCGAATATCACGGGAAAAAATACTAGAGCTCTAACGAATGGTCAAATTTCCAAAAGGTCCGGTCCGAGATTTTTCTTGCCAACTAGCTCTCCAGCTCCCCGGAACTGGGCGCCGGCGGTAAACCGTCAACCTTGGTTACCGCCGGGGAACTCGTAGAGCTTCCAAGCTCGACTTAAGTTGAGAAAACCGATAGCAGCTACCAACATTCTGACTCATAGTGGATATTGTTTGACCTCTGAATGCGACAAGCGGACGCGTCTGATGCCTGCGAATCGACTTCTGTCATTACCAGCCCCGCAGCCACCCTCCAGCTCGAGGTCAGTGCAGAAAACCGACAGTATCTCTCAGGATGACTCGAACAAAACAATAGTTCCGCGAACCTAGTTCGGGCAGGAGACCGAGTTCCGAGCTCTGGATTCGACAGGCGGACGCGCATGATCTCTTTAAATCGATTCATATCACAACCAGCACTGTAGCCCCCTCCCAGCGCAAGTTCAGTGAAGAAAACCGAGAGCACTTCCCAAGATGACTCGACCAATACGAATAATTTCGTGATTCTAGATCGAGCAGAAGACCGAGTTGAGAGCGCTGGATTCGACAGACAAACGCAACTGGCGATTCTGAATCAGCTTCTGTAAATATGAGCTCTGTAGCTGTCTTACAGCTCAAGTTAAGTACAGAAAACCGAGAGTTTCTGTCAAGATGACTCGAATAATACGAACAGGTTTGCGGACCTAGCTCGGCTCACAGACCGAGTTCAGACCTCTCGGTTCAACAGGCGAACGCGCCTGATCATTCTGCATGCATTAGCTGTGCTTACCAGCTCTGTAGCTGCCATAGAGCTCGAGTTATGTTCATAAAACCGTCAGCGCATATCAAGATGACTCGAAACGGCCGATCCCGCCGGGACGCTTTTTGGCCTTCAAAGTTACCCGATCGAGCTGAGATCAAGATGGCGAGCGGGAATAAGATCAAATATCACGGGAAAAAATACTAGAGCTCTAACGAATGGTCAAATTTCGAGAACAAATTTTTTAACCGACCAAAAGTCAGCAAAAGTTCCGTCGAGATTTTTCTTGCCAACTAGCTCTCCAGCGCGCCGGAACTGGCGCCGGCGGTGAACCGTCAACCTGGTCACCGCCGGGAACCTCGTAGAGCTCCTAGCACGCGTAAGAATGCTCACCATTAAAAGAGAGGGCTGGAAGCATTTCTCGAAAAAGAGAAAACATATTTTTTTTGATGTCGACATGAAGTTGGTTGCTCCAAGTGTTTAATAGTTAACGTACATCTAGAGAGCTCATATCGAGGGAGAGTGACCCTCATATTCGTCTACAGGTGCGAAAAATCTGCTTTCTCAAAATAAATGGTCAAATATCTTTCAAAAAATCGCAAAACCACCCAAAAGTTACCACATTGTCCGCCTCGGCCGGGTGGGCGAACTAGCTCCACCCCGCGCCGGAATTCCTCTAGCTCATCGATGCCGAAGAGCTCTACGAGGTATTACTCTTAAGCTTCCAGCAACCAGCTTCCGGAAGCTCTACGAGTCATTACTCTTAAGCTTCCAGGGATAACTTGCTGAGGGAAGCTCTACGGGTTAATCTTAGCTTCCAGCTATAACTAGCTTAGGGAAGCTCTACGAGTTATTCCTCTAGCTCATCGATGACGAAGAGCTCTACGAGGTACTCTCAAGCTTCCAGCAACTAGCTTAGGGAAGCTCTACGAGTCATTACTCTTAAGCTTCCAGCAACTAGCTTAGGGAAGCTCTACGAGTCATAACTTGCTCAGGGAAGCGCTACGAGTTATAACTTGCTCAGGGGAGCTGTACGAGTTACTGGGCGCCGGCGGTAAACCGTAAACCTTTCTTACCGCCGGGGGACTCGTAGAGCTTCCTGACAGTATATAGTCTGGAAAAAAATCCAGAGAACGACTTGTTTTGAGTCCAAGCGATTGGAGACCTCTTAAGATGACTCTAACAAAAAATAAACAGTTTCGCAACCCAGTTCGAGTATCAGACCGAGCGCAGACCTCTCAATGCCAGGCGGACATGTCTGCGAATCGACTCATGTGATTACCAGCCCTGCAGCTCCCCTACAGCCCGAGTTAAGTACAGAACACCGACGGCATCTCTCAGGATGACTCGAATAATTCAATAGTTTCGCGGACCTGTTTCGAGCAGCAGACCAAGTTCTGAGCTCTCGAATCGACCAACGAACGCGCCTGATGTGTGCAAATCGATTTCTATGACCCGGAGCACTGTAGCCCTCCCCTAGCACGAGTTGAGTGCAGACAAATGGAAAGACGGTTCACGATGATTCGGACAATACGAATAGTTTCGCGGATCTAGCTCGGGCAGCAGACCGAGCTCAGAGCTCTCGATACAACAGACAAACGCGCTCGATAATTCTCAATCGATTTCTGTGACTATCGGCTCTGTAGCTGCCCTGCAGCTCGAATTGAATACAAAATACCCACCACGCGTATCAAGTTAATTCGAATAATACGAATAGGTTTGCGAACCTAGCTCGGCTAGCAGACCGATTTCAAACCTATGGATTCAACAGGCGAACGCGCCTGATGACTCTGAGTGCGATAGATGTGCTTACTTGCACTTTAGCTGCCCTACAGTTCGAGTTAAGTAGAAAATCCGATAACGCGAATGAAGTTGACTCGAATAATACGAATAGGTTTGCAGACCTAGCTCGGCCAGCAGACCGAGTTAGAACCTCTGGGTTCAACAGGCGAACGCGCCTGATGACTGGCGCCGGCGGTGAACCGTCAACCTGGTCACCGCCGGGAACCTCGTAGAGCTCCTTCCACGCTTAAGAGTGCTCAGAGTCGAAAGAGAGAGCTTCTGAAATCATTTCTCGAAAAGAGAAAAATTGATGTGTTTCGTGTCGACAGAAAGTTGGTTCCTCCAAGTGTTTTAATAGTAAAAGTGCGCCTGCAGAGCTCATACTGAGACAGAGAGGCGCTCATATCCGTTTACAGGTGCGAAAAATCTGCTTTCTCAAAATGAATTGTCAAATATCTTTCAAAAAATTGCAAAATCACCCAAAAAATGTCACATTGTCCGCCTCGGCCGGGTGGGCCAACTAGCTCCACCCCGCGCCGGAACTGGGCGCCGGCGGTAAACCGTCAACCTTGGTTACCGCCGGGGAACTCGTAGAGCTTCCAAGGAACAACTCGTAGAGCTTCCCTTGGCTAGCTATAGCTGGAAGCTAAGAGTAATAACTCGTAGAGCTTCCCTTAGCTAGTTATAGCTGGAAGCCAAGAGTAATTCCGGCGGGCTGGAGAGCTAGTTGGCAAGAAAAATCTCGACGGAACTTTTGCTGACTTTTGCTCGGTTGAAAATTTTGTTCTCGAAATTTGAGAATTCGTTAGAGCTCTAGTATTTTTTCCCGTGATATTCGATCTTATTCCCGCTCTCTATCTTGATCTCAGCTCGATCGGGTAACTTTGAAGGCCAAAAAGCACTCTGGCGGGATCGGCCGTTTCGAGTCATCTTGATATGCGCTGACGGTTTTCTGAATATAACTCGAGCTCTAGGGCAGCTACAGAGCTGGTAAGCACAGCTATTGCATGCAGAATGATCAGGCGCGTTCGCCTGTTGAACCCAGAGGTCTGAACTCGGTCTGTCAGCCGAGCCAGGTCCGCAAACCTGTTTGTATTATTCGAGTCAACTTGATACGCGTTGTCGGTATTTTCTACTTAACTCGAGCTGTAGGGCAGCTACAGTGCTGGCAAGCACTCCTATCGAACTAAGAATAATCAGACGCGTTCGCCTGTTGAATCCATAGATCTAAACTCGGTCTGCTAGCCGAGCTAGGTCCGCAAACCTATTCGTATTGTTCGAGTCAACTTGATACGCGTTGTCGGTATTTTCTAATTAACTCGAGCTGTAGGGCAGCTACAGTGCTGGTAAGCACACCTACCGCACTCAGAATCATCAGGCGCGTTCGCCAGTTGAATCCAGAGCTCTGAACTCGGTCTGTTGCGCGATCCAGAATCACGAAACTGTTCGTATTCTTCCAGTGATCTTGAGAGCTACTGTCGGCGTTCTGCACTTAATTCGGGCTATAGGGAGGCTGCAGGGCGGGTATTCACAGGAATCGATTCGGAGACATCAGACGCGTCCGTCTGTCGCATTCAGAGGTCTGAACTCGGTCTGATACTCGAGTTGGGCTCAAAAACTATTCGTTCTCTGCATTTTTTCCGACAGTATATGTTGTCAGGAAGCTCTACGAGTCCCCCGGCGGTAACAAAGGTTGACGGTTTACCGCCGGCGCCCAGTTTCGGCGCGCTGGAGAGCTTGTTGGCTCCAAAAAAAAGAACTGAACTTTTCACAACTGTTGGTCGGTTGGAAATTATGTTCTCAAAATTTGACCATTCGTTAGAGCTCTAGTATTTTTTCCCGTGATATTCGATCTTATTCCCGCTCGCCATCTTGATCTCAGCTCGATCGGGTATCTTTTACTGCCAAAAAGCACACTGGCGGGAACGGCCGTTTCGAGTCATTTTGATACGCGCTGTCGGTATTCTGTACTTAACTCGAGCTGTAGGGCAGCTACAGAGCTGGTAAGCACAGCTATCGCACTCAGAATCATCAGGCGCGCTCGTCTGTTAAATCCAGTTGATACGCGTTGTCGGTATTTTCTACTTAACTCGAGCTCTAGAGCAGCTACAGTGCTGGTCAGCACACCTATAGAATCATCAGGCGCGTTCGCCTGTTCAATCCATAGGTCTGAACTCGGTCTTCTAGCCGAGCTAGATCCGCAAACCTATTCGTATTATTCGAGTCAACTTGATACGCGTTGTCGGTATTTTCTCATTAACTCGAGCTGTAGGGCAGCTACAGTGTTGGTAAGCACAGCTATCGCACTCAGAATCGTCGGGCGCGTTCGCCTGTCGAACCCATAGGTCTGAACTCGGTCTGCCAGCCGAGCTAGATCCGCAAACCTATTCGTATTATTCGAGTCAACTTGATACGCGTGGTGGGTATTTTGTACTTACTTCGAGCTGCAGGGCAGCCACAGTGCTGGTTAGCACACCTATCGCACTCAGAATCATCAGGCGCGTCTTCTGAGGTCTGAACTCGGTCTGCTAGCCGAGCTAGATGCGCAAACCTATTCGTATGATTCGAGTCATCTTGAGAAACGCTCTTGGTATTTTCTGTACTTAACTCGAGCTGCAGCTACAGAGCCTACAGTTACAGAAATCGACCAGACAGAATTATCCGGCGCGTTTGTCTGTTCTATCGAGAGCTCTGAACTCGGCCTGCTGCCCGAGCTAGGTTCGCGAAACTATTCGTATTGCCCGAATCATCGTGAAAAGTGCTCTCAATTTTCTGCACTCAACTCTTGCTGGGGGAGGGCTACTGTCACAGAAATCGATTCGCACACATCAGACGCGTTCGTTGGTCGATTCGAGAGCTCAGATCTTCTGCTGCTCGAAACAGGTCTACGAAACTATTATATTATTCGAGTCATCCTCAGAGATGCTGTCGATTTTCTGCACTTAACTCGGGCTGTAGGGGGGCTGCAGGGCTGGTAATCACATGAGTCGATTCGCAGACATCAGACGGGCCCGGCTGTCGCATTCAGAAGTCTGAGCTCGGTCTGATCAGACGCGGCCGCTTGTCGCATTCAGAGGTCAAAAAATATTCACAAAAATTCAGAATGTTGGTAGGTGCTCTCGGTTTTCTCAACTTAAAGCTGATCGATGCCGAAGAGCTCTACGAGGTATTCTGAGTCCGACTTGTAGCGTCCACTGGGCGCCGGCGGTAAACCGTCAACCTTTGTTTTTTTTGGGGAGGCTGACCAGGCACCGAGCGCCCCAGCGCCCGTTAAGTGCCTACCTAGTCTCTCTGCAGCTGGAGGTCTTGGGCCACCTGGGCTGCGGCCCGCAAGAGGCCCTCGAGACCCGAAAGCTCAGCGTCAGTGATACTGCTATGGGAGGGGAGTGCCTGTGCACAACGCCCTACTACTTCCCATATGATTGGACAAGGAGAGGAGGCTTGGGGGAAGAGGGAGACTACACGAGCTCTCTTATCTCTATGCTCAGGGTCAGGGTACGGGTCATGGAATCGAGGGATATATCCAATCTGCAGAAACCAACCAACGCCCACACCTTGGGCACACACTCCGCCGTCGAAGGATCCGCGGAGGCCAATAACTCGAAAGTTGTCTTGGACATCAGGACGAAAGATATGGTGGTGGAACAGCTCTCTGAATATCTGGCCTTCCCGTGCTAGATGGGTAAGTTCATCAGCTACTGTATTACTCTCTCGATATATGTGTCGAATAAAGTCGTTGCCCCATGAGGGGGGTCGTATTCCTTCCTCCTCCAATTCTTCCAAAAGAGAAATAATATTTGCCACCCGCCTACGATAAGAAGCCCCATCTCCTCCTTCTCCTCCCTCAACCTTCCAGAGACCGTTGATCCAGTTACAGATAAGAAGCGAATCGCCCGTCAGCTCAAGACCGATCCCATCATCACTCAGATCCCAAGTCGGCTCCTGTTCATTGTTCGAGGCCAATCTCTGGGCCAGCTTCTCGGACTCCTTCGCCGACAACGGACGAGCCAACATCTCCTCCCCCCTCTCCTTTATGAGTCTCCTCGTCCTCCAGTTCCTCCACGGACAACAAACAAGTCAAACAGAGACCCCAAAGTACAAGCTTCCAGGAACTGCCTGCAATACTGAACGAAGTCAGAGTAAGAGAAAGAGCACGCCCTCCACCACCGATCCTCCAGATTCACAAACGAGGGAAATATCGTCTGGAACATGAAACACCAAGGATGTTCACCCGTCGCCTGCCCCTTAGTACTGCCTAATCGTGTCAGTTTCGAGGCCTCCTTCCACTTCCACTGGGAACGCAAATATTTTGACTCAAGTGTCCTTTTCTCCTCCCACCTCGGGGTACAGCACATCAGAAGCCGGCGTGCGTCTCGATGCGCACGCGGAAACACCGTCTGTTGTCCAGGTCCAGGAACTGCTACCCTCCGACGTTTCGGGGGGGGCCTGGGGGGATCCCTAGGCCCCCCCCGCTCACAGGGAACTTCAATATCTCGAGAAGAAGAGGCCCTATCAGAGGGCATAGCAGAAGAGACCATCCCATGCATATCTGAAGAGACAGCGCCCATCCCATTCGTATCTGAGAAGACTGCGCCCATCCCATTAGTAACTGCAGAGACAGCACCCATCCCACTGGTAACTGAAGAGACTCCCACTATCCCATTAGTAACTGAAGAGACCACACCCATCCCATTGGTAACTGGAGAGACCATCCCGTGCATATCAGAAGAGACCCCACCCATCCCATTCGTATCTGAAGAGACCGCACCCATCCCACTAGTAACTGAAGAAACAGCCCCCATCCCATTGGTAACTGAAGAGACCTCCACCATCCCATTGGTAACTGAAGAGCCCGCGACCATCCCTGGGCTCAGCTCCGACTCAGGAATCTGATATCCGCTGTCGACATTAGCTCCGAAATATGATGCTATGTCAGCTCCGAGCTGCCACAAGGAATAAAGAACTCTCTGCACTGCACTCTGGCACTTGGCTTCAAAGAACATCCGTCTAGCAATTCTGAGTCGAGCTGGCTTCCAAACTACCCAACTTTCGGAGGCTGGCTTTTGGGGTGACGTCATCTGGTAAAGGCAATTTCCCTCAAAGACATTCAGGCTCTGCAAAGAGTCCCTGTCCCAACTAATACCTTGACTTCCATAAATGAGAATGCTCTGAACCCGAGTGATATAACTCCTACACTTGGCCGAAAACGGGACTGCCTTTGATCTAAAATAGGCTGCATGCGCATGGAAGGCTCGTCGCGCGGACCCGATCCGTCGCCGAAGGTCCTGGTGTGCCTCCCTATAGCTACAGTATATGCTGTTCCCCAAGACATTCATCTCGTCAACTACTTTGAACGGCCCCATCTGATCCTGAACCCGAACCAGGATAGGATGTTTTGGCTTCTCCGAGAAGCCGATAAACGCGACCTCGAGCGACTCGATCTTCCATTCGAATCCCCATCCCCGCAGAGTCTCTGTCATGTCTCCTACCTGTCGCCTATACTCCTCCTCCGAAGATCCCAAGATATAGATATTGTCGGCATATAGCAAGTGGTGTACAGGAACCGAGGCCGAAACTTCTCCCACCGAATTTGGATCCAGACAATGAAACCCAATCCCCTGCTCATCCCAAAGCTTAAATAGAGGAGCCCACATCGCAACAACTATCAGGTTCCACAAGGAGGGGCTGTCGTTCCCACCTGTCCTGATATGGGTATCGATTCCCACATTCGGCAGCTGCAGCCCCTGGAAGAGAAGCGAAGTGACCTCGCACGGCATAGGCACGAGCACACCGTACTGGAGCCAGGAAGGGATAGAGAGGATGTCGAACGCACGTTTGACCGTCGAGATTTTCGTGTTCTGGAAAGCTTGTTTCACATCCGCTGACCCAAGAACCAGGCGTCGATCCTTCCCCCACTGTGAGGCGTGTTGTGCTGCTGCCTTAAGTCCTGCAAATATCTCTGTGCATGATCTTTTGGGAACGAAACCGAATAATGATGCATGAGTGCCGGCCTGGAGACAATAAGGTTCAAGCATGATCGAGAGGCAAGTACTGTACCACTTCTTAAAGATACTCTCCACAGAAATACGTCTCGTATCAGAAACATCGCATATCGGATAAGATTTGGGAAGTAGCGTCGTCAATGTTCGATGCCACGAAGATGGAGGTACAACAATGCCACGTAAGATATCACAAAATAATCGCTTGATAGTGCGAACGGCTCTCCACGGCAGCGCTTTGATTACTTCTGCCCCCACCCCGTCGGGTCCCGTGGCTTTTCCAGGGTTGAGTCGAGCTCGGGCCCGAAGGACCACCACCATCGTGAGCGTCGCCTCCTGGGGTCTGGGGGACCCCTGGAGCTCCTCCCTGAGGCCCTGGACAATCTCGATCGACCGCAGACGCTCCTCCTCATCCTCGCAGACCTCCTTCAACTTCATCATCTCCTCCATCCACCTCTCCCTGTCCACGCTCTCCTCCCCCTCAATCTTCACCGCCTTCAAAGCTGCTTTACGTGGACGCTCCGCTTCCCATTCCAGCTTCGCTCGTTTGAATTTTCTGGCTTCCCGATCTCTTTTTCTGCGTAGAAGTCGGTAGGCTAACGTCCCCCTCTCCGCCCTCCTCTGGTAGACCTGCACATCCAAGGACCGCAATAATTCCGATCGTTCAGGGGGTCGAGCTGGGCGCTTCGGGGTACATTCGGTGGCCGACGCACACGAATAGATAACACTCTCTGCCTGACACATAAGTTGACACGAAAATAGATTGGCATCCAACAACTGGCGACACGATCGACGAGCAGACAAGTTGAGTGGGTCCCAGCCTTTTAGAGTTCGAGCACGACGTGAGAGATTCCGTCTCGCCAACTCCCTGGAAGCCACTCTCAGAGAAGCTCGAACAAGGGCATGATCTGATAATCTCATCACGGCTCCCTGCTGCTGTCCTACGTACAGAAACTCAACCGAGCACCCCGACACCTGCGATCCATGAGGAACAAGGATGTAATCCAGCACTTCACGGCGGGACCCCTTCCGATAATCAAACCAAGTCGGCTTCCTAGCTCCAAAAGAATTCGAAGCACACATACGCTCCTGAACCAACCAATCCTCCACCTCCTGTCGCAAGCTCTCCACCTTCTCCTTCCTCTCCCGCTCCTTGGTCCCCGTGGCCTGGATCTGCACTACCTCCAAGCCTCCTCCCGAATAAACCTCCTCCTCATGCTGTAAGTGTGGCTGTATCTCAACATTCGCATCCATGGCAACAACAAGACGACAGAAACCATAACGACGGCATACGTACTTTCTGAGCAAGCTTACCGACTGGAGTGCACAATGTGATATCTCCAGAAACTCGGGCTGCTGGCATCAGGCAAGTACAATGAGACAAAGAGAATCCGTCCAGCAAGGATCGCGCACCACCTCTCTGAGGCCCACTGGCCTCGAACGCTATCAGCCCTCCGATAGAGTATCATAGCACGGCGATCCTCCGAAACGTGGTAGTACAGTCCCATTTTGACAAACCATTGCGCCAAAACGTCTATGTTCTGAGACTCCTGTACCCCCAGGAAATCCCAGCCTAGGTGTGCTCCGTAGACTACCCTCGCCAGAACACTATAAGCCTTGTCATCCTTCCTCCCAGCATGTTGAAGGTTGAGCGTGGCGAAGCGGACTTCCGTCGGCTCCGCCCGTAGGCGTCACTGAGAAGCAGGCCTGGAATCCGTGACTAACTCCTCGAGCTCTGCCGCCGTCATGGTGATGCCGTGCCTCTGGGCGAAAGACGTCCAAGCTGCTGGGATAACTCGCCACTGCCCAGATCCTCCGAAGCTAGCCGCCTGATACTCGGCCAGCAAGCTCCGCTTCCCCTCAACGGGGTCAGAGTACATCGTGGACGGTGACTTTCCGTACCCAGTCGATCCTTTGAGGAAGATGGTGGGGTGCTTCCTGCTCCAGACACCAAATCGGCCAACCGCTTGATTGTGTGGTATCTTCTCGTCTGGGACCTCTGCACGAACTCTCAAACGAGACATCTTCGACTTCACCTTGGTGTAAAAGGCGTGGTTAAGCGCTGCGTCATCATTTATACGTGTGAGAGCGCGTTGTACAGCATAGACCACTTCACTCCCTGTCCCAGCCTTAAATCTAATATTGATATTCCCCGTCATCGGTTTCGATCTGGCAAGTTTCTCAGAGCTGACCACATCCACTTGACCGTGTAACTGCTCGTTGTCCGCTTTCAAAAGACCCAGGGTATTCTGGAGTAGGGTGCAGGCATCCGTATCGTCTATCATCGTAAGTTCCCTACTCGTGCGATTCGACCAGTCCTGGACCCATCCGTACAATTCTACATATGTAGGAGTAAATTTCGCCGTCGATGTTCGTCCTGCAAATCTCGGGGCTGCTATCGTAGAGTTAGAGGATCCAATCGAAGCAGTGTCCTGGCTAGCCAGAGTCTCCAAGTTCTTAAGCCTAATCTCCTGCTCCTGCTGTTTCTTCTCAATGGCCGTGAGTTTCTCTGTCTGAACCCCGAGACGTTCATCCATACCACTAATACGCACGTCAGTGGCCACCGAGGCGGCCTTCGACTCGTCATGATTCTGAAAGGACATCTGCATGAACAATCGCAAACTCTCATCTTTTTGAAGACTCAGAATTTTCTCTATCATGGCCTTCTGATCAAGAATATCACCTCCCGTCTTGTCCACCTTCTCCTCCTCCTCCATATCCGTCTTCATCCTCTTGCTACCCTGACCGTCAACCTCCATTTCTTCTGGAAAGAACGGACGAAACGACCCTTCTTGAACTTACAGAAACACCAAGAGCGATGCGAGTAGTGTCGATAAGGTCGAGAACGACGAAATATGCAACACTCTAAGCGACAGTAATCCTCCCAGTAAAAGTCTTCCAGATCAGCAAAGAATCGATCCCAAGCACAGCTGGGCCCTCCGAGAGGATATAAGACGTTCCACCCTCCTGCTGGCTCTCCGAAGCTGTTCGTGACTGCACAGAACGATACACAATACTCAAACTCGCACACGTAGAATGAATAATGGACAAGAAGCAAAAATGGAAGAAGGCACGCTCCCAAGAACAAAAGCAGATGCAGACGTATGCGTGCTCCACTCGTACCAGCAGGGCGTTGCCTCCCAGTAACCAGTTCAATCAGGAGCCTGATGCCGTCAACCTTTGTTACCGCCGGGGGACTCGTAGAGCTTCCTGACAACATATACTGTCGGAAAAAATTGCAGAGAACGAATAGTTTTTGAGCCCAACTCGAGTATCAGACCGAGTTCAGACCTCTGAATGCGACAGACGGACGCGTCTGATGTCTCCGAATCGATTCCTGTGATTACCCGCCCTGCAGCCTCCCTACAGCCCGAATTAAGTGCAGAACGCCGACAGTAGCTCTCAAGATAACTGGAAGAATGCGAACAGTTTCGTGATTCTGGATCGCGCAACAGACTGAGTTCAGAGCTCTGGATTCAACAGGCGAACGCGCCTGATCATTCTGAGTGCGATAGGTGTGCTTACCAGCACTGTAGCTGCCCTACAGCTCGAGTTAAGTAGAAAATACCGAACGCGTATCAAGAGGACACGAATAATACGAATAGGTTTGCGGACCTAGCTCGGCTAGCAGACCGAGTTCAGACCTCTGGGTTCAACAGGCGAACGCGCCTGATCATTCTGAGTGCGATACGAGTGCTTACCAGCACTGTATCTGCCCTACAGCTCGAGTTAAGTAGAAAAAACCGACAACGCGTCTCAAGTTGACTCGAATAATACAAACAGGTTTGCGGACCTAGCTCGGCTGACAGACCGAGTTCAGACCTCTGGGTTCAACAGGCGAACGCGCCTGATCATTCTGCATGCATTAGCTGTTTATCAGCTCTGTAGCTGCCCTACAGCTCGAGTTATGTTCAAAAAAACCGACAGCGCGTATCAAGATAACTCGAAACGGCCGTTCCCGCCAGAGTGCTTTTTGGCAGTAAAAGGTACCCGATCGAGCTGAGATCAAGATGGCGAGCGGGAATAAGATCGAATATCACGGGAAAAAATACTAGAGCTCTAACGAATTGTCAAATTTCGAGAACAAAATTTTCAACCGAGCAAAAGTCATCAAAAGTTCCGTCGAGATTTTTCTTGCCAACTAGCTCTCCAGCGCGCCGGAATTACTCTTAGCTTCCAGCTATAACTAGCTAAGGGAAGCTCTACGAGTTACTGGGAACCGGCGGTAAACCGTCAACCAGGTTACCGCCGGGCACCTCGTAGAGCTCTTTTGTTGCAGCGCTTCTCGGAACACATCAAGGAAGCTTCTCAAGCAAGAGCCGAAAAATTCGTGAAATCACGATTTTTCGGTTTTCATCCAGAACCGGTTCCTGCAAGTCTTTCGATAGTAATATTGCAGCTCCGGACCTGAAAATTTTACTGGCTGGCGCGTCATAACCCACTACACGTGAGAAAAATCTGGCTTATGAAAATGAATTGTCAAATATCTTTCAAATCTTAGCAAAACCGACCCAAAGTCACCACTTTGTCTCTTAAGGCCGGGTCGGCCAACTAGCTCCACCCCGCGCCGGAATTCCTCTATGCCGAAGAGCTCTACGAGGTATGATCGCGTCCTTTTTCGACATTTCGCCAACTAGCTCCACCCTGTCGCCGAATTCCTCTAGCTCTTCTACCATCAGAGCTCTACGAGGCACTAGGAGTGCAAGCAGACGCCTGAGAGAACTAGAAGTGCAAGCAGATAGCTTCTGATGGCATTTTCTGCAAAACTGGAAAATTGCATTTTTGAACTGCCAACGTGAAGTCGGTCCCTGGCTTCGCTCGGGAGAATTTTTCGACGGAATGAACTAAGAATTTGTGAGGTAACTTCTGTAATGCCAAGCTTCGCTCTGCGCAAATAGCAGCCCAAACGAATTGTTAGAACTGCAAAATCGGCTGAGCCAGGCCGCGGAAGGTATGATCGCGTCCCTTTTCGACATTTCGCCAACTAGCTCCACCCTGTCGCCGAATTCCTCTAGCTCTTCTACCATCAGAGCTCTACGAGACACTTGTAAGCGTCCAAAACCCGGACAGCGGAGCCAAGCGCGGAACGCCGCAAAGGGACTTGTAAGGGTCCAAAACCCGGATAGCGAAGCGAAGCGCGGAGCCGCACGGGGACCTCTGCCAGGCCGCCTGAAACGATGCGCGGGACGCTGGAAACCCCGCAGGAGACGCTTGCAGGGGCGCCGTTTACGATGCGTGGAGCCCTGCGAAGTGCGCAAGGATGACTGGCGCCGGCGGTGAACCGTCAACCTGGTCACCGCCGGGAACCTCGTAGAGCTCCTTTCACGCGTAGGAGTGCTCAGAATCGAAAGATAAAACTTCTGGAAGCATTTCTCGCAAAAGGGAAAACATGATTTTTTTCGTGTCGACATGAAGATGGTTCCGCCAAGTGTTTTGATAGTAAAAGTGCGCCTACAGAGCTCATACTAAGACAGAGAGGCCCTCATAGTCGTTTACAGGTGCGAAAAATCTGCTTTCTCAAAATGAATTGTCAAATATCTTTCAAAAAATTGCAAAACCACCCAAAAGTTAACACTTTGTCCTTTCTGGCCGGGTCGACCAACTAGCTCCACCCCGCGCCGGAACTGGGCGCCGGCGGTAAACCGTCAACCTTTCTTACCGCCGGGGGACTCGTAGAGCTTCCTGACAGTATATAGAATGGGAAATAATCCAGAGAACGACTAGTTTCCATGACTCTAACAAAAAAACAAACAGTTTCGCAATCCAGTTCGAGTATCAGACCGAGTTCAGACCTCGCAATGCGACAGGCGGACGCGTCTGATGTCTGCGAATCGACTCATGTGATTACCAGCCCTGCAGCCCCCCGACAGCCCGAGTTAAGTGCAGAAAACCGAGAGCATCTCTCAGAATGACTCGAATAATACAATAGTTTCGCGAATCTGTTTCGAGCAGCAAATCAAGTTCTGAGCTTTCGAATCGTCCAACGAACGCGTCTGATGTGTGCAAATCGATTTCTATGACCCGCAGCACTGTAGCCCTCCCCCAGCACGAGTTGAGTGCAGAAAATTGAGAGCACGTTGCACGATGATTCGGAGAATACGAATAGTTTCGCGAAGCTAGCTCGGGCAGCAGGCCGAGTTCAGAGCTCTCGATACAACAGACAAACGCGCCCGATGATTCCCAATCGATTTATGTGACTATAGGCTCTGTAACTGCCCTAAAGCTCGAGTTAAGTACAGAAAACCGAGAGCGTTTGTCAAGATGACTCGAATAATACGAATAGGTTTGCGGACCTAGCCCAGCTAGCAGACCGAGTTTAGACCTATGGATTTAACAGGCGAACGCGCCTGACGATTCTGAGTGCGATAGGTGTGCTTACCAGCACTGTAGCTGCCCTAGACCTCGAGTTAAGCAGAAAATACCGACAACGCGTATCAAGTTGACTCGAATAATACGAATAGGTTTGCGGACCTAGCTCGGCTAGCAGACCGAGTTCAGACCTCTGGATTCAACAGGCGAACGCGCCTGATGATTCTGAGTGCGATAGGTGTGCTTACCAGCACTGTAGCTGCCCTACAGCTCGAGTTAAGTAGAAAATACCGACAACGCGTATCAAGTTGACTCGAATAATACGAATAGATTTGCGGACCTAGCTCGGGTAGCAGACCGAGTTCAGACCTCTGGATTGAACAGGCGAACGCGCCTGATGATTCTGAGTGCGATAGCTGTGCTTACAGGCACTGTAGCTGCCCTACAGCTCGAGTTAAGTTGAAAATACCGACAGCCCGTAGCAAGATGACTCGAAACGGCCGTTCCCGCCACCGTGCTTTTTGGCCTTCAAAGTTACCCGATCGAGCTGAGATCAAGATGGCGAGCGGGAATAAGATCGAATATCACGGAAAAAATACTAGAGCTCTAACGAATTGTCAAATATCGAGAACAAAATTTTCAACCGAGCAAAAGTCACCAAAAGTTCCGTCGAGATTTTTCTTGCCAACTAGCTCTCCAGCGCGCCGGAACTGGCGCCGGCGGTAAACCGTCAACCTTTCTTACCGCCGGGGGACTCGTAGAGCTTCCTGAAATATAAAGTGTGGGAAAAAACTCCAAAGAACGACTAGTTTCTCAGCCCAAGCGATTTCAGACCTCTCAAGATAACGCTAACAAAAACCAACCGATTTCGCAACCCAGTTCGAGTATCAAACCGAGATCAGACCTCTGAATGCGACAGACGGCCGCATCGGATATCTGCGAATCTACTCATGTGATTCCCAGCCCTGCAGCCCCCCACAGCCCGAGTTAAGTGCAGAAAACCGACAGTATCGACTCGAATAATAGAATAGTTTGCGAACCTAGTTCGAGCAGCAGACCGAGTTCCGAGGTCTGGAATCGACCGACAAACGCGCCTGATGTGTTCAAATCGATATGTGTGACCCGCAGCACTGAAGCCGGCCCCAAACACGAGTTAAGTACAGAAAACCGAGAGCACTTCTCAAGATGACTCAGAGAATACGAATAGTTTCGCGAACCTAGCTCGGGCAGCAGGCCGAGTTCAGAGCTCTCGGTTCAGTAGACGAACGCGACTGATGATTCCCCATCGATGTCTGTGACAATCAGCCCTGTAGCTGCCCTACAGCTCGAGTTAAGTACAGAAAACGGAGAGTTTCTGTCAGATGACTCGAATAATACGAATAGGTTTGGGGACCTAGCTTGGCTAGCAGACCGAGTTCAGACCTCTGGATTCAACAGGCGAACGAGCGTGATGATCCTGAGTGCGATAGCTGTGCTTACCAGCACTGTAGCTGACCTACAGTTGAGTAGAGAAACCCGACAACGCGTATCAGGTTGACTCGAATAATACGAATAGGTTTCCGGACCTAGCTCGGCTAGCATACCGAGTTCAGTCCTATGGATTCAACAGACGAATGCGCCTGATAATTCTGAGGGCGATAGATGTGCTTACAGCACTGTGGCTGCCCTACAGCTCGATTTAAGTAGAGAATATCGACAACACGTATCAAGTTGACTCGAATAATACAAATAGGTTTGCGGACCTAGCTCGGCTAGCAGACCGAGTTCAGACCTATGGATTCAACAGGCGAACGCGCCTGATGATTCTGAGTGCGATAGGTGTGCTTACCAGCACTGTAGCTGCCCTACAGCTCGAGTTAAGTAGAAAATACCGACAACGCGTACGAAGATGACTCGGAACGGCCGTTCCCGCCTGCCTGCTTTTTGGCCTTCAAAGTTACCCGATCGAGCTGAGATCAAGATGGCGAGCGGGAATAAGATCGAATATCATGAGAGAAAAAATACTAGAGCTCAAACGAATTGTCAAATTTCGAGAACAAAATTTTCAAGCGACCAAAAGTCAGCAAAAGGTCCGTCGAGATTTTTGTTGCTACTGGGCGCCGGCGGTAAACCGTCAACCTTTGTTACCGCCGGGGGACTCGTAGAGCTTCCTGACAACATATAGGGTCGGAAAAAATTGCAGAAAACGAATAGTTTTTCAGCCCAACTCGAGTATCAGACCGAGTTCAGACCTCTGAATGCGACAGACGGACGCGTCTGCTGTCTCCGAATCGATTCCTGAGATAACCCGCCCTGCAGCCGCCCTCCTACAGCCCGAATTGAGTGCAGAACGCCGACATTAGCTCTCAAGATGACTGGACGAATACGAACAGTTTCGTGATTCTGGATCGCGCAACAGACCGAGTTCAGAGCTCTGGATTCGACAGGCGAACGCGCCTGATGATTCCAGTGCGGTAGATGTGTTTACCAGCACTGTAGCTGCCATACAGCTCGAGTTAAGTAGAAAATACCGACAACGCGTATCAGGTTGACTCGAATAATACGAATAGGTTTGCGGACCTAGCTCGGCTAGCAAACTGAGTTCAGACCTATGGATTCGACGGGCGAACGCGTCTGATCATTCTGAGTGCGGAAGATATGCTTGCCAGCACTGTAGCTGCCCGCTCGAGTTAAGTAGAAAATACCGAAAACGCGTATCAATAATACCAACAGGTTTGCGGACCTAGCTCGGCTGACAGACCGAGTTCAGACCTCTGGATTCAACAGGCGAACGCGCCTGATGATTCTGAGTGCGATAGGTGTGCTTACCAGCACTGTAGCTGCCCTACAGCTCGAGTTAAGTAGAAAATACCGACAACGCGTATCAAGTTGACTCGAATAATACGAATAGATTTGCGGACCTAGCTCGGGTAGCAGACCGAGTTCAGACCTCTGGATTGAACAGGCGAACGCGCCTGATGATTCTGAGTGCGATAGCTGTGCTTACAGGCACTGTAGCTGCCCTACAGCTCGAGTTAAGTTGAAAATACCGACAGCCCGTAGCAAGATGACTCGAAACGGCCGTTCCCGCCACCGTGCTTTTTGGCCTTCAAAGTTACCCGATCGAGCTGAGATCAAGATGGCGAGCGGGAATAAGATCGAATATCACGGAAAAAAATACTAGAGCTCTAACGAATTGTCAAATTTCGAGAACAAAATTTTCAACCGAGCAAAAGTCACCAAAAGTTCCGTCGAGATTTTTCTTGCCAACTGGGAACCGGCGGTAAACCGTCAACCAGGTTACCGCCGGGCACCTCGTAGAGCTCTTTCGTTCCAGCGCTTTCCGGAACACATCAAGGAATGTTTTTAGTTTTCATCCAAAATCGGTTCCTGCAAGTCTTTCGATAGTAATATTGCAGCTACGGACCTGAAAATTTTACTGGCAGACGCGTCATAACCCACTCCACGTGAGAAAAATCTGGTTTCTCAAATTGAATTGTCAAATATCTTTCAAATCTTCGCAAAAACGACCGAAACTGGCGCCGGCGGTGAACCGTCAACCTGGTCACCGCCAGGAACCTCGTAGAGCTCATTTCACGCGTAAGAGTGCTCGAAGTCGAAAGAGAGAGCTTCTGGAAGCATTCCTCGCAAAAAAAAAAAAAAAAAAAAAAAAAAATCGTGTCGATATGAAGATGGTTCCGCCAAGTGTTTTGATAGTAAAAGTGCGTCTACAGAGCTCATACTAAGAGAGAGAGGCCCTCGTGGTCGTTTACAGGTGCGAAAAATCTGCTTTCTCAAAATGAATTGTCAAATATCTTTCAAAAAATTGCAAAACCACCCAAAAGTTAAGACTTTGCCCTTTCTGGCCGGGTCGACCAACTAGCTCCACCCCGCGCCGGAATTCCTCTAGCTCAGCGATGCCGAAGAGCTCTACGAGGTAGTCATCACATTGTCTCTTAATGCCCGGTCGGCCAACTAGCTCCACCCTGCGCCCGAATTCCTCTAAGCTCAGCTTCGCGGAGCTCTACGAGGTACTCTCAGCTTCCAGCTATAACTAGCTCGGGGAAGCTCTACGAGTTATTATTCTTTAGCTTCCAGCAACTGGCTTAGGGACTGGGCGCCGGCGGTAAACCGTCAACCTTTGTTACCGCCGGGGGACTCGTAGAGCTTCCTGACAACATATAATGTTGAAAAAATTGCAGAGAACGAATATTGTTTCAGCCCAACTCGAGTATCAGACCGAGTTCGGACCTCTGAATGCGACAGACGGACGCGTCCGATGTCTCCGAATCGATTCCTGTGATTCACCGCCCTGCAGCCCCCCTGCAGCCCGAGTTAAGTGCAGAACGCCGACAGTAGCTCTCGAGATGACTGGAAGAATACGAACAGTGTGATGGGCGTGCTTACCAGCACTGTAGCTGGCCTACAGCTCGAGTAAGATAGAAAATACCGACAAGGTGTTTCAAGTTGACTCGCGTAATACGAATAGTTTTACGGACCTAGCTCGGCTAGCAGACCGAATTCAGACCTATGGATTGAACAGGCGAGCGCGCCTGATGATTCTGCGTGCGATAGGCGTGCGTACCAGCACTGTAGCTGCCCTACAGCTCGAGTTAAGTAGAAAATACCGACAACGCGTATCAAGTTGGCTCGAATAATACGAATAGGTTTGTGGACCTAGCTCGGCTCACAGAACGAGTTCAGACCTCAGGTTACCGATCGAGCTGAGATCAAGATGGCGAGCGGGAATAAGATCGAATATCACGGGAAAAAATACTAGAGCTCAAACGAATTGTCAAATTTCGAGAACCAAATTTTCAACCGAGCAAAAGTCACCAAAAGTTCCGTCGAGATTTTTCTTGCTAACTAGCTCTCCAGCGCGCCGGAATTACTGGACGCCGGCGGTAAACCGTCAACCTTGGTTACCGCCGGGAGACTCGTAGAGCTTCCAGCTCGACGAAGTTGAGAACACCGAGGACCTACCAACATTCCGACTTATAGTAAATATGTTCTGTCCTCTCAATGCGACAGGCGGACGCGTCTGATGTCTGCGAGTCGACTTCTATCATTACCAGCCCTGCAGCCCTCCTACAGCTCGAGTTGAGTGCAGAAAACTGACAGCACCTCTCAGGATGACTCCAACAGTAGTTTCGCAGACCTAATCCAGACAGCAGACGAGTTCCGAGCTCTGATCTCCGCCGGCGGATGCGCCTATCACCAAAAGTTCCGTCGAGATTTTTCTTGCCAACTAGCTCTCCAGCGCGCCGGAATTACTCTTAGCTTCCAGCTATAACTAGCTAAGGGAAGCTCTACGAGTTCCTCTTAAGCTTCCAGCAATAACTTGCTAAGGGAAGCTCTACGAGTTATTACTCTTAGCTTCCAGCTATAACTAGCTAAGGGAAGCTCTCCGAGTTATTCCTCTAGCTCATCGATTCCGAAGAGCTCTACGAGGTACTGGGCGCCGGCGGTAAACCGTCAACCTTGGTTACCGCCGGGGAACTCGTAGAGCTTCCAAGCCCTTAAGTTAAGAAAACCGAGAGCACCTACTAACATTCTGACTCATAGTGGATATTTTTTGACCTCTGAATGCGACAAGCGGACGCGTCTGATCAGGCCGAGTTCAGACCTTTCAATGCGACAGGCGGACGCGTCTGATGTCTGCGAATCGGCTCATGTGATTACCAGTCCTGCAGCCCCCCTACAGCCCGAGTTAAGTGCAGAAAATCGACAGCATCTCTCAGGATGACTCGAATAATATATAGTTTTGCAGACCTGTTTCGAGCAGCAGACAAAGTTCTGAGCTCTCGAATCGACCAACGAACGCGCCTGATGTGTGCAAATCGATTTCTTGACCCGCAGCACTGTAGCCCTCCCCCAACACGAGTTGAGTGCAGGAAATTGAGAGCACGTTTCACGATGATTCGGACAATACGAATAGTTTCGCGAGCCTAGCTCGGGCAGCAAGCCGAGTTCAGAGCTCTCGATACAACAAACGAACGCGCCCGATAATTCGCAATCGATTTCTGTGACTGTAGGCTCTGTAGCTGCCTACAGCTCGAGTTAAGTACAAAAAATACCGAGAGCGGTTGTCAACATGACTCCAATAATACGAATAGGTTTGCGGACCTAGCTCGGCAAGCAGACCGAGTTCAGACCTATTGATTCGACAGGCGAACGCGCATGATGATTCTGAGTGCGATAGGTGTGCTTATCAGCTTTGTAGCTGCCCTGCAGCTCGGATTAAGTACGAAATACCGGCAACGCGTATCAAGTTGACTCGAATAATACGAATAGGTTTGCGGACCTAGCTCGGCTAGCAGACCGAGTTCAGACCTATGGATTCAACAGGCGAACGCGCATGATGATTCTGAGTGCGATAGGTGTGCTTACCAGCACTGTAGCTGCCCTACAGCTCGAGTTAAGTAGAAAATACCGACAACGCGTATCAAGTTGACTCGAATAATACGAATAGGTTTGCGGACCTAGCTCGGCTAGCTGACCGAGTTCAGACCTATGGATTCAACAGACGAACGCGTCTGATGATTCTGAGTGCGATAGATGTGCTTACCAGCACTGTAGCTGCCCTACAGCTCGAGTTAAAAAGAAAATACCGACAACGCGTATCAAGTTGACTCGAATAATACGAATAGGTTTGCGGACCTAGCTCGGCTAGCAGACCGAATTCAGACCTCTGGATTCGACAGGCGAACGCGCCTGATGATTCTGAGTGCCATAGCTGTGCTTACCAGCTCTGTAGCTGCCCTACAGCTCGAGTTAAGTAGAAAATACCGACAACGCGTATCAAGATGACTCGAAACGGCCGATCCCGCCAGTGTGCTTTTTGGCCTTCAAAGTTACCCGATCGAGCTGAGATCAAGATGGCGAGCGGGAATGAGATCGAATATCACGGGAAAAAATATTAGACCGCAAACGAATTGTCAAATTTCGAGAACATAATTTTGAACCGACCAAAAGTTGTGAAAAGTTCAGTTCGTTTTTTTCGAGCCAACTAGCTCTCCAGCGCGCCGGAATTACTCTAAGCTTCCAGCTATAACTAGCTGAGGGAAGCTCTACGAGTTACTGGGCGCCGGCGGTAAACCGTCAACCTTTGTTACCGCCGGGGGACTCGTAGAGCTTCCTGACAACATATAATGTCGGAGAAAATTGCGGAGAACGAATAGTTTTTCAGCCCAACTCGAGTATCAGACCGAGTTCGGACCTCTGAATGCAGCAGACAGAGGCGTCTGATGTCTCCGAATCGATTCCTGTGATTACCCGCCCTGCAGCCCCCCTACAGCCCGAGCTAAGTGCAGAACGCCGACAGTAGCTCTCAAGATGACTCGAAGAATACGAACAGTTTCGTGATTCTAGATCGCGCAGCAGACCGAGTTCAGAGCTCTGGATTCGATAGGCGAACGCGCCTGATTATTCTGGGTGCGATAGGTGTGCTCACCAGCACTGTAGCTGCCCTACAGCTCGAGTTAAGTAGAAAATACCGACAACGCGTATCAAGTTCACTCGAATAATACGCATAGGTTTGCGGACCTAGCTCGGCTAGCAGACCGAGTTAGACCTATGAATTCAACAGGCGAACGCGCCTGATTATTCTGAGTGCGATAGGCGTGCTTACCAGCACTGTAGCTGCCCTACAGCTCGAGTTAAGTAGGAAATACCGACAAGGCGTATCAAGTTGACTCGAATAATACGAATAGGTGTGCGGGCCTAGCTCGGCTAGCAGACCGAGTTCAGACCTATGAATTCAACAGGCGAACGCGCCTGATTATTCTGAGTGCGATAGGTGCGCTTACCAGCACTGCAGCTGCCCTACAGCTCGAGTTAAGTAGAAAATACCGACAACGCGTATCAAGTTGACTCGAATAATACGAATAAGTTTGCGGACCTAGCTCGGCTAGCAGATCGAGTTCAGACCTATGAATTCAGCAGGCGACCGCGCCTGATCATTCTGCGTGCGATAGGCGTGCTTACCAGCACTGTAGCTGCCCTACAGCTCGAGTTAAGTAGAAAATACCGACAACGCGTATCAAGTTGACTCGAATAATACGAATAGGTTTGCGGACCTAGCTCGGCTAGCAGACCGAGTTCAGACCTATGGATTCAACAGGCGAACGCGCCTGATGATTCTGAGTGCGATAGCTGTGCTTACAAGCTCTGTAGCTGCCCTACAGCTCGAGTTAAGTACAAAATACCGACAGCGCATATCAAAATGACTCGAAACGGCCGTTCCCGCCAGAGTGCTTTTTGGCCTTCAAAGTTACCCGATCGAGCTGAGATCAAGATGGCGAGCGGGAATAAGATCGAATATCACGGGAAAAAATACTAGAGCTCTAACGAATGGTCAAATTTCGAGAACAAATTTTTCAACCGACCAAAAGTCAGCAAAAGTTCCGTCGAGATTTTTCTTGCCAACTAGCTCTCCAGCGCGCCGGAACTGGGCGCCGGCGGTAAACCGTCAACCTTTGTTACCGCCGGGGGACTCGTAGAGCTTCCTGACAACATATACTGTCGGAAAAAAAAAAAAAGAGAACGAATAGTTTTGAGCCCAACTCGAGTATCAGACCGAGTTCAGACTCTGAATGCGACAGACGGACGCGTCTGATGTCTCCGAATCGATGCCTGTGATTACCCGCCCTGCAGCCTCCCTACAGCCCGAAATAAGTGCAGAACGGCGACAGTAGCTCTCAAGATGACTGGAAGAATACGAACAGTTTCGTCATTCTGGATCGCGCAACAGACCGAGTTCAGAGCTCTGGATTGAACAGGCGAAGGCGCCTGATGATTCTGAGTGGGATAGGTGTGCTTACCAGCACTGTAGCTGCCCTACAGCTCGAGTTAATAAGTAGAAAATACCGACAACGCGTATCAAGTTGACTCGAATAATACCAATAGCTTCGCGGATCTAGCTCGGCTAGCAGACCGAGTTTAGACCTATGGATTCAACAGGCGAACGCGCCTGATCATTCTGAGTGCGATAGAAGTGCTTACCAGCACTGTAGCTGCCCTACAGCTCGAATTAAGTACAAAATACCGACAACGCGTATGAAGTTGACTCGAATAATACAAACAGGTTTGCGGACCTAGCTCGGCTGACAGACCGAGTTCAGACCTCTGGGTTCAACAGGCGAACGCGCCTGATCATTCTGGATCGATTAGCTGTGCTGACCAGCTCTGTAGCTGCCCTTGAGCTCGAGTTATGTTCAGAAAATCGAGAGCGTCTCTCGAGATGACTCGAATAATACGAATAGGTTTGCGGACCTAGCGCGGCCAGGAGACCGAGTTCAGACCTCTGGGTTCAACAGGCGAACGCGCCTGATCATTCTGCATCGATTAGCTGTGCTAACCAGCTCTGCAGCTGCCCTGGAGCTCGAGTTATGTTCAGAAACTGTCAGCGCATATCAAGATGACTCGAAACGGCCGATCCCGCCAGAGTGCTTTTTGGCCTTCAAAGTTACCCGATCGAGCTGAGATCAAGATGGCGGGCGGGAATAAGATCGAATATTACGGGAAAAAATACTAGAGCTCAAACGAATTGTCAAATTTCGAGAACGAAATTTTCAACCGAGCAAAAGTCAGCAAAAGTTCCGTCGAGATTTTTCTTGCCAACTAGCTCTCCAGCGCGCCGGAATTACTCTTAGCTTCCAGCTATAACTAGCTAAGGGAAGCTCTACGAGTTATTACTCTAAGCTTCCAGCTATAACTAGCTAAGGGAAGCTCTACGAGTTATGGGCGCCGGCGGTAAACCGTCAACCTTGGTTACCGCCGGGGGACTCGTAGAGCTTCCTGACAACATATACTGTCGGAAAAAATTGCAGAGAACGAATAGTGTTTCAGCCAATTTCGAGTATCAGACCGAGTTCAGACATCTGAATGCGACAGACGGACGCGTCTGATCTCGCCGAATCGATTCCTGTGATTACCCGCCCTGCAGCCTCCCTACAGCCCGAATTAAGTGCAGAACGCCGACAGTAGCTCTCAAGATGACTGAAGAATACGAACAGTTTTGTGGTTCTGGATCGCGCAACAGACCGAGTTCAGAGCTCTGGATTCAACAGGCGAACGCGCCTCATGATTCTGAGTGCGGTAGGTGTGCTTACCAGCACAGTATCTGCCCTACAGCTCGAGTTAAGTAGAAAATACCGACAACGTGTATCAAGTTGACTCATATAATACGAATAGGTTTGCGGATCTAGCTCGACTAGCAGACCGAGTTTCGACCTATGGATTCAACAGGCGAACGCGTCTGATCATTCTGAGTGCGATAGGAGTGCTTACCAGCACTGTAGCTGCCCTACAGCTCGAGTTAAGTAGGAAATACCGACAACGCGTATCAAGTTGACTCGAATAATACGAACAGGTTTCCGGACCTAGCTCGGCTGACAGATCGAGTGCAGACCTCTGGATTCAACAGGCGAACGCGCCTGATCATTCTGCATGCGTTAGCTGTGCTTACCAGCTCTCTAGCTGCCCTAGCGCTCGAGTTATGTTCATAAAACCGTCAGCGCATATCAAGATGACTCGAAACGGCCGATCCCGCCAGAGTGCTTTTTGGCCTTCAAAGTTACCCGATCGAGCTGAGATCAAGATGGCGAGCGGGAATAAGATCGAATATCACGGGAAAAAATACTAGAGCTCTAACGAATTGTCAAATTTCGAGAACGAAATGACAACGAAACTCGGGCGCCGGCGGTAAACCGTCAACCTTTCTTACCGCCGGGGGACTCGTAGAGCTTCCTGACAATATATAATGTGGAACGAATTTCAGAGAACGACCAGTTTTTCAGCCCAAGCGATTATGAACCTCCAAAGATGACTCTAACAAAACAAACAAACAGTTTTCCAATCGAGCTCGAGTATGAAACCGAGTTCAGACCTCTGAATGCGACAGGCGGACGTGTCTCATGTCTGCGGATCGATTTCTGTGATTACCAGCTCTGCAGCCCATACAGTATGAGTTAAGTGCAGAAAACCGAGAGTACCTCTCAGGATGACTCGAATAATACAACAGTTTCGCAGATTTCGTTCGAGCAGCAGACCGAGTTTCGAGCGATCGGTTCGACGAACGGACGCTCCTGATGTCTCGGAATCGATTCCTGTGACCAGCAGAGCTATAGCCCTCCCCCAGCACGATTTATGTACAGAAAACCGAGAGCACTTCTCAAGATGACTCGAACAATACGAATGGGTTCGCGAACCTAGCTCGGGGAGAAGGCCGATTTCAGAGCTCTTGATGCAACAGACGAACGCGCCTGATAATTCTCAATCGATTTCTGTTAGTATGAGCTCTGTGGCTGCCCTATATATCGAGTTAAGTACGAAAAACCGAGAGCGTCTGCTACAATGACTCGAATAATACGAATAGGTTTGCGACCCTAGCTCGGCTAGCAGACCGAGTTCAGACCTCTGGATTCAATAGGCGAACGCGCCTGATCATTCTGAACGCATTAGCTGTGCTGACCAGCTCTGTAGGTGTCCTGAAGCTCGAGTTATCTTGAGAAAACCGACAGCGCCTATCAAGATGACTCGAAACGGCCGTTCCCGCCTGCCTGCTTTTTGGCCTTCAAAGTTACCCGATCGAGCTGAGATCAAGATGGCGAGCGGGAATAAGATCGAATATCATGGGAAAAAATACTAGAGCTCTAACGAATGGTCAAATTTCGAGAACAAATTTTCAACCGACCAAAAGTCAGCAAAAGGTCCGTCGAGATTTTTCTTGCCAACTAGCTCTCCAGCGCCCCGGAATTACTCTTAGCTTCCAGCTATAACTTGCTAAGGGAAGCTCTACGAGTTATTTTCAACCGACCAAAAGTCAGCAAAAGTTCCGTCGAGATTTTTCTTGCCAACTAGCTCTCCAGCGCGCCGGAATTACTCTTAGCTTCCAGCTATAACTAGCTAAGGGAAGCTCTACGTGGAAGAACTGCCGAAGCTCTTCCGAAGCTCTGCCGAAGCTTCGCGCACCCTGGAGCCATGCGTATTGGGAAACGCTAGGAAGCCACGCTCCCAGACCCGCTGCAAGCTCCGGCAAGCTGCTGCGGGGAACGTGGACCGGCGGAGGTGGGCGTGTCCCCCCCACCACCCACCTCCGGCTTTTCATCTGAAACCCTCAGCTCTCCAAGGAGCTGTCCGGGAACCTCTTGGAAACCTCGCAGGAGACGCTCGCAGGGGTGCCGTTTACGATGCGTGGGGCCCTGCAAAGCGCGCAAGGAAGATCTGCCTAGGAGCCTGGAAGAACTGCCGCAGCTCTTCCGAAACTCTGCCGAAGCGCTTCGCGCACCCTGGAGCCACGCGTATTGGGAAACGCTAGGAAGCCACGCTCCCGGACACGCTGCAAGCCCCGGCGAGTCGCTGCGGGGAACGTGGACCGCCGTGGAGGAGCTCCTGGCGGGCACCACCCACCTCCGCCTTCTTCTCTGAAACCCTTAGCTCTCCAAGGAGCTATCCGGGAAAAACCCGAATAGCGAGGCAAGGCGCGAAGCGCAGAGCGCTCCAAAGCGGCGCACGGCGACCTCTGCCAGGCCGCCTGGAACGATGCGTGGGGCACTGGAAACCTCGCACGAGACGCCTGCGAAGGCGTCGTTTACGACGCGCGAGGCTCTGTGAAACCTACCACGACACCTCTGCCTAGGAGCCTGCGTGCACTGGCGGAGCTCTGCCGAAGCTCTGCCGAAGCGCTTCGCGCACCCTTGAGCCACGCGTATTGGGAAACGTTAGCAAAGCCACGCTCCGGACACGCTGCGAATTCCGGCGAGTTGCTCCGGGGATAGCGGACCGGCGAGCGTGAGCGTGTCCCCCTCGCCACCCACTTCCGGCTTCTTCTCTCAAACCCTTAGCTCTCCAAGGAGCTATCCGGAAATAGCTGTGCTTACCAGCTCTGTAGCTGTCCTACAGCTCGAGTTAAGTAGAAAATACCGAGAGCGCGTATCAAGATGACTCGAAACCGCCGATCCCGCCAGTGTGCTTTTTGGCAGTAACAGGTACCCGATCGAGCTCAGATCAAGATGGCGAGCGGGAATAAGATCGAATATGACGGGAGAAAATACTAGAGCTCTAACGAATGGTCAAATTTCGAGAACAAAATGTTCAACCGACCAAAAGTTGTGAAAAGTTGAGGTTTTTTCCAGCCAACTAGCTCTCCAGCGCGCCGGAAGTACTGGCGCCGGCGGTGAACCGTCAACCTGGTCACCGCCGGGAGCCTCGTAGAGCTCCTTGCATCCGTAAGAAAGCTCAGGATCAAAGCGAGAGCTTCTGGGAGCTTTTCTGCAAAAACTTCAAGTTAAGATTTTTCGGAGTCCACATGAAGTCGGTTCCTCCAAGTGAACTGATACTCAAAATGGCTCTAGACGGCTGAGCTGCTCAGAAAACAAAGTTGAAATGTCAATGCTCGGAGTAAAAATCTGCTTTCTCAAAATTAATTGTCAAATATCTTTCAAAAAAATCCAAAACGACCCATTTGTAAGCGTCCAAAACCCGGATAGCGAAGCCAAGCGCGGAACGCCGCACGGGGACCTCTGCCAGGCCGCCTGACTGGCGCCGGCGGTGAACCGTCAACCTGGTCACCGCCGGGAACCTCGTAGAGCTCCTTGAATCCGTGAGAAAGCTCAGCATCAAAGCGGGAGCTTCTGGGAGCTTTTCTACAAAAACTTCAAGTTGAGATTTTTTCGGAGTCAACATGAAGTCGGTTCCTTCAAGTGAACTGGTACTGAAAATGACTCTAGATGGCCGAGCTGATCAGGGAACGAAGTTTATATCTCAATGCTCGGAGTAAAAATCTGCTTTTTCAAAATGAATTGTCAAATATCTTTCAAAAAATTGCAAAACCACCCAAAATTTGTCACATTGTCCGCCTCGGCCGGCTGGACCAAAGTTCTCACTCCCAGCGAAGCTATTCATATGAAGTCTCGCGCTCTCAGTGAGAGCGCGAGACCATTCTGCGTCGACAAACATGCACCAGAACTCTCTAGGTCACCCATAGATCGATATAAATTAGAAAAAAAAAAATCATCCGACACAAAAAATATAAAATTGTACAAATCGATATTTTTCATTGATTTTGAAAATTCTAATCAATTTGGGCACTCTCGAGGCTCCCATTCGATGTCTCGCATGTCGCTACTTCGATTGGAATGTACCTGGCATGCATAGCATGCACTCAGCTCGAGTTATCATCGAAACACCGTTCGCAACACGCATACATAGAGACAGTATTTCGAGCATAACTCCTGACTCAGCCATTTCTAGGAACTCTCGAGCTTCCAGTGTGACGCGCCAGATCATTCTGCATCGACTGGTGTGCGTGAGAGGTCTGTAGCTTGCTGACAGCTCGAGTTAAGTAAAGCCAACCACCGTCACCTGCCAAACTGCACTGCAGGCAAAGTCGGTTCCTGCAAGTCTTTTGACAGTAATATTGCCCCTAGAGCCCTGAAAATTTTACCAGCAGGTGCGCCATAGCTTACTGTATGTGAGAAAAATCCGTTTTCTGAAAACGAATTGTCAAATCTTGCACAAAGTTTCAAAAACCGACCCCAGGTTAACACATTGTCTCTTTTGGTCGGGTCGGCCAACTGGCGCCGGCGGTGAACCGTCAACCTGGTCACCGCCGGGAACCTCGTAGAGCTCCTTGAATCCGTGAGAAAGCTCAGCATCAAAGCGGGAGCTTCTGGGAGCTTTTCTACAAAACTTCAAGTTGAGATTTTTTTCGGAGTCAACATGAAGTCGGTTCCTTCAAGTGAACTGGTACTGAAAATGACTCTAGATGGCCGAGCTGATCAGGGAACGAAGTTTATATCTCAATGCTCGGAGTAAAAATCTGCTTTTTCAAAATGAATTTTCAAATATCTTTCAAAAAATTGCAAAACCACCCAAAAGTTGTCACATTGTCCGCCTCGGCCGGCTGGACCAAAGTTCTCACTCCCAGCGAAGCTATTCATATGAAGTCTCGCGCTCTCAGTGAGAGCGCGAGACCATTCTGCGTCGACAAAAATGCACCAGAACTCTCTATGTCACCCATAGATCGATATAAATTAGAAAAAAAATCATCCGACACAAAAAATACAAAATTGTACAAATCGATATTTTTCATTGATTTTGAAAATTCTAATCAATTTGGGCACTCTCGAGGCTCCCATTCGATGTCTCGCATGTCGCTACTCCGATTGGAATATACCTGGCATGCATAGCATGCACTCAGCTCGAATTATCATCGAAACACCGTTCGCAACACGCATACATAGAGACAGTAGTTCGAGCATAACTCCTGACTCAGCCATTTCTAGGAGCTCTCGAGCTTCCAGTGTGACGCGCCAGATCATTCTGCATCGACTGGTGTACGTGAGAGGTCTGTAGCTTGCTGACAGCTCGAGTTAAGTAAAGCCAACCACCGTCACCTGCCAAACTGCACTGCAGGCAAAGTCGGTTCCTGCAAGTCTTTTGACAGTAATATTGCCCCTAGAGCCCTGAAAATTTTACCAGCAGGTGCGCCATAGCTTACTGTATGTGAGAAAATTCCGTTTTCTGAAAACGAATTGTCAAATCTTGCACAAAGTTTCAAAAACCGACCCCAGGTTAACACATTGTCTCTTTTGGTCGGGTCGGCCAACTAGCTCCACCCTGCGCCCGAACTGGGCGCCGGCGGTAAACCGTCAACCTTTCTTACCGCCGGGGGACTCGTAGAGCTTCCTGACAATATATAATGTGGAACGAATTTCAGAGAACTACCAGTTTTTCAGCCCAAGCGATTATGAACCTCCAAAGATGACTCTAACAAAACAAACAAACAGTTTTCCAATCGAGCTCGAGTATGAAACCGAGTTCAGACCTCTGAATGCGACAGGCGGACGTGTCTCATGTCTGCGGATCGATTTCTGTGATTACCAGCTCTTCAGCCCATACAGTATGAGTTAAGTGCAGAAAACCGAGAGTACCTCTCAGGATGACTCGAATAATACAACAGTTTCGCACATTTCGTTCAAGCAGCAGACCGAGTTTCGAGCGATCGGTTCGACGAACGGACGCGCCTGATGTCTCGAAATCGATTCCTGTGATCAGCAGAGCTATAACCCTCCCCAGCACGATTTATGTACAGAAAACCGAGAGCACTTCTCGAGATGACTCGAACAATACGAATGGGTTCGCAAACCTAGCTCGGGGAGAAGGCCGATTTCAGAGCTCTTGATGCAACAGACGAACGCGTCTGATAATTCTCAATCGATTTCTGTTAGTATGAGCTCTGTTGCTGCTCTATAGATCGAGTTAAGTACGAAAAATCGAGAGCGTCTGCTAGAATGACTCGAATAATACGAATAGGTTTGCGATCCTAGCTCGGCTAGCAGACCGAGTTCAGACCTCTCGATTCAACAGGCGAACGCGCCTGATCATTCTGAACGCATTAGCTGTGCTGACCAGCTCTGTAGGTGTCCTGAAGCTCGAGTTATCTTGAGAAAACCGACAGCGCCTATCAAGATGACTCGAAACGGCAGTTCCCGCCTGCCTGCTTTTTGGCCTTCAAAGTTACCCGATCGAGCTGAGATCAAGATGGCGAGCGGGAATAAGATCGAATATCATGGGAAAAAATACTAGAGCTCTAACGAATGGTCAAATTTCGAGAACGAAATTTTCAACCGACCAAAAGTCACCAAAAGGTCCGTCGAGGTTTTCCTTGCCAACTAGCTCTGGGACGCGCCGGAATTACTCTTAGCTTCCAGCTATAACTAGCTAAGGGAAGCTCTACGAGTTACCTAGCTCGGAGAGAAGGCCGATTTCAGAGCTCTTAATGCAACAGACGACGCGCCTGATCAGTCTCAATCGATTTCTGTTAGTATGAGCTCTGTGGCTGCCCTATAGATCGAGTTAAGTACGAAAACCGAGAGCGTCTGCTACAATAACTCGAATAATACGAATAGGTTTGCAACCCTAGCTCGGCTAGCAGACCGAGTTCAGACCTCAGGATTCAACAGGCGAACGTGCCTCATTCTGAACGCATTAGCTGTGCTGACCATGTCCTGAAGCTCGAGTTATCTTGAGGAAACCGACAGCGCCTATCAAGATGACTCGAAACGGCCGTTCCCGTCTGCCTGCTTTTTGGCCTTCAAAGTTACCCGATCGAGCTGAGATCAAGATGGCGAGCGGGAATAAGATCGAATATCATGGGAAAAAATACTAGAGCTCTAACGAATGTTCAAATTTCGAGAACAAAATTTTCAACCGACCAAAAATCACCAAAAGGTCCGTCGAGATTTTTCCTTGCCACTAGCTCTGGGAACGCGCCGGAATTACTCTTAGCTTCCCACTATAAACTCTAAGGGAAGCTCTACGCGTTTATTTTCAACCGAGCAACAGTTTGTCAGAAAGTTGCCGTCGAGACTGGACGCCGGCGGTAAACCGTCAACCTTGGTTACCGCCGGGAGACTCGTAGAGCTTCCAGCTCGACTGAAGTTGATAACACGGAGGACCTAGCAACATTCTGACTCATATTAAATATTTTATTTCCTCTCAATGCGACAGGCGGGCGCGTCTTGTCTGCGAGTCGACTTCTATCATTACCAGCCCTGCAGCCCCCTACAGCCCGAGTTAAGTGCAGAAAACTGACAGCACCTCTCAGGATGACTCCAATAATACAGTAGTTTTGCAGACCTATTCGGGCAGCAGACAAGTTCCGAGCTCTGGTTTCTGCAGACGGATGATGTCTCTAAATCGATTCTGTCCCCAGGAGCACTGTAGCCTCCCTGGCAATACCAACAGCACTTCTCAGGATGACTCGAACAATACGAATAGTCTTGCACCTAGCTCGGGCAGCAGGCCAAGTTCAGTGCTCTCGAGTCAACGAACAAAGGCGCCTGGTGATTTCCAAATAGATTTCTGTGACTACGAGCTCTGTAGGTGCCCTACGGCTCGAGTTAGGTACAGAAAACCGAGGGCGCCTATCAAGATGACCCAAATAATACGAATAGGTTTGCGGACCTAGCTCGGCTAGCAGACCGAGTTCAGACCTCTAGATTTAACAGGCGAACGCGCCTAATGGTTCTGACTGCGATAGGTGTGCTTGCCAGCTCTGTAGCTGTTTTACAGCTCGAGTGAAGACCAGAAAACCGAGAGTTTCTGTCAAGTTGACTCGAATAATAGAAACAGGTTTGCGACCCTAGCTCGGCTCACAGACTGAGTTCAGACCTCTGGGTTCAACAGGCGATCGCGCCTGATCATTCTGCATGCATTAGCTGTGCTTACCAGCTCTGTAGCTGCCCTGGAGCTCGAGTTATGTTCAGAAAACCGACAGCGCGTATCAAGATGACTCGAAACAGGCGTTTCCGCCACAGTGCTTTTTGGCCTTCAAAGTTACCCGATCGAGCTGAGATCAAGATGCGAGCGGGAAGAAGATCGAATATCACGGTAAAAATACTAGAGCTCAAACGAAATTGTTGAATTTCGAGAACAAAAATTTTCACCGAGCAAAGTCCAGCCAGAAGTTCCGTCGAGATTTTTTCTTGCCAACTATCTCTGTGGCGCGCCGGAATTACTCTTAGAGCTTCACTATAACTAGCTAGGAAGCTCTACGATTTATTTTCGGCCATCTAGCTGTGGGGGGGGGGGCGCGCCGGAACTTGGCGCCGGCGTGAATCGTCACCTGGTCCACCGCCGGGTCAACCTCGTAGAGCTCCTTGAATCCGTGAGAAAAGCTCAGCATCAAGCGGGAGCTTCTGGGAGCTTTTCTAACAAAACTTCAAGTTGAGATTTTTTCGGAGTCAACATCAAGTCGGTTCCTTCAAGTGAACTGGTACTGAAAATGACTCTAGATGGCCGAGCTGATCAGGGAACGAAGTTTATATCTCAATGCTCGGAGTAAAAATCTGCTTTTTCAAAATGAATTGCCAAATATCTTTTAAAAAATTGCAAAACCACCCAAAAGTTGTCACATTGTCCGCCTCGGCCGGCTGGACCAAAGTTCTCACTCCCAGCGAAGCTATTCATATGAAGTCTCGCGCTCTCAGTGAGAGCGCGAGACCATTCTGCGTCGACAAAAATGCACCAGAACTCTCTAGGTCACCCATAGATTGATATAAATTAGAAAAAAAATCATCCGACACAAAAAATATAAAATTGTACAAATCGATATTTTTCATTAATTTTGAAAATTCTAATCAATTTGGGCACTCTCGGGGCTCATTCGATGTCTCGCATGTCGCTGCTTCGATTGGAATGCACCTGGCATGCATAGCATGCACTCAGCTCGAATTATCATCGAAACACCGTTCGCAACACGCATACATAGAGACGGTATTTCGACCAT
>CAUYUJ010001090.1:0-2500 GCA_963575745.1 Prorocentrum cordatum
CCGCCTGCGAGTCGGCGTCCATCGGGCCCGCGAGTCCCCAGGGAGGCGCGGCGCGCCCCGGGGAGGGCCCCCCTGTCGCGGGGGCCACATCGTCGCTCGGGGGGGGGGGCCCGCCGGGCGCGGTCCCGAGAGGGCGAGGCGAGGAAGGAGGAGGAGGAGATGGGAGGAGGAGGAGGAGGAGGAGGAGGAGGAGGAGGAGGAGGGAAGGAGGGGATTTGGGAGGAGGAGATGGGTGGGAGGAGATGGGGGAGGAGGAGGAGGTGGAGGAGGAGGAGGAGGTAGGAGGAGGAGGTGGAGGAGGAGGAGGCGGGAGGAGGGGGAGGAGGAGGGGGGAGGAGGTGGAGGATGAGGAGGAGGAGGAGGAGGAGGAGAAAAGGAGGAGGGGAGGAGGAGGAGGAGGTGGAGGAGGCGGAGGAGGGGGGAGGAGGAGGAGGCTGAGGAGGAGAGGAGGAGGGGAGGAGGAGGAGGGAGGAGGAGGAGGAGGAGGAGGAGGATGGAAGAGAACCCTGTTGCCTGTTCGCTTTCGGCGACGTCGGCGCCTCTTGCTTCTGCACCCTCCCTCGCTCGATGTGCGGCGGTGAGCGCCTGCGGCGCAGTTCGCGGAGCCGAGAAGGGGAGGGAAAAGAAAGAGGAGGAGGAGGAGGTCGAGGAGGAGGCCGAGGAGGAGAAGGAGGAGGAGGAGGAGGAGGAGGCGGAGGAGGCCGAGGAGGAGGAGGAGGAGGTGGAAGAGGAGGACAGAAGAGGGGGGAAAGAAGATGGAGGAGAAGGATGAGGAGGAGGAGGAGGACGGAGGAGGAGGGAAGGAGGGGGAGGGAGGGAGGGAGGGTGGGAGACGGGAGGAGGAGGAGGAGGAGGAGGACGAGGACGAGGAGGAAGACAAATAAGTGCACGCTGGGGTCCCCGGGACCCACTCCCCACTTACATATATATATATATATATATATATATACAGATACAAATACATATACATATACATATACGTATACATATACATATACATATACATATACATATATATATACATGTATGCATATATACACACACATACATACACACATACATACATACATACATACATAATTACATAATTACATACATACATGCATACATACATACATGCATTCATACATACATACATACATACATACATACATACATACGTACGTACGTACATACATACATACATATATACATACATACATGCATGCATGCATGCATACATACATACATACATACGTACATACATACACGCACACACATATACATACATACATACATACATACATACATACATACATACATACATACATACATACATACATACATACATACATATACATGCATGCATGCATGCAGCATACAATAACATACACACTACATAACATATTACATACATAATACATACATACTACATAGCTGCATGCATGCATGCATGCAGCATACATACATGCTCATACATACATGCATGCATGCATGCATGCCATGCATGCATGCATGCTTGCATGCATACATACATATATACACATACATACATACATACATACATACATACATACATGTGTGTATAAATATATGTGTGTTGGAGGCAAGGCTAGACGGGAAACCATATGTGCAGACGAAATAGAAATCAGAGCATGCAAGGTCGACTCAGCAAGCCTGGGCTTGACTGAGGGCGACGGCGGCGAGGCTAACCTTCCCTCGCAAACGCTTTCGCGGTCCCACCTCCTCCCACTTTATGGCATTGGGAGGAGGAGGGGCATGAACCATCGTAAATGACTGAATATTTGCGCCACCGAAAACATTAAACCCTAGTACATAAATATTGACCCTCGCGTGAAGCCCCGATATTGCTTCACGTCAGCGTCCAGACATCCCAACACGATAGCCGCAAATGGCCCAAGATGGTTGCTGGCATGCCTCCGAAGGGCCCCAAAAGGACCACGAGATGGTTCCAAGTGTTTTCGGAGCCCCTTCAAGAATTCCACAAGACGCTAAAATCATGCAAGAAAACAAGCACCTTGGCCAGTGTGAGAACAAAAAAGGGTTATTACACTCTTGGTGCGCAAATGCTGTGGCGCGGCCATGCGGCGCAGGGCCTGTGGCGCAAGCTACGCGGCGCAAGGTACGCGGCGCAAGCTGCGTGGTAGATTGTTTTGCCAACTCGTGAGTTTTCCGCATCCGTGCCCCCCAGCACGTTGAGGCACGCTAGAATGCCATGTGCTGGCTGGTAGCGCTTTGCAATCTTCTAAGGGGCCCCCCCTCTCCCAGCCGCACCTCGCTGCGTGCACCAGCTAGGTTCCCCCGGGTCCCCGAGCGGCCACGGCGCCCCCCCGGGGCCCTCCAAGGCTTCCGCGACGGCCCCAGAGGCCCCCAAGTGCCCGCCGGCTTCTTGTCTGAAACCCTCTTAGGTCTCTCAGAAGCGGAGCTCCACGAGATACTTGCGTGGTTCAAAAAAAAAACGAGAAAAAAAAAACTGGAACTCTAGAGCTGCCCAGAATCT
>CAUYUJ010001090.1:5000-105351 GCA_963575745.1 Prorocentrum cordatum
ACCCACGCACACACCCACACCCACACCAATACCAACTCACACACAGGCCCACGCCCACACCCACATCCATAACCAGACCCACACCCACACCAACACATTCTGGTCGGCGGGTCGAGAGCGGGCCTCTTCCGGTTAACAGCTAGGCGGGGCGCGCAAGGCATTAATTGGAGAGACAGGGCGCGGGCGGGCGGGGCCTCAGGCGGCTTGAGGGCGCGGGGTGCAGGCGGCGCCGAAGAGCTCGCACTGGAAAAGGTACGCCTTGGACAGGAGCCGGCGGCGAGGTCCCGGAGGGAAAGCGAAGTGGCGTTGCCGTCAACGGCGCGCCAGAATCACCATCCTCGAGTGCTGCGTGGGGAGGGCCGTGACCAGGTCGACGCCCGCGAGGTAGAGGAGGACCAGGTAGGCGAAGTGCACCAGGTGCCACCGACTGGCAAGGAGAAGCCCAGGAGATGAGGAGGACCACGAAGGCGACGTGCAACGTCGCGCCGCCGGGTGGTCGGTAGCGGCCTGGGGTGGCAGTCCAATCCACGGCCAGGTAGCAGCCAAGAGGCTCGGCCTGAAGGGCCGTCTATGTCCGCCTGCCGCGGGCCGGGCTTGAGCCGCGCTGCCCAGGGCGAGCGGGGCCGCCGAGGCGGCAAGGTGCAGTGCCAGCACCGGGCCGGAGCCGCGCTGCGCCGAGCGCCGCCGCCATGGGAGGGGGGGAAGCGAGCGGGGAGGGAAGAAGCGAACAGGGGGGAGAGAGGCCAGCGTCCCACGCCAGCCGGAGCCCCGCCAGCATGCACCGAGGTGCTCACGTACGGACACGCCCCAGTGCGCAAAGGTAAGACCCGAGGCCCCAGCGCGGGCGTGCCACGCACGTCGCTGGCGCACCAATGCGTCGCAGGTGGGTGCAGGGGGGACAGAGTCCCAGATCATTGAATCTCGTTCAGCCGATGGGTACATGGGAAACACGAAGTCCCAGATCCTGGAATCACGATCAGCCGGTGGGTACAGGTAGGACACAGAGTCCCACATCCTTTGGAAACAGCCGGTGGGTACAGGTGGGACACAGAGTCCCAGGTCCTTGAATCTCAATCAGCCGATGGGTACAGGTAGGACACAGAGCCCCAGATCCTTTGGAAACGGAAGAGAAAAAGGGGAGGAGGAGGAGAGGACGGGGTCCAGGTGGAAGGGTGGGTAGCCAGCACGTGGACCGCGGGCGCCACAAGGGTGAGGGGGTGCAGGGTGCAGGTAAAGGTGGGGAGATACCCGGAACTGCGGGCCTGATCCCCATCGAGCCCGTGACCCTTAGCAACCTCCCTTTTCCTCTGGACCCCCTGATAGAGCTTCTGATCCCGCTCCCAGTCCACGTAGACACCTTCGCTGCTGGACCATCGGTCCACGTGGTAGTTGTTGGCGTTCATGTCATCCAGGAATGTGTCGATGATCCACTGCTTCCAGCGGCGTGGGTCAAAGGGCGCCTGGTCTTTGGATTTGCCCTTGCCCTGCTCCTTGTACATGTGCCTGCACCACGAATGCCCGGCTACGTTAAAGTGGTATCCCCCTGCTGTTTGCAAACTCTTCAGGTGTGTTATTGCTGTCTCGTTTGGGAGGCGCTGCCATCCGACGCGGAAGGTGGCGTGTGTCCAGCTGGTGTCGGTGTGGCTGCGGTCGTCCTTGTAGTGCGAGCTGCGCGATTCTGGCTGGCGCCAGGGTGCGCTACCTGAGCCCCAGCCAGCGTCGTGGGTCTGGCCCCAGTAGCGCTCCTCAGTTCTGTCCCAGTCCTTGGCGTCATGTCTGCGCAACGGTGCCCCCGACGCGCTCAGGTTGCGGTCGCGGTCGCGGTCGCGGTCTCGCTCTCCAGCGCGCGGCCGGTCGCCCTCTCTGGACTCGCGCCTCACCGCCGTCGTGCACAGCTTCAGGGCGACTGGTTCCCGCACCCTGCCGCGCGGGCGCTCTGGGAGGTGCGCAGAGAGAGGGGCGAGCGCAGGTCGTGGGTCCTCGGGGCCCCTGGAGCGGTCCCGCATGCGCAGGTTCCGATCATCGGCCACGGCCTCGGGACGCAGGATTGGCTCGGCGGGTGCGCGGGCAGCCCTCTGGTCGGCACTGCGAGGGTCGATCTCGGGGCTGGCGTGCCGCTCGCTCTGAGGACTCGTCTTGGCTTCGTGCTCTTCAACTGTGCCCGAGTCAGGGGACGAGGAGACGGAGTGGTCCTCGCTCAGGGCCTCGGCAAGGCGCAGCTTCTCTACTTTAGCCTGGTCTTGGTTGCCCCAGTCAGGGTCCTCCTCCTTAGGGGGCATGAGGGGTGCAGGTTCGTAGGTGGGGTCCTGTGTGCTGGATTGTTGCGGGTAGGGCTCAGGCTGGGGCCTGTCCTGCATGCGTCCTGCAGACGCCGCTTTGTCTCCCGTGGTGTCGACGGCTCCCGAGGGGTTGTCGAGGACCGCTGTTGTTTGTTTTCTGTGTACCTTGCCTGGGGCACTCTCCAGACAGGTAGCTGCGCGGAGCGCTGCGTCTCCACGGAGGTCGTATACGCGTAGCGTCCTGTCGCCGACGCCTCGCACTTCCAGCCACTCGCCGCCGATCTGGACGAGCAGCGTCTGCGCGTCCTGCTCACGGGTCACGATGCGGAGGACGGGTCCGAAGACGGCTCCATCCAGGGGCTGCGTCGCGAGGGGCGCGGTGCAGTCCGCAGTGCTGAACCACCTGGCGCGGGGAAGGGAGTCACCCCTGATGGCCACGCAGTCGCCGCACTGGGTGCATTGGTTGTCCGTGGCAGCTGGGCTCAGGGGGCCCAAGATGGGCGTGTCCGGGACCTGCCCCTGCTGCACTTCGTGGCTGCCGTGTTCTGCACACCTCCCGAGGGGTTCAAGTGTCGGGCCAACGGGTGGCGGCGCCCCGCTGGACTTGGTGGCCGCGGGTCGCGTGGCCAGCTGGGCCGGGGTCAGGATCGGCTCGTCACCACGCGGCGCGGGTGGAAGTGAAGGGGTAATGGGTGAATCGCCTCCGTTAGTGGGCGGTTTGGTGGGTGTTGGGCAGGGGCTGGTTGACTGGACTGGTGTCACGCGCCTATCCTTGGTGGGCCTTGCTGACTGGACTGGGCTGGGTGCGTGCTCGGGGCGCACGCCCGCCCGTGGGTTGGTGCGCTGTTGGGCCCCGCTGGCTGTTGCGCTTCCAGTGGGGCCGCATTTGCAGAGTACCTCGCTCGCGGCTCATGGGGACATGTCCCACTGGTGGATAAGGCATTCCTTGCAGTACCAGCCCGGGTGCCAGCGCTTGGCCAGGAACATCTCCCTCAACAGCTGCACGGGGGGGAGCCCGTGGACCAGGTTGAAGCCGTCGCGGAGTCCTTCTGGATCCGCGGCGTGCCCGTACATGCCCGGGTAGGCCTGTCCTGGCACCCACCTGTGTCCCTCCGTGCCCGAGGGGCATCCGTCACATCTCCAGATGCCGACATTCCCCTTGTAGAATTGGCTGATCAGGCGGTCGTCGTTCGCGATGCTGGCTGGGAGGGTGGCCCCCACGTTGAGGGGCTCAGGTCGCCTTCCAGTGGGACCAGTAGCTGGTCCAGGGGCGTCAGGGCCGTGGGTAAGGGCGTCGGACAGGGCCCTGGAAGGGCACGCGTTGCGCGGACAGGCATGTCGCCGGGGCGGTCGTTGATCCAGCTCGTGAAGCCCACGTCGTCTGGAATGGGCTGCCGCTCGGCCATTGCCTTCGTAGTCCAGCAGCATATGCAAAGCCAGGTCAGGTCCTTCTCCTGGTAGTCTTTTGTCAGCCTGTTGCTGCTGATGGTTTGGCGGATTCGTTTGCTGACGTATGCGCCGGTATCGTGCTTGAAAGGGCCGCGCAGGCATCCTTGACAGTAGAAGTCGGCCTTATACTGGTCCTTCCTCCACCTGGTGTCTCGGCTGTCTAACCATGGGGGCCTCAGTGTCACTCCAGGGCGTGGCCTAAGGGGCCGGTGCGTCCAGGTGCAGGCGCGTGTCGGAGCATCCTCCACCTATCCAGGTGACGCTGCTTGCCTGCTTGGTCGGGTCGCGGGCGAGGCGACGTCGGATCCGATCACGTCGACATAGAGCGCGCATACGGCGCACTCGTGGACTGGGCGCCGGCGGTATACCGTCAACCTTGGTTTTTTGCGTCTTTGCTGGGACCGTCTTGGCCACTGAGGCCAGGTCCAACGAAGTCTCAGGCGAAACAGAGCCTCTTATTCGTCACGCAAGCAGTCCACTCTTATTTCACATCAACTCAACCTTGGTTACCGCCGGGTGACTCGTAGAGCTTCCCTGCCATATACCATCTCTAAAGAATAAACAGCGTACGAATAGTTGTTCAGCCCGAGCGCTAGTAGCAGACTGATTGCAGCCGTCTAGATACATTCAACTAGCGCCTGTGATGAGTTTCTCCCGATTGCTGTGCAGAACAGCCCTGTAGCTCATCTGCAGCGCAAGTGGACTAAGAAAACCAATACCGACTCCAAGAAATTAGAAGAGTACGAATAGTTGCTCAGCCAGAGCGCTGATAGAAGACTGATTTCAGGGGTCTAGATACTATCAAATAGCGCGCCTCATGATTATCTTCCGATTGCCTAAGAGCTCGAAAGCTCATCTGCAGCTCGAGTTTAGTCAGAAAAACCATTCCATTACCAGGGAAAAAGCAGAATATGAATAGTCGTTCGGCTCCTGGGCTGAGAACGGACCGAATCCAAGCGTCTAGATACTTCAGACTAGCGCGTCTGATAATTCCATCCCGACTTCTGTGCCAAAGAGCTCTGAAGCTTAGATGCAGCTGGACTTCAGTCAAGGAACTCACCAGCATCTCGAAATAAATCGGTAGTACGAATAGCTTCGCGGACCTAGCTCGAGTAGCAGACCGAGTTCGGACCTCTAGATGCTTCGGACGAACGCGCCTGATGATTCTGAATCGAGTACGTGTGCGTATCAGCTCTGAAGCTCTCCTACAGCTCGAGTTAAGTACAGAAAACCGACAGCACCTATCAAACAAATCGTCGAATACGAATAGCTTCGCGGACCTAGCTCGAGAGTTCAGATCTCTAGATGCTTCATACGAACGCGCCTGAGGATTCTGAATCGAGTACTCTCCTACAGTTCGAGTTGAGTACAGAAAACCGAGAGCACCTGTCAACAAATTTCGTGGGATACGAATAGCTTCGCGGACCTAGCGCGAGTAGTGGGCCAAGTTCAGACCTCTAGATGCTAGAGACGAATACTTCTGTTGATTGTGACTCGGTTATGTGGGCGCACCAGTTCTGTAGCTCTTCTACAGCTCGAGTTAAGTACCGAAAATCAGCAACATCTGTCAAGAAAACCGCTAGAATACGAACAGGTTTGCGGACCTAGCTCGAGTAGCAAACAGAGTTCAAACCTCTAGATGCTTCAGATAAGCGCGCCTGATGATTCTGAATCGGTTTCTGTGCGCACCAGCTCTGTAGCTTTGCTAAACTCGAACTAAGTACAGAAACCGTCAACGCGTGTCAAGATGACTCGAAACAGCCGATCCCGCCCTGACGACTTTTGGCAGTAATATCTACCCGATCGACCTGAGATTAAGACGGCGAGCGGGAATAAGATCGAATATCATGGGAAAAAAATACTAGAGCTCTAACGAATGGTTGAATTTGGAAAACCAAATTTTCAACCGACCAAAAGTCACCAAAAGGTCCGTCGAGATTTTTCTTGCCAACTAGCTCTCCAGCGCGCTGGAATTACTCATAAGCTTCCAGCAACTAGCTAAGGGAAGCTCTACGAGCTACTTCCAAGGCTGACAGGTTGGCTGTGGACACGATGCCGTCGATGACTGCGAGGGCGGCCTGGAACGAGAATTTCTTAGCCACTGGGCGCCGGCGGTAAACCGTCAACCTTGGTTACCGCCGGGGGACTCGTAGAGCTTTCCTTGCCATACACCATCTGTAAAGGATAACCAGAGTACGAATAGTTGTTGCAGCCGTCTAGATACATTCAACTAGCGCCTCTGATGGTTTCCTTCCGATTGCTGTGCAGAACAGCCCTGTAGCTCATCTGCAGCGCGAGTCAACCAAGAAAATCAATACCGTCTCAAAGAAATTAGCAGAGTTCGAATAGTTGTTCAGCCCGAGCGCTGATAGAAGACTGAATTCAAGGGTCTAGATACTATCAAATAGCGGGCCTCATGATTGTCTTCCGATTGCTGTGCCTAAGAGCTCGAGACTCCTCTGCAGCTCGAGTTTACTCAGAAACGCCATTCCATCACCAGAAAAAAGCAGACTATGAATAGTTGTTCGGCTTCTGGGCTGAGCACGGACCGAATCCAAGCGTCTAGATACTTCAGACTAGCGCGTCTGATAATTCCCGGCCGATTTCTGTGCCAAAGAGCTCTGAAGCTTAGATGCAGCTCGACTTCAATCAAGGAACTCACCATCATTTCGATAAAGAAAACGGTAGTAGAAATAGTTTGACAGACCTAGCTCGAGTAGCAGATCGAGTTCGGGCCTCTAGATGCTTCGGACGAACGCGCCTGATGATTCTGAATCGATTACGTGTAACTGTCAGCTCTGTAGCTCTCCTACAGCTCGAGTTAAGTACAGAAAACTGAGAACAGCTGTCAAGAAAATTCGTACAACACGAATAGCTTTACAGACCTAGCTCGAGTAGTAGACCGATTTCAGACCTCTAGATGCTTCAGACGAACGTGCATGATGATTCTGAATCGATTACGTGAGCGTACAAGCTATGTAGCTATCCCACAGTTCGGGTTAAGTACAGACAACCAAGAGCACCTGTCAACAAATTTCGTAGAATACGAATAGTTTCGCGGACCTAGCTCGAGTAGTGGACCGAGTTCAGACCTCTAGATGCTTGAGACGAACGCGTCTGATGATTCTGAATCGATTATGTGGGCGCACCAGCTCTGTAGCTCTTCTACAGCTTGAGTTAAGTACCGAAAATCGACCGTATTTGACAAGAAAATCGCTAGAATACGAACAGTTTTGCGGACCTAGCTCGAGTAGCAAACAGAGTTCAAACCTCTAGATGCTTCAGATAAGCGCGCCTGATGATTCTGAATCGGTTTCTCTGCGCACCAGCTCTGTAGCTCTCCTAAATCTCGAGTTAAGTACAGAAAACCGTCAACGCGTATCAAGATGACTCGAAACGGCCGATCCCGCCCGGACGCTTTTTGGCAGTAATATCTACCCGATCGACCTGATATTAAGACGGCGAGCGGGAATAAGATCGAATATCACGGGAAAAAATACTAGAGCTCTAACGAATGGTTGAATTTCGAGAACCGAATTCTCAACTTAGCAAAAGTCAGCAAAAGGTCCGTCGAGATTTTTCTTGCCAACTAGCTCTCCACAACGCCGGAATTACTCTTAAGCTTCCAGCAACTAGCTGAGGGAAGCTCTACGAGTTACTAGGCCCTCCCAGGTCGCGGGGCAGTTCGCCCTCCTGGCCAGGGGGTGGTGGTGGGCGACCGTGACTGAGCGGGACGCCGCTGTGATCAGGAGCTCCAGTGCAGAGCGCAGCTGCTTGAAGTGCTTCCCCTGGAGCCCGAACTGGGCGCCGGCGGTAAACCGTCAACCTTGGTTACCGCCGGGGGACTCGTAGAGCTTCCTTGACATATACCATCTCTAAAGAATAAGCAGGAGTTCGAATAGTTGTTCAGCTCAAGCGCTAATAGCAGACTGATTGCAGCCGTCTAGATACATTCAACTAGCGCCTCTGATGATTTCCTACCGATTGCTGTGAAGAACAGCCCTGTAGCTCATCTGCAGCGCGAGTTGACCAAGAAAACCAATACCGTCTCCAAGGAATCAGCAGAGTACGAATACTTGTTCAGCCCGAGCGCTGATAGGAGACTGATTTCAGGGGTCTAGATACTATCAAATAGCGCGCCTCATGTTTGCCTTCCGATTGCTGTGCCAGAGAGCTCAGGAGCTCATCTGCAGCACGAGTTAGGCAGAAAAATCATTCCATCACCAGGAAAAAAATCCAAGCGTCTAGATACTTCAGACTAGCGCGTCTGATAATTCCCTCCCGATTTCGGTGCCAAAGAGCTCTGAAGCTTAGATGCAGCTCGACTTCAGTCAAGGAACTCATCATCATCTCGGAAAAAATCGGTGCAATACGAATAGTTGCGCGGACCTAGCTCGAGTAGCAGATCCAGTTCGGACCTCTAGATGCTTCAGACGAACGCGCCTGATGATTATGAATCGAGTACGTGTGTATCAGCTCTGTAGCTCTCCTACCGCTCGAGCTAAGTACAGTAAACCGACAACAGTTGTGAAGAAAATTCGTACACTACGAATAGCTTTACGGACCTAGCTCGAGTAGTAGAGCAAGTTCAGACCTCTAGATGCTTCAGACGAACGCGCATGATGATTCTGCATCGATTACGTGGCCTTACAGGCTATGTCGCTCTTCTACAGTTCGAGTTAAGTACAGAAAACCGAGAGCACATGTCAACAAATTTCGTCGAATACGAATAGCTTCGCGGACCTAGCTCGAGTAGTGAACGGAGTCCAGACCTCTAGAAGCTTGACAAGAGCGCGTCTGATGATTCTGAATCGCTGACAGGGGCGCATCAGCTCTGTAGCTCTCCTACAGCTCGAGTTAAATACGGAAAATCGACAACATCAGTCGAAAAATAGGTAGAATACGAACAGGTTCCCGGACCTAGCTCGAGTAGCAGACTGAGTTCAGACCTCTGGATGCTTCAGATGAACGCGCCTGATTATTCTGAATCGGTTTCTGTGCGCACCAGCTCTGTAGCTCTCCTAGAGCTCGAGTCAAGTACAGAAAACCGTGAACGCGGGTCAAGATGACTCGAAACGGCCGATCCCGCCCGGGCGCTTTTTGGCAGTAAAAGATACCCGATCGAGATGAGATTAAGACGACGAGCGGGAATAAGATCGAATATGACGGGAAAACATACTAGAGCGCTAACGAATGGTTGAATTTGGATAACAAAATTTTCAACCGAACAAAAGTCATCAAAAGGTCCGTCGAGATTTTTCTTGCCAACTAGCTCTCCAGCGCCCCGGAATTACTCTTAAGCTTCCAGCAACTAGCTAAGGGAAGCTCTACGAGTTAGAACGCGCCCAGCTGGTCACGAGCAGTCTTGTCGCGTGGGCGGCGCGGCTCGCACAGGCCGAGGATGGCCTCGAGCACGTCCCCGATACCCTCGGCGCCCCCGCACGGGTACAGACAGGTACCTGGTTCGCGCTGCATAAGCAGGGACAGACCCGCTGCCGGGACCGGCGAGTTGCTGCGAGGATCGTGGAGCGGTGGAGGTGGGTTGTTGCTGGCTGGCACCACCACCGCCCGGCTTCTAATCTAAAACCCTATAGCTCTCAGAGAGCTCTCCGGGAACTGGGCGCCGGCGGCAAACCGTCAACCTTGGTTACCGCCGGGGGGCTCGTAGAGCTTCCTTGCCATATACCATCTCTAAAGAATAAGCAGAGTACGAATAGTTGTTGAGCCCGAGCGCTAATAGCAGACTCATTGCAGCTGTCTAGATACATTCAACTAGCGCCTCTCGTAATTTCCTTCCGATTGCTGTGCAGAACAGCCGTGTAGCTCATCTGCAGCGCGAGTTAGACCAAGAAAACAAATACCGTCTCCAAGAAATTAGCAGGGTACGAATAGGTTCAGCCCGAGCGCTCATAGAAGACTGATTTCAGGGGTCTAGACACTATCAAATAGCGCGCCTCATGATTGTCTTCCGATTGCTCTGCCTAAGAGCTCGGGAGCTCATCTGCAGCTCGAGCTTAGTCAGAAAAACCATTCCATCAAGGAAAAAACAGAATATGAATAGTTGTTCGGCTTCTGTGCTCAAAAATAACCGAATCCAAGCTTCTTGATACTTCAATCTAGCGCGTCTGATCAGTCTCTCCCGATTTCTGTGCCAAGGTGCTCTCAAGCTCAGATGCAGCTCAACTTTAGTCCAGAAAACTCACCATCATCTCGAAAAAAATCGGTCGAATACGAATAGCTTCGCGAACCCAGCTCGAGTAGCAGACCGAGTTCGGACCTCTAGATGCTTCAGACGAACGCAACTGATGATTCTGAATCGAGTACGCGTGCGTATCAGCTCTGTAGCTCCTAGAGCTCGAGTTAAGTACAGAAAACATACGAATAGTTTTGCGGACCTAGCTCGAGTAGTGGACCGAGTTCAGACCTCTAGATGATTCAGACAAACGCGCATGATGATTCTGAATCGATTACGTGAGCGTACAAGCTATGTAGCTCTCCTAGAGTTCGAGTTAAGTACAGAAAACCGAGAGCACCTGTCAACAAATTTCGTGAATACAAATAGTTTCGCGGACCTAGCTCGGCTAATGGACCGAGTTCAGACCTCTAGATGCTTACGACGAATGCGTGCGATGATTCCGAAAAGATTACGTGGTCGCATCAGCCCTGTAGCTCTCCTACAGCTCGAGTTAAGTACCGAAAACCGACAGAATCTGTCAAGAAAATCGGTAGAATACGAATAGTTTTACGGACCTAGCTCGGGTAGCAGACTGAGCTCAGACCTCTAGATGCTTCAGATGAACGCGCCTGAGGATTCTGGATCGGTTTCTGTGAGTGCCAGCTATGTAGCTCTTCTACAGCTCGAGTTAAGTACAGAAAACCGACAGCGCCTGTGGATCTGACTCGAAACAGCCGATCCCGCCTGGACGCTTTTTGGCAGTAATAGGTACCCGATCGAGCTGGAGCTGACATCCAGACGGCGAGCGGCGAGAGCTCAAACGAATGGTTGAATTTCGAGAACATAATTTTCAACCGAGCAAAAATCAGCAAAAGGTCCGTCGAGATTTCTCTTGTCAACTAGCCTTCCAGCGCCCCTGAACTGGGCGCCGGCGGTAAACCGTCAACCTTGGTTTTTGCGGACTTTGCGGTCGACTGTGCAGGCTTTCCAGCCTAGTCGGAGCAAGGAGCGGACGTATCCAAACAGGCAAGGCGTGAGTGAGCACAAACTCTTATTCACATCAAACCAGTCCGAAATACGCATGTTCAACCCGCCGTATGACAAGAGGCGCATGCTCAACGTCACATGTGAAGTAATCAACGAACTAGACGGGGAAACAACCCGTGGAAGAACGTCACCTGAAGAATATGAGGGGCCCCTGCCCTTTACACACCTGAAGCGCTTAGTGGGGCCCACAGCGGGCCGTAGAGCCATCATGGCTCCAGCGAGAGGTCTAACAGAGAGATAAAGTGAGGAAAACAAGAACAGGTGAGATACAAGCATAACAGCCTTCGCTGTTCTAAACCGAAAGTTGGATACAAGTGCGCACGAAGAGCTTCATCCCAACTTGTCGAAACTCCTCGGGCGTCCGAAGAATATTATTCGGTAATCGCTGCACTTGGGAACCTCAAGAAACTTGGCCATCTCGGCGCGGTTCATATGTCCTGTCAAGAACCTGTGCACCTCGAAGAATCCTAGAAGATCCTCCAGCGTCGCTTGCACATTCTGGAGCATCTCATACAGTTTCCGAGCATAATATGTGTGGGCCTTCTTTGTAGGGAACCCACGTTCTGTCACCAGCTTATCAAACAAATCCATTCCGTTCTTTAAAAACTGGATCGCATTCAACTCGTTGATGCTGGCAACAGCGTCAATCCACGCTTTGACATCGGCAATGGTGGCCTGAGAGCACGTCGATGTCCCCTTGACCTTGTCACGATCTCTCCCTCGAGTCCTCTGGCGCGACTCCTTCGAAACCATTGAGCGTGACGGGGCGATTCAGACACCCCTGGGACGCTCCAGACAAGGCGCGGCTATCAGAATCAGACTGCACGTTCGGAGAAGACTCCGCACTCGAGGGCGCCTCCAGCTCCTCCTCCGCCGCCACAGTCACTTTCCCAAGAAGAACTCCTGAAGCTCCTCCCTCCATCCCAACGGCACTATCTGTCTGACAGCCGACTTCACAATGAAAGCCCGCAACATTAACCGTCTGCACTCCAACATCAACCAGCGATTCAGAAGCCTGCGCTCCAATATCTACATCAACCAGCAATTCAGAAGCCTGCATACGGCAAGAAAGATTCTCCGAAACAGTCTTAATGTCAGCCTCCTCCTCCTCCTCCTCCAAACTGCGTTTAACAACAGGTGGATCGCGCAACAAGAGATAATCTAGAACCAAATCGGCAGTCGCCCGCCCCAGCCCTGGCGATGGGAGACACGTAGGTGGCACCAAACCATCCAGAGGCAAACGAATAGGTAAATGCACACAGTACCCGTTTTGAACAGCCAGCGCCCGACGCATAATGCGAGCACTTGCACTCCGTACGTGTGGCATAACGAAAGATTGCAGAGACTGCCTCGGAAGCACCCAGCAAAACAAATCGATTGAAGACAACTCAAGGCGATCAAACGTGTCAAATGAATGGCAGCACTATATCACTCTAGGCGACAAACGTGTGAAACAAATCAATTGAAGACCACTCAAGGCGATCAAACGTGCCAAATGAATGGCAGTGCAATATCACTCTAGGCGACAAACGTGTGACTCCCTGACGCGCACTCGATCCCACTGGAGGCTACCCAGGCAGAGGGGATCAAATGTCAAGCGCCTTGAGCCGAGATTTTCTTGAGCCGGGGGACTCGTAGAGCTTCCTTGCCATACACCATCTCTAAAGAACAAGCAGAGTACGAATAGTTCTTCAGCTCGAGCGCTAATAGCAGATTGCAGCCGTCTAGATACATTCAACTAGCGCCTCTGATGTATTCCTTCCGATTGCTGCGCAGAACAGCCCTGTAGCTCATCTGCAGCGCGAGTTGACCCAGAAAACCAATACCGTCTCCAAGAAATTAGCAGAGTACGAATAGTTGTTCAGCCCGAGCGCTGTTAGAAAACTGATTTCAGGGGTCTAGATACTATCAAATAGCGCGCCTCCGATTTTCTTCCGATTGCTGCGCCTAAGAGCTCGGGAGCTCATCTGCAGCTCGAGTTTAGTCAGACAAACCATTCCATCACCAGGAAAAAAGCAGAATATGAGTAGTCGTTCGGCTTCTGTGCTGAGAACATATCAAATCCAAGCGTCTAGATACTTCAGACTAGCGCGTCTGAATATTTCCTCCCGCTTTCTGTGCCAAATAGCTCTGAAGCTTAGATGCAGCTCGACTTCAGTCAAGGAACTCACCATCATCTCGAAAAAATCGGTAGAATACGAAAAATTTCGCAGACCTAGCTCGAGAAGCAGACGGAGTTCGAACCTCCAGATGCTTCAGACGAACGCGCCTGATGATTCTGAATCGAGTACGTGTGCGCATCGGCTCTGTAGCTCTGCTACAGCTCGAGTTAAGTACAGCAAACCGACAACAGCTGTGAAGAAAATTCGTACAATACGAATAGCTTCACGGACCTAGCTCGAGTAGTCAACCGAGTTCAGACCTCCAGATGCTTCGGACGAACGCGCATGATGATTTTGAATCTATTACGTGCGCATCAGCTCTGTAGCTCTCCTACAACTCGAATTCAGTACAGAAAACCGAGTGCACCTGTTAACAAATTTCGTGCAATACGAATAGCTTCGAGAACCTAGCTCGAGTACTGGACCGCAAGTAGACCTCTAGATGCTTGAGACGAACGCGTCTGATGATTCTGAATCGATTACGTGGGCGCAACAGCTCTGCAGCCATCCTAGAGCTCGATTGAAGTACCGAAAATCGACAGCATTTGTCAAGAAAATCTGTAGAATACGAATAGTTTTACGGACCTAGCTCGACTAGCAGAGTGATTTGAAACCTCTGGATGCTTCAGATGAACGCGCCTGGTCATTCTGGATCGGTTTCTGTGCGCACCAGCTTTGTAGCTCTCAAATCTCGAGTTGAGTACAGAAAACCGTCAACGCGTGTCAAGATGACTCGAAACGGCCGACCCCGCCGGTATGCTTTTTGGCCGTACTAGGTACCCGATCGAGCTGAGATTGAGACGGCGAGCGGGAATAAGATCGAATAGCACGGGAAATATAACGGGAAATATACGGAATTTCGAGAACATAATTTTCAATCGAGCAAAAGTCACCAAAGGTCCGTCGAGCCTTGGCTTGCCAACTGGGCGCCGGCGGTAAAGCGTCAACCTTGGTTACCGCCGGGGGACTCGTAGAGCATCCTTGCCATATACCATCTCTAAAGAATGAGCAGATTACGAATAGTGGTTCAGCCCGAGCGCTCATAGCAGACTCATTCCAGCCGTCTAGATACATTCAACTAGCGCCTCTCATAATTTCCTTCCGATTGCTGCGCGGAACAGCCCTGAAGCTCATCTCCAGCTCGAGTTGACCAAGAAAACCAATACCGTCTCCAAGAAACTAGCAGAGTACGAATAGTTGTTCAGCCCGAGCGCTGACCGAATCCAAGCGTCTAGATACTTCTAGCGCGTCTGACAATTCCCTCCCGATTTCTGTGCCAAAGAACTCTGAAGCTTAGATGCAGCTCGACTTCAGTCAAGGAACTCTCATCTCGAAAATAATAAATCGGTAGTACGAATAGTTTCGCTGACCTAGCTCGAGTAGCAGACCGAGTTCGAGCCTATAGATGCTTCAGACGAACGCGCCTGGTGACTTCGAGTACGTGTGCGTATCAGCTCTGTAGCTCTCCTACACCTCGAGTTAGGTACAGAAAATCGGCAACAGCTGTCAAGAAGATTCGTACAATACAGATAGTTTTACGGACCTAGCTCGAGTAGTAGACCGAGTCAGACCTCTAGATGATTCAGACAAACGTGCATAATAATTCTGGATCAATTACGTAGACGCACAGGCTATGTAGCTCTCCTAGAGTTCGAGTTAAGTAGAGAAAATCGAGAGCTCCTGTCAACAAATTTTGTAGAATACGAATAGTTTCGCGGACCTCGATCGAGTAGTGGACCGAGGTCAGACCTCTAGATGCTTGAGACGAACGCGTCTGATGATTCTGAATCGATTACTGGGCGCTGGCGGTAAACCGTCAACCTTGGTTACCGCCGGGGGACTCGTAGAGCTTCCTTGCCATATACCATCTCTAAAGAATAAGCAGGAGTACGAATAGTTGCTCAGCCCGAGCGCTAATAGCAGAGTGATTGCAGTCGTCTAGATACATTCAACTAGCGCCTCTGATGATTTTCTTCCGATTGCTGTGCAGAACAGCCCTGTAGCTCATCTGCAGCGCGAGTTGATCTGACCAAGAAAACCAATACCGTCTCCAAGGAATTAGCAGATTACAAATAGTTGTTCAGCCCGAGCGCTGATAGAAGACTGATTTCAGGGGTCTAGATACTATCAAATAGCGCGCCGATAGTTGTTCGGCTTCTGTGCTCAGAACAGACCAAATCCAAGCGTCTAGATACTTCAGACTCGCGCGTCTCATTATCCCCTCCCGATTTATGTGCAAGAGAGCTCTAAATCTTGGATGCAGCTCGACTTCAGTCAAGGAACTCACCATCATCTCGAAGAAAACCGGTAGAATACGAATAGTTTCGCGGACCTAGCTCGAAACAGCAGACCGAGTTCGGACCTCTGGATTCGTCAGACGAACACGTCTGATGATTGTGAATCGATTACGTGTGCGCATCAGGTCTGTAGCTCTCCTACAGCTCGAGTTAAGTACAGAAAACCGACAACACCTGTCAAGAAATCACGTACAATACGAATATTTTTACGGACCTAGCTCGAGTAGCAGACCAAGTCCAGACCACTAGATGCGTCAGATCCACGCGCCTGGTGATTCTGAATCCGTGTCTCTGCGTACCAGCTCTGTAGCTCTCCTAAAGCTCGAGTTCAGTACATAGACTACGAATAGTTTGGCGGACCGAGCTCGAGTAGCAGACCGAGTTCAGATCTCTAGATGCTTCAGATGAACGAGCCTAATGATTCTGAATTGATTTAGGTGAGAACCGGCTCTGTAGCTCTCCTACAGCTCGAGTTAAGTACAGAACCGTCAACGCGTGTCAAGATGACTCGAAACAGCCGATCCCACCTGGATGCTTTTTGCCAGTAATAAGAACCCGATCGAGCTGAGATTCTGACGCCGAGTAAGATCGAATATCACGGGAATAAATACTAGAGCTCTAACGAATTGTTGAATCTCGAGAACATAGTTTTCAACCGACCAAAAGTCAGCAAAAGGTCCGTCGAGATTTTTCTTGCCAACCAGCTCTCCAGCGCGTTCGAATTACTTTTAAGCTTCCAGCAATTAGCTAAGGGAAGTTCTACGAGTTATGTGGGCGCATCAGCTCTGTAGCGCTTCTACAGCTCGAGTTCAGTACCGAAAATCGACAGCATCTGTCAAGAAAATCGGTAGAATACGAATACTTTTGCAGACCTAGCTCGAGTAGCAGACCGATTTGAGACCTCTAGATGCTTCATATGGACGTGCCTGATAATCCTGAATCGGTTTCTGTGCGCACCGGCTCTGTAGCTCTCCTAAATCTCAAGTTAAGCACAGAAAACCGTCAACGCGTGTCAAGGTGACTCGAAACGGCCGATCCCGCCCGGATGCTTTTTCGCAGTAATAGATACCCATTTGAGCTGAGACCAAAACGGCGAGCGAAATGAGATCGAATATCATGGGAAAAAAAAGACAAGAGCTCTAACGAATTGTTGAATTCCGATAACAGAATTCTCAACCGAGCCAAAGTCACCAAAAGGTCCATCGAGATTTTTCTTGCGAACTAGCTCTCCGGCGCGCCAGAATAACTGGGCGCCGGCGGTAAACCGTCAACCTTGGTTACCGCCGGGGGACTCGTAGAGCTTCCTTGCCATATACCATCTCTAAAGAATAAGCAGAGTACAAATAGTTCTTCAGCCCAAGCGCTAATCGCAGACTCATTGCAGCCGTCTGGATACATTCAACTAGCGCCTCTGATCATTTCCTTCCGATTGCTGTGCAGAACAGCCCTGTAGCTCATCTGCAGCGCGAGTTAGACCAAAAAAAACAATACCGTCTCCAAGGAATTAGCAGGCTACGAATAGGTGTCCAGCCCGAACGCTGATAGAAGACTGATTTCAGGGGTCTAGATACAATCAAATAGCGCGCATCATGACTGTCTTCCGATTGCTGTGCCTAAGACCTCGGAAGCTCAGCTCCAGCTCGAGTTTAATCAGAAAAAACAATCCATCACCAGGAAAAAAGCAGAATATAAATAGTTCATCGGCTTCTTTGCTGAGAACATATCGAATCAAAGCGTCTGGATACTTCAGACTAGCGCGTCTGATGATTCCCTCCCGGATTATGTGCCGAAGGGCTCTGAAGCTTAGATGCCGCTCGACTTCAGTGAAGGAACTCACCATCTCGAAAAAAATCAGTATAATACAAATAATTTCGCGGACCTAGCTCAAGTAGCAGACCGAGTTCGGACCTCTAGATGCTTCAGACGAACGCGTCTGATGATTCTGAATCGAGTACGTGTAGGTATCAGCTCTGTAGCTCTCCTGAAGCTCGAGTTAAGTACAGAAAACCGACAACAGCTGTCAAGAAAATTCGTACAATACGAATAGCACTGCAGACCTAGCTCGAGTAGTAGACCGATTTCAGGCCTCTGGATGATTCAGCCGAACGCGCCTGATGAATCTACATCGATTACGTGGGCGCATAAGCTATGAAGCTCTCCTAGAGTTCGAGTTGGGCCCAGAAAACCGACAACACATGTCAACAAATTTCTAAGAATACGAATAGTTTCGCGGACCTAGCTCGAGTAGTGAACCGAGTTCAGACCTCTAGATGCTTCAGATGAACGCGCCTGATGATTCTGAATCGATTACGTGGGCGCACCAGCCCTGTAGCTATCATACAGCTCGAGTGTGGTACAGAAAACTGGGCGCCGGCGGTAAACCGTCAACCTTTCTTACCGCCGGGAGACTCGTAGAGCTTCCTTGCCATATATTATGTCCAAAGAATTAGCAGAGAACGAATAGTTTTTCAGCCGAGCGCTGCTAGCAGACTGATCTCAGGCGCCTAGATACATTTCACGATTGCCCCTGATAATTCCCTTCCCATTGCTGTGCTGAACAGACCCAAGCCAAGCGTCTAGATACTTCAGACTAGCGCACCTCATGATTTTCTTCTAATTCATGTGCCAAAGAGCTCGCAAGCTCATCTGCAGCTAGAGTAAAGTGAAGAAATTCACCGCCAGTTCGAAGAATAATGGGTCGAATACGAACAGCTTTACGGACCTAGCTCGAGTAGCAGACTGAGTTCAGAGCTCTAGATGCTTCAGCCAAACGCGCCTGATGATTCTGAATCGATTATGTGTGCGCACAAGCTCTGTAGCTGTGCTAAAGCTCGAGTTAAGTACAGAACACCGACAGCGCCTGTTAAGAGAACTCGAATAATACGAATAGTTTCGCGGACCATGCTCGAGCAGCAGACCAAGTCCAGACCTCTAGATGCAACAGACGAGCACGCCTGATGTTTCTAAATGGATTCGTGTGCGCACCAGCTCTGTAGCTCTCCTACAGCCCGAGTTAAGTACAGAAAACCGACAGCACCTATCAAGATGACTCGAAGAATACGAAATGTTTTGCGGACCTCGCTCGAGTAGCACACCGAGTTCAGACCTCTGGATGCAACAGACGAACGCGCATCATGATTCTTAATCGGTTTCTGTGCGTACCAGCTCTCTATCTCTCCTACAGCCCGAGTTCAGTACAGAAAACCTACAGCACCTGTCAAGATAACTCGAAGAATACAAATAGTTTCGCGGAGTAGCAGACCGAGTTCAGACCTCTAGATGCAACAGATGAACGCGCCTGATGATTCTGGATCGGTTTCTGTGCATCTGTAGCTCTCCTGAATCTCGAGTTAAGTACAGAAAACCGCCAACGCGTGTCAGGATGACTCGAAACAGCCCGATCGACCTGAGATTAAGATAAGACGGCGAGCGGGAATGGAATCGAATATCAGGTGAAAAAAATACTAGAGCTCTAACGAATGATTGAAGAGAACACAATTTTCAACCGAGCAAAAGTCAGCAAAAGGTCCGTCGAGATTTTTCTTGCCAACTAGCTCTCCAGCGCGTTCGAATTACTCTTAAGCTTCCAGCAACTAGCTAAGGGAAGCTCTACGAGTTACTGGGAAACGGCGGTAAAGCGTCAAACAGGTAACCGCCGGAAGCCTCGCAGAGCTCTCTTCTCGCGCGGCGCTGATCGGAACACATGAAAGAAGCTTTCTGAGGAAGCGATACGAATAGTTTTACGGACCTAGCTCGTGTAGCTGACCGAGTTCAGACCTCTGCATGCGACAGGCGGACGCGCCTCATGTCTACGAATCAGTTTCTGTGATGACCAGCCTGTAGCCCCCCAACAGCCCGAGTTAAGTACAGAAAACAGACAGCATCTCTCAAGATGACTCGAACAATACGAATAGTTTTGCGGACCCAACCAGCAGACCGAGTTCAAACCTCTGGATTCAACAGACAAACGCGCCCGATGATTCTGAATCGGTTTCTGTAAGTATGAGCTCTGTAGCTCCCCTACAGCTCGAGTTATCTTAAGAAAACCATCACCGCGTGTAAAGATGACCCGAAACGGCCGATCCCGCCGCAGTGCTTTTTCACAATAAAATGTACCCGATCGAGCTGATATCAAGACGGCAAGCGGGAATAAGATCGAATATCACGGGAAAAAATACTGGAGCTAAAATAAATTGTTGAATTCCGAGAACAAAATTTTCAACCGACTAGGAACCAGCGGTAAACCGTCAACTTGGTAACGGACGGGATCCTCGTACAGCTCTTTTCTGACCCTCCAAACACATGAAGGAAGCTTATCGGGCGAGGCCTGAAAAATTCGAAAAATTACGTTTCTCGATTTTATCTAACGTCGGTTGCTTCAAGTGTTTGGTAGTAATACTGTACCCACGGGCCTGGAATTTTACAGGCGCACGCGTCATCCCATTACAGGTGCGAAAAATCTGGTTTCTCAAAATGAATTGTCAAATACCTTTCAAATTTTCGCAAAACCGACCCGTAGTCACCACTTTGTCTCTTGAGGCCGGGTCGACCAACTAGCTCCAGCCGGCGCCGGAACTGGGCGCCGGCGGTAAACCGTCAACCTTCCTTACCGCCGGGGGACTCGTAGAGCTTCCTGAGAATATTTAATGTCGAAAAAAATTGCAGGGAACAAATAGTTTTTCAGCCTAAACGATTTCAGACCTCTCGATGCAGCAGCCAAACGCCCCTCATGCTTCTGGATCGTTTTCTGTGCGCACGAGCTCCGTAGCTCTCCTACAGCCCAGGTTACGTGCGAAAATCGACAGCATCTCTCAAGATCACTCGAACGATACAAATAGTTTCGCGAATCTAGCTCGAGTATCAGACCGACTTCAGGCATCTGAATGCAACAGGCGGACGCGACTGATGTCTCCGAATCGATTCCTGTAATTACCAGCCCTGCAGCCCTCTCACAGCCCGAGTTAAGTGCAGAAAATCGACAGCACCTCTGAAGATGACTCGAACAATACGAATCGTTTCGCGGACCTAGCTCGGGCAGCAGGCCGAGTCCAGCGCTCTGCATGCAACAGATGGACGCGACTGATGTCTCCGAATGGATTCCAGTGATTACCAGCCCTGCAGCCCCCTTACAGCTCTAGTTAAGTGCAGAAAACGAACAGCACCTCTCAAGATGACTCGACGAATACGAATAGTTTTGCGAACCTAGCTCGGGCAGCACACCGAGTTCTGCGCTCTGGATTCGGCAGGCGGACGCGCCTGATGTCTCCGAATCGATTCCTGTGAGTACGAGCCCTGTAGCCCCCCTACAGCCCGAGTTAAGTCCAGAAAACTGTCAGCACCTCTCAAGATTACTCCAACAACACGAATAGTTTTGCGAACCTAGCTCGGGCAGCAGACCGAGTTCAGACCTCTAGATGGAACAGACGAACGCGCCTGATGATTCGCAATCGATTCCTGTGAGGATGAGCTCTGTAGCTGCCCTACAGCTCGAGTTAAGTACGAAATACCGACAACGCGTATCAAGATGACTCGAAACAGCCGATCCCGCCGCGATGCTTTTTTGCAGAAATATTTACCCGATCCAGCTGAGATTGAGATGGCGAGCGGGAATAAGATCGAATATGGTGGGAAAGAACACTAGAGCTCAAACGAATTGTTGAATTTTTAGAACAAAATTTTCAACCGACCAAAAGTCAGCAAAAGGTCCGTCGAGATTTTTCTTGCCAACTAGCTCTCCGGCGCGCCGGGATTGCTGGGAACCGGCGGTAAACCGTCAACCAGGTTACCGCCGGGGCCCTCGTAGAGCTCTTTTCTCACACGGCGCTCCTCGGTAGACATGAAGAAAGCGTCTGGAGGAAGACCTGAAAAATTCGAAAAAACACGCTTTTCTGTTTTTATCGAACGTCGGTTCCTCCAAGTGTTTTGATAGTAATACTGCACCTACGGACCTGAAAATTTTACTGGCAGACGCGTCTTAACCCACTACAGGTGAGAAAAATCTGCTTTCTCAAAATGAATTGTCAAATATCTTTCAAATATTTGCAAAAACACCCAAAAGTTAACGCTTTGTCCTTTCTCGCCGGGTGGACCAACTAGCTCCACCCCGCGCCGGAATTCCTCTAGCTCATCGATGACGAAGAGCTCTACGAGGTACTGGCGCCGGCGGTGAACCGTAAACCTTGTCTGCGGTCTGCGGGGCCCGATTCGAGCCCCCTTAGGGGGCAGGGCCAGCGGTAGGATTACCTACAGGCAACCTAAGCACTAACAGCGGAGCTGTGCGATATACAAGTCAGCGTAGCTGTGCATATATGATACAACAGCGTAGCTGCACAGGAATATACACACATCAAGAAACAGTGGGGCTAAGCATGTATCTTACAACAGCGGAGCTATGCAGATATTATACACAAACAGTCACCTGCCAAGTTGTACGTGTATACACATCTCGGCAATGCCATTGAGAAGAGAATGTGCAGCTGCCAACTCAGCCTGTGTGATCGTGCAATGGCTAGGGATCATGAAACCTCTGCGGCCAACTCCAGGGTGCCATCCACCCTGCACAAGTCCAGGGGGAAGCTGGTGAGGAGGAAGAGAGGGAACATGATAAACATCAATAACCCAGCCACACGAGGTGCCACGCTCACACCGCCCACCGTCAATAGCTCCTCTAAGTGCACGAACAATATAATGACCCGATCTAATATGATAAAGAGTGTTATGATTCCAACGAACATCAGAAGTTACTTTACCCTCACGTGCAAGATGTGTCTCATAGTCCGCCTCATCGTTGCCCTCCCTATACCCCCATTTCCACATATCCCTTCCCACTTCAGCCGTGACAAGATGATGGTCCTCACTCATGCTGTGGAGGCGGTTCTGCATACCCTTGATCGTGCGGCGGTATACTTCATTATGACAGCGATATCTTCCATTAAGCCAGCGCACAACACACTGGCTATCCCCACGGAGCTCCAAGCCATATCCACCCCCTTCCCCACGCCAAGTGGTTTCATCATCATTTATCGCGGCCAGTCGTTTCGCCACCCGTTCATTTTCCCGTCGTTGCTGCTCCTCAGACTTCTCCTCCCCCTCCTCCTCCTGCTTGAACTCACCCGTGAAGGGATCCCGAAGAAGGCAGAACTCGAGAAGATCATCCAAGTCCAGGGCGGCCAGGGTACCCACCAGGAAAGAACGCCAGCCAGTTTCATTCCAGACCATCGTGCGATCCCAATGAACCCCGCGCGTGTGCTCGAAGACCTCGAACCAAGGCCTGAGTCCCGTCAAGACTCGATGACGACAGGCTCTAGTAAACCTTCGGCCCCCAGGGAGAGCTCTAACATGTACGTCACGCTGCTCAGTCCACTCCCCCGACGCGTGCATCATCGTCAAGGCGCTCTGCATACTGGCAGTGGGCAATCCTCCTTCCTCCTCCCGTGCATAGGTATGGCGTACCCGCTTACGAACAGGCTCATGTACATGTTGTGAATCGTGATGCTCATATGCCGTGTTCTCCGATATACGTCTGCGAACTGATCTACTTTCCAAGGAAGATGCGCTCTGTGCCTTTCTCCTACACGAACTGTTGAGCTGTCTGGCATTCGGGGTAGGCGAGGGAACCGATAACTCCAAGAAACGCTGCGAACCACCAAGAATATCAGGATCTCGTGGCTCATGATAAAGAATGCCCTGACTGAGTGCGTCCTCATCCACCCGACTATGTTCCTCATGGATTGTGCTCACAACATGTTTGGCGAAGAGCCACTGGCGATGAAGGGCGAGCTGGACCATCGAAGGCTTACGGGCCCACTTCAATAAGCGACGGCCACCCTTAATCCTCCTGCCCCAGTACTCTCCCCAGGACTCCGTGATCTTCTTTTTGAGACGTCTCATGGTGGACAAGAAGTTGCCTTCAGCTGCATGTATCTGTTGGAGACTACTCGAATCCAGAGTCGCACCCTCCAAGCCGTACAGAAAGCAACTCCTGACCCTGCTATCATAACGCTGAAACTTACAACGAAGCGGAACCACGGGCGACGAGTAAAAAGAAATCTCACTCATGAAGACCCTCCGTGCCTTCTCCAGTCGGTGCTTAATGTCGTCATGATCCTGAAATCGTACGTCCAATAGCGTGCCGAGAACCTCCATCCTCTCCACCTGCCTCACTATCATCTCCTCCGAAGGGCCTGCGGCGCTCTGGGAAGCCCCACGAGAACGCTTCCTACCCATCTCAGCAGGCAGGAGCCCCGGTACAGGCAGGCGGATATCCTGCAATGGACCTTGAACGCCACAAGCCAAGAACTCCATCGAAGATGCTTTCCAGTTGAAACCGAAGCGGTGGAGGACCCCAGTCAAGTCCTCGAGCATATGAGTCAGTTCTCGCCTGGAAGCTGCTGCCAGCAAAATATTGTCTGCCCACAGCCAGTGGTTGACCAAGAGGTTGGATGCCTCATCAGTGAGCCTGACGCCGTATCCAGACTGCCTCCAACCTGCCGTCACTGGTGCAAGCATACGAAGTGTCTGGGCAACAAACAGCAAAGGCGCCTCCAAGGAGCCTGTACGTATGCAAGTATCCCACGAGATGGTCGTAGAACACTGTTGGAAGCTGATCTCTGCCGTATTACAAGCATAACTCTCAAAGACAGCATACACAAGGGCAGGATGGACATGATGGAATAAAAGCGCCTCTGCTGCACATCTCACCGTGAAATTATCAAACGCCTTTTCAATGTCAGCACTTGCGAGATAAAGACTCTCCTCCTTCCCCCACACAACGCCGTGTTGAGCAAGACGTTTGAGGGGGGCCGTGACCTCATAACATGTGTGCCCCGCAATAAAGCCATATAAGTTGCAACCTGGCGGCGCAGCCTGCCGAACGCGGTGCTCTAGAAGTACACATAGACAACTGCTATACCACTTACCAAAATGAGAAAGAAGTGAGAGGGCCCGCGTTTCTTCAAAATCACGAGCCTTGGGATTCTTAGGCATCAAGCATACCAAGATCTCTCTCCAGGACTTCGGTGAAACATGTTTCTGATCGTACAGCAAACGGAATAAGGTAAGTATGTGTCGGAGGGCTTCCCATGGCAATGCTTTGAGCACCGATGACGTCACCCCGTCTGCACCTGTTGCCCGTCCTTCCCTGAGTCTAGACCGTGCCTCCAGCAAGAGACCCATGTTGATCGGGTTGCGGTGGGGCTCTCCAGAGTCTCGCAGGGCCTTACACTGGTTCTTAAGCTCATCCAAGCACGCGTTGGTGTCCTGTCGGTGGGGATCGCTGGAGTACCTCAGGAGCCCATGCCGCCGAAGGCCCTCAATCCACTTCTCCTGGTCACGCGTGAGGACCCCGTCAACATACATGTGCGTAATAACAGGCCTACGACGGACACCATCCCGAATACGGTAAAGCTCACATGCACGATCATGACGCTTACGTACTCGACGCCACCTCCTTGCTGTCCCCTTGTACTCCTCCTGGACTCTCTCGTACTCCTCCTGTCCCACGTTAGCCCCGCCATATCGTGCCACCCTCCACCTCTTCCTGACCTTAAAGAACTCCTCCTTTATCAGTAAATCCTCCTCCGAATATCTGGGATAGTCTGAAACAGGCTGACCACGGGAACGGGAGATATCCAAAGTCTCACTGGCACCCTCAAGTATACTCTGTGTCATGACCTCAAAACCTACATCCGTGTGGATCTGATTCACGAGCTCGGGCTGGCAAATCGCTCTCTCCAAGCCGGCTGTCTGCTGGAGCTCGAACCCTGGCTGAAGCTTCCAGGTCTTGAGCTGAGGCCGACGTCGATACCTCAACTGAGCATGCTGGGCGGGCATATCGGCACACAAGAGCTTGTGATCGCTAAACGTCCTTTCCGTCGCCTCCGACCGTGGGACCTGGGACGGCACAACCCAAGAACAAGTCACCTCTGGAGTCATCCAAGAAGCTGGGACCGCAAGATAATCATAGACGTGCTCGTATGTGCTCGAATTGTGTCTCCAAGTAGGCTGACGAGTCCCAAAAGTGTTGGCTAGCTGCAACTTGAGGGCCCCCATGGTCTTCAGAAAGGCCCCCGAGTACATCTCCCTCATCCTGTTGGCTCTACTTTCGTCACCTCCACTAGACCTCCCCCTCTTACGTATAGGCCCATTCACCGCCTCCCCCGTAACCTCCACCCCATTGATCCTGTGGTGCGGGAAAACCTCCACGTTGGCGTCAGCCGAGATAACAACCTCCTCAATGTGAAATCGCTTTTTGGCCGCAGAGACATGTGCAACAAGATCCGATAACACGTCCGTATAGAGCTTGAAACTAGCAAGAAACCCTTCAGGAGAACGGCGTGCTTCACCCTGTGCACCCCGCTCAGACTCCTTATGAGGGAGATAGACAGAAACGAAGATGAGCTTGCGAAAGATTGCAATGACCCAGCGGCGACCACACACAACATCGATAAGCAGATGTCTCCATACACCTCGGCACAAGATGGCAGCCCGTCTCCCCACGTTCTCCCCTTCATCTGCCGAGCGATGTATATCCCAACCCGCATCTGCAAGATCCAAGTCGTGTAAGAACTGGCTCTCTTGGACCCCGACGATGGAAATCTTTAATTCGGCAATGTGATTCATGCACTCGGAGGTGCATCTTCCCAACCTCCGAACGTTCCAACCTCCAACAGACGCTGGGCACCGTCACGAGCTGCTATTCACCTGCCTCTCCCAAGTCTTGCAGTCCAGATCTGGATCGATGTGCTGGACCCGCTCGGACACGAACTTCCATCCCACGGTATCCGTCCACGTACCTACACACACTTTATCACTCTGACTATCCTTCTGCAGGTATGCCCAAGCCTTTGCAGGCCCTTCAGGCTCAAAAGTGATGAGAGCAGTGGCAACAGTCTTGAGCTTATGAAAGATCGCAGTCGCCTTGCGAGTCTCCCCCACTCTACGTCGGTCCTGTGGTGCCGGTTGGACAAACCAACCGAGGTGTCGATCTTTGTATGGTCCAAAACTATTCTGACAACCGACCAGATCAGGGCACGAATTGGACCAGGCTGAGGCCCACTCGTTGCGTACTTCCCAGACCGTCTCTTTCGAAGTCCCTGGCATGAAGTATATGCGAAACTTGGTCACACCAAATCGATTGGAAGCGATATCCCCGTCCGTCCTACCTCTGTCGAAGATCTTAGTAACGTCACTCTCCCGTGCTTGCGATAGTGTGTACAACTTACCTATCATGTTCCTAACCGTGGTGACCTGGATCTTGGCCTTATCTCGAGTTTCAACCTTTCGGGGGTCCTCTTGCGCGAAGCCGCTCACCTGGATCCAAGTCGGAACATGTGGTACAAAGGGTCTCTGGAAGTCAGCAGTCCGAGAATCACGAGTAGACGCACCTCCCAGAGATGATGAATCTGCCCAGGGATCTCTAGAGTTCATCTGAGACTGAAGTGCTTTGATCTCTTTCGCCTGGGCCTCCTGAGCTGAACGAATCTCCTGCACCGACGAAGCAATAGGGGCAACCTGCTCTGATACCCTCGTTTGAATCTGCTCTTTGATGTCAACAGAGTTCTGCATAAGCATCCTCTGCATATCTTCACGCATGGCATCGAACTGTGCACGGAGCATAGTGGCCAGATCTCCAGCATCACCTCCTCCTCCTCCACTACTACCACTTCCATTCCCACTAACTGCCCCACCTCCACCACCCTCGGCATCACCAAGAAGACGTCTATCTTCCAGGAGCTTCCTCTGTCGCTTCTCTCCGTTGCCCTCAGTTCCCATATCATCATCAGAAGTCGGAACCATCTTCCTCTTAGGATCACACTGCCCACAACTGGAAGTAGAATACCGATAAGCTCGACAAGTAGGGCACCTACTAGCCTCCAGATCACGATAGTGTTCGTCCTCGAGTTCTTCAAGAAACTTATCCCAACCCCGTGAAGGTGAAAGTCGGTACGTGATGAAATCTGCTGCAACAAAAACGGTCAAAGTGTCCTTCTCAACTGCCAGAGCAAAACTGGTAAGTGCTGGGCTCCCAAGAGTATCACAAGCAAACAGCAAAGATACAAGTGCAACAGGTAGCGGCCTTGCGCCTCCAGCGGCACGTGTGGGCTCACCCGCTAACACGAGCAGAGTACAAATGCAGCGGCCTATGCGCAGCACGTCCAGGAGGTTGCAGCCGACGAAGTACACGAACTTATGGGCCAGCGCGCACCCACGCGCGCCCACGGCCGCCCAGGGGGCAGCCGCCGGGAACCTCGTAGAGCTCCTTGCACCCGTAAGAAAGCTCAGGATCGAAGCGGAGAGCTTCTTGCAGCTTTTCTAGAAAAACGTCAACTTGAGATTTTCGGAGTGAAGATGCAGCCGGTTCCCGGAAGTCAACTAATACTAAAACTGCCTCCCGAGAGCTGAGCTGCTCAGGGAACAAAGTTCATATGCCAATGCTCGGCGTAAAAATCTGCTTTCTCAAAATGAATTGTCAAATATCTTTCAAATCTGAGCAAAACCGACCCAAAGTCACCACTTTGTCCTCTGGTCGGGTCGATCAACTAGCTCCACCCCGCGCCGGAATTCCTCCAGCTCATCGATACCGACAGGCTCTACGAGGTACTAGCTCCACCCCGCGCCGGAATTTCTCTAGCTCATCGATGCCGAAGAGCTCTACGAGGTACTCTGAAGCTTCCAGCAAGTAGCTAAGGGAAGCTCTACGAGTTATTCCTCTCGCTCGTCGATGCCGCTTCACGAGCTCCACCCCGCGCCGGAATTCCTCTAGCTCATCGATGCCGAAGAGCTCTACGAGGTACTCGAGCTGCAGACCAGCTACAAAGCTGTTCAGCAGAGCAATTTGCAGGGAATTACCAGAAGCGCTTGTCTCAAGTATCGAGATACCAGCTCTCGCTCTGCTAGCTATTCGTATTATGATTTTTTAGCGATATGATCAGTTTCTTGATGTACCTCGAGCCGCAGATGAGCTGCAGAGCTGTCTGGCACGCCAATGGGAGGATTCCCGGAGAGCTCTCTAATAGCTAGAGGGTTCTAGATTAGAAGCCAGACGGTGGTGGTGCCCGCCAGCAGCCCACTTAACTCGTAGAGCTTCCCTTAGCAAGTTATTGCTGGAAGCTTAAGAGTAATTCCGGGGCGCTGGAGAGCTAGTTGGCAAGAAAAATCTCGACTGACCTTTTGGTGACTTTTGGTCGGTTGAAAATTTTGTTCTCGGAGTTTGAACATTCGTTAGAGCTCTATTATTTTTTCCCGTGATATTCGATCTTACTCCCGCTCGCCATCTTGATCTCAGCTCGATCGGGTACCTTCTACTGTCACAAAGCACACGAGCGGGATCGCCCGTTTCGCGTCATCCTTTCACGCGGCGACGGTTTTCTCAAGATAACTCGAGCTCCGGGACAGCTACAGAGCTGAGAAGCACAGCTAATCGATTCAGAATGATCAGGCGCGTTCGCCTGTTGAACCCAGAGGTCTGAACTCGGTCTGCTAGCCGAGCTACGTCCGCAAACCTATTCGTATTATTCGAGTCATCTTGACAGACGTCTCGGTTTTATGTACTTAACTCGAGCTACAGGACAGCTACAGAGCTGATACGTACAGAATCTGATTCAGAATCATCAGTGGCCAATGTCTGTTGAATCTAGAGCTCTGAACTCGGTCTGCTGCCCTAGAATCGCGAAACTATTCGTATTGTTCGAGTCATCTTGAGAGATGCTGTCGGTTCTCTGCACTTAACTCGGGCTGTAGGGGGGCTGCATGGCTGATAATCACTGATATCGACTCCGAGACATCAGGCGCGTCCGCCTTTCGAATCCAGAGCTCCGAACTCTGTCTGCCGCCCGAACTAGTTTCGCGAAACTATTCGTCTTGTTCGAGTCATCCTGAGAGGTGCTGTCGGTTTCCTGCACTTAACTCGTAGGGGGGGCTGCAGGGCTCGATTCAGAAACATCAGACGCGTCCGTCTGTCGCATGCAGAGGTCTGAACTCGGTCTGATACTCGAGCTAGGTTTGCCAAACTATTCGTATTCTTCGAGTCATATTGAGAGGTGCTGTCGCTTTACGCACGTAACTCGGGCTGTAGGAGAGCTACAGAGCTCGTACAGAAGGAAATCCAGAAGCATCGGGGGCGTTTGGCTGTTGCATCCGAGAGGTCTGAAATTGCTTGGGCTGAAAAACTATTTTTCTGTGTATTTTTTCGACCTTTATACTGGGCGCCGGCGGTAAACCGTCAACCTTTCTTACCGCCGGGGGACTCGTAGAGCTTCCTGAAAATATATAATGTGGAAAAAATGCAGAGAACGAATAGTTTTTCAGCCCAAGCGATTTCAGACCTCTCGATGCAACAGCCGAACGCCCTGGATGCTTGTGTATTGCCTTCTTTCCGAGCTCTGTAGCTCTCCTACAGCCCGAGCTACGTGCGTAAATCGACAGAACGAATAGTTTGGCAATCCAGCTCGAATATCGAACAGAGTTCAGACCTCTGAATGCGACAGACGGACGCATCTGATGTCTGCGAATCGACCCCTGTAATTACCAGCCCTGCAGCCCCCCCTACAGCCCGAGTTAAGTGCAGAGACAGCACCTCTCAGGATGACTCGAACAATACAAGAGCTTCGCGAACCTAGTTCGGGCAGCAGACCGAGTTCCGAGCTCTGGATTCGACAAGCAGACGCGCCTGATGTCTTCAATCGATTATTGTGACCACCAGCACTGTATCCCCCCCTCAGCCCGAGTTGCAAAATACCGAGAGCACTTCTCAAGATGACTCGAACAATACGAATGGTTTCGCGATTCTAGATCGGGCAGCAGACCGAGTTCAGAGCTTTGGATTCAACAGACAACTGCACTGATAATTCGCAATCGGTTTCTGTGCGTATCAGCTCTGTAGCTGTCGTATAGCTCGAGTTAAGGACAGAAAACCAAGAGTGCCTGTCAAGATGGCTCGAATAATACGAATAGGTTTGCGTACCTAGCTCGGCTAGCAGACCGACTTCAGACCTCTGAATTCAAGAAGCGAACGCGCCTGATCATTCTGAATCGATTAGCTGTGCTTACCAGCTCTGTAGCTGTCCTAAAGCTCGAGTTATGTTCAGAAAACCGTCATCGCGTGTCCAGATGACTTAAATAATACGAATAGGTTTGCGGACCTAGCTCGGCTAGCAGAACGAGTTCAGACCTCTGGATTCAAGAGGCGAACGCGCCTGATCATTCTGAATCGATTAGCTGTGCTTACCAGCTCTGTAGCTGTCCTGAAGCTCGAGTTATCTTCAGAAAACCGTCATCGCGTGTCCAGATGACTTGAAACGGCCGATCCCGCCGAGCTGAGATCAAGATGGCGAGCGGGAATAAGATCGAATATCATGGGAAAAAATACTAGAGCTCAAACGAATTGTTGAATTTCGAGAACAACATTTTCAACCGACCCAAAGTCATCAAACGGTCCGTCGAGATTTTTCTTGCCAACTAGCTCTCCAGCGCGCCGGAATTACTGGGAACCGGCGGTAAACCGTCAACCAGGTTACCGCCGCGGCCATCGTAGAGCTCTTTCCTTACAGGGCGCTCCTCAGTAAGCATGAAGAAAGCTCTAGAGCAAGGCCTGAGAAACTCGAAAAATCACGTTTTTCTGTTTTTATCCAACGTCGGTTCCGCCAATTCTTTTGAAAGTAATACTGCACCTATGGGCCTGAAAATTTTACTGGCAGACGCGCGATAACCCACTACAGATACGAAAAATCTGCTTTTTCAAAATGAATTGTCAAATATCCTTCAATTTTTCGTAAAACCACCCAAAAGTTATCACTTTGTCCTTTCTGGCCGGGTCGACCAACTAGCTCCACCCCGCGCCGAGAGTGCTCAGAGTCGAAAGAGAGAGCTTCTGGAAGCATTTCTCGAAAAAGGGAAACATTGTTTTTTTTTCGTGTCGACATGAAGTTCGTTCCGCCAAGTGTTTTGATAGTAAAAGTGCGCCTACAGAGCTCATACTAAGACAGAGAGGCCCTCATAGTCGTTTACAAATGCGAAAAATCTGCTTTCTAAACATGAATTGTCAAATATTTTTATATATACATGAGAGAGAGAGAGAGAGAGAGAGAGCAAAACCACCCAAAAGTTGTCACATTCTCTTTTGGTCGGATTAGCAAACTGGGCGCCGGCGGTAAACCGTCAACCTTCGTTACCGCCGGGGGACTCGTAGAGCTTCCTGACAACATATAATGTCGAAAAAAATTACACTGGAAAAATAGTTTTTCAGCCCAAGCAATTTCAGACCTCTCCGACGTAACAGCCGAACGCCCCCGATGTTTCTGGAGTGTTTTGTACGAGCTCTGTAGCTCTCCTACAGCCCGAGTCACGTGCGTAAATCGACAGCACCTCTCAAGATGACTCGAACAATACGAATAGTTTGGCAAACCTAGCTCGAGTATCAGACCGAGTTCAGACCTCTGCATGCGACAGGCGGACGCGTCTGATGTCTCTGAATCGATTCCTGTGATTACCAGCCCTGCAGCCCCCCTACAGCCCGAGTTAAGTGCAGGAAACCGACACAACGGCCACTGATCATTCTGAATCATATTCTGTACGTATCAGCTCTGTAGCTGTCCTGTAGCTCGAGTTAAGTACAGAAAATCGAGAGCGTCTGTCAAGATGACTCGAATAATACGAATAGGTTTGCGGACCTAGCTCGGCTAGCAGACCGAGTTCAGACCTCTGGGTTCAACAGGCGAACGCGCCTGATCATTCTGAATCGATTAGCTGTGCTTACCAGCTCTGTAGCTATCCTAAAGCTCGAGTTATCTTGAGAAAACCGACAGCGCGTGACAAGATGACCCGAAACGGCCGATCCCGCCTGGACGCTTTTTGGCAGTAAAAGGTACCCGATCGAGCTGAGATCAAGATGGCGAGCGGGAATAAGATCGAATACCACGGGAAAGAATACTAGAGCTCTAACGAATTTTTGAATTTCGAGAGCAAAATTTTTAGACGACCAAAATTCCTCAAAATGTCCGTCGAGATTTTTCTTGCCAACTAGCTCTCCAGCGCCCCGGAATTACTCTTAAGCTTCCAGCATCAACTGGGCGCCGGCGGTAAACCGTCAACCTTGGTTACCGCCGGGAGACTCGTAGAGCTTCCTAGCTCGACTTATGTTGAGAAAACCGACAGCACCTACCAACATTCCGACTCATAGTGCATATTTTTTGACCTCTGAATGCGACAGGCGGACGCGTCTGATGTCTCCGAATCGACTCCTGTCATTACCAGCCCTGCAGCCCCCCTACAGCCCGAGTTAAGTGCAGAAAACCGACAGCACCACTCAGGATGACTCGAACAATACAGTAGTTTCGGAGACCTAATTCGGGCAGCAGACCGAGTTCCGAGCTCTGGATTCGACAGGCGGACGCGCCTGATGTCTTCAAATCGATTCCTGTGACCACCAGCACTGTAGCTCCCCTCAGCGCGAGTTGAATGAAGAAAACCGAGAGCACTTCTCAAGATGACTCGACCAATACGAATAATTTCGCGATTCTAGATCGGGCAGCAGACCGAGTTCAGAGCACTGGATTCGACAGACAAACACAACTAATGATTCTGAATCGGTTTCTGTAAATATCAGCTCTGTAGCTGTCCTACAGCTAGAGAATTTACAGAAAACCAAGAGTTCCTGTCAAGATGACTCGAATAATACGAATAGGTTTGCGGACCTAGCTCGGCTAACAGACCGAGTTCAGACCTTTGGATTCAACAGGCGAACGCGCCTAATCATTCTACATCGATTAGCTGTGCTTACCAGCTCTGTAGCTGTCCTAAAGCTCGAGTTATGTTCAGAAAACCGTCAGCGCGTATCAAGATGACTCGAAACGGCCGATCCCGCCACAGTGCTTTTCGATAGTAATATTCACCCCATCGAGCTGAGATCAAGATGGCGAGCGGGAATAAGATCAAATATCACGGGAAAAATACTAGAGCTCTAACGAATGGTCAAATTTGGAGAACGAAATTTTCAACCGACCAAAAGTCACCAAAAGTTCCGTCGAGATTTTTCGAGCCAACTAGCCCGCCAGTGCGTCCGAATTACTGGGCGCCGGCGGTAAACCGTCAACCTTTCTTACCGCCGGGGGACTCGTAGAGCTTCCTGACCATATATAATGTCGAAAAAAATTGCAGAGAACGAATAGTTTTTCAGCCTGAGCGATTTCAGACCTCTCGATGCCACAGCCGAACGCCCCTCATGCTTCTGGATCTGTTGCTGTGCGTTCGTAGCTCTCCTGCAGCCCGAGCTGCGTGCGAAAATAGACAGGACCTCTCAAGATCACTCGAAAAGTACAAATGGTTTCGCGAATATCAAACCAAGTTCAGCCCTCTGAATGCAACAGGCGAACGCGCCCGATTTCTCCCAATTGATTCCTGTGATTACCAGCCCTGCAGCCCCCTTACAGCCCGAGTTAAGTGCAGAAAACCGACTGTATCTCTGAAGATGACTCGAACAATACAAATAGTTTCGCAGACCTAGCTCGGGCAGCAGACCGAGTCCAGAGCTCTGAATGCGACAGGCGGACGCGACTGATGTCTTCGAATCGATTCCAGTGATCACCAGCCCTGCAGCCCCCTCACAGCTCGAGTTAAGTGCAGAAAACGGACAGCACCTCTCAAGATGACTCGAAGAATACGAATAGTTTTGCGGATCTAGCTCGGGCAGCACACCGAATTCTGAGCTGTGGATTTGACAGGCGGACGCTACTGATGTCTCCGAATCGATTCGTGTGAGTACGAGACCTGTAGCCCCCCTACAGCCCGAGTTAAGTGCAGAAAACTGACAGCACCTCTCAAGATGACTCGAACAATACGAATAGCTTTGCGAACCTAGCTCGGCTAGCAGATCGAGTTCAGACCTCTGGATGGAACAGACGATCGCGCCTGATGATTCGCAATCGATTTCTGTGAGAATGAGCTCTGTAGCTGCCCTACACCTCGAGTTAAGTACAAAATACCGACAACGCGTATTAAGATGACTCGAAACAGCCGATCCCGCCGCGACGCTTTTTTGCAGAAAAATTTACCCGATCGAGCTGAGATTAAGATGGTGAGCGGGAATAAGATCGAATGTGGTCAGAAAAAATACTAGAGCTCAAACGAATGGTTGAATTTTGAGAACAAAATTCAAAATGTTCGACCGACCCAAAGTCAGCAAAAGGTCCGTCGAGATTTTTCTTGCCAACTAGCTCTCCAGCGCGCCGGAATTACTCTTAAGCTTCCAGCAACTAGCTAAGGGAAGCTCTACGAGTTACTCTTAAGCTTCCAGCTGCTAGCTTAGGGAAGCTCTACGAGTCACTTGTGCCAACTAGCTCTCCAGCGCCCCGGAATTACTCTTAAGCTTCCAGCAACAACTTGCTAAGGGAAGCTCTACGAGTTACTGGGCGCCGGCGGTAAACCGTCAACCTTTCTTACCGCCGGGGGACTCGTAGAGCTTCCTGACAACATATAATGTCGAAAAACAAATACAAAGAAAAAAATGGTTTTTCAGCCCAAGCAATTTCAGACCTCTCGGATGCAACAGCCGAACGCCCCCGATGCTTCTGGATTGTCTTCTGTACGAGCTCTGTAGCTCTCCTACAGCCCGAGTTACGTGCGACAGCACCTCTCAAGATGACTCGAACAATGAATAGTTTGGCAAACCTAGCTCGAGTATCAGACCGAGTTCAGATCTCTGCATGCGACAGGCAGACGCGTCTGATGTCTCTGAATCGATTCCTGTGCTTACCAGCCCTGCAGCCCCCCCTACAGCCCGAGTTAAGTGCAGGAAACCGACAGCACCTCTCAGGATGACTCGAACAAGACGAATAGTTTCGCGGACCTAGTTCGGGCAGCACACAGAGTTCGGAGCTCTGGATTCGAAAGGCGGACGCGCCTGATGTCTCCAAATCGATTCCAGTGATTACCAGCCATGTAGCCCCCCTACAGCCCGAGTTAAGTGCAGAGAACCGACAGCATCTCTCAAGATGACTCGAACAATACGAATAATTTCGCGATTCTAGATCGGGCAGCAGACCGAGTTCAGAGCTCTGGATTCAACAGACAACGGCCACTGATGATTCTGAATCAGATTCTGTACGTATCAGCTCTGTAGATGTCCTGTAGCTCGAGTTAAGTACAGAAAACCGAGAGCGTCTGTCAAGATGACTCGAATAATACGAATAGGTTTGCGGACCTAGCTCGTCTAGCAGACCGAGTTCAGACCTCTGGATTTAACGGGCGAACGCGCCTGATCATTCTGAATCGATTAGCTGTGCTTACCAGCTCTGTAGCTGTCGCGATATCTCGAGAAAACCGTCACCGCGTGACAAGATTACCCGAAACGGCCGATCCCGCCCGTGTGCTTTTTGGCAGTAAAAGGTACCCGATCGAGCTGAGATCAAGATGGCGAGCGGGAATAAGATCGAATATCATGGGAAAAAATAGAGCTCTAACGAATGGTTGAATTTCGTGAACAAAATTTTGAACCGACCAAAAGTCAGCAGAAGGTCCGTCGAGATTTTTCTTGCCAACTAGCTCTCCAGCGCCCCGGAATTACTCTTAAGCTTCCAGCAATAACTTGCTAAGGGAAGCTCTACGAGTTACTAGCTCCACCCCGCGCCGGGATTCCTCTAGCTCATCGATGGCGAAGAGCTCTACGAGGTACTGGGCGCCGGCGGTAAACCGTCAACCTTCCTTACCGCCGGGGGACTCGTAGAGCTTCCTTAGCATATATAATGTCGAAAAAATTGCAGAGAACGAATAGTTTTTCAGCCTAAACGATTTCAGACCTCTTGATGCAACAGCCAAACGACCCTCATGCTTCTGGATCGTTTTCTGTGCGCACGAGCTCCGTAGCTCTCCTACAGCCCGAGTTACGTGCGAAAATCGGCAGCATCTCTCAAGATCACTCGAACAATACAAATAGTTTCGCGAATCTATCTCGACTATCAGACCGAGCTCAGACATCTGAATGCAACAGGCGGACGCGCCTGATGTCTCCGAATCGATCCCTGTGATTACCAGCCGTGCAGCCCCCTTACAGCCAAAGTTAAGTGCAGAAAATCGACAGCACCTCTGAAGATGACTCGAACAATACGAATAGTTTCGCGGACTAGCTCGGGCAGCAGGCCGAGTCCAGAGCTCTGAATGCGACAGGTGGACGCGACTGATGTATCCGAATCAATTCCAGTGATTACCAGCCCTGCAGCCCCCTTACAGCTCGGGTTAAGTGCAGAAAACGGACAGCACCTCTCAGGATGACTCGACGAATACGAATAGTTTTGCGAACCTAGCTCGGCAGCACACCGAGTTCCGAGCTCTGGATTTGGCAGGCGGACACGCCTGATGTTTACAAAACGATTCCTGTGAGCACGAGCCCTGTAGCCCCCCTACAGCCCGAGTTAAGTGCAGAAAACTGTCAGCACCTCTCAAAATGACTCCAACAACCAGAATAGCTTCGCGAACCTAGCTCGGGCAGCAGACCGAGTTCAGACCTCTAGATGGAACAGACGAACGCCTCTGATGATTCGCAATCGATTTCTGTGAGAATGAGCTCTGTAGCTGCCCTACAGCTCGAGTTAAATACAAAATACCGACAACGCGTATCAAGATGACTCGAAACAGCCGATCCCGCCGCGACGCTTTTTTGCAGAAATATTTACCCGATCGAGCTGAGATTAAGATGGTGAGCGGGAATAAGATCGAATATGATCAGAAAAAATACTAGAGCTCTAACGAATGGTTGAATTTCGAGAACAAAATTTTGAACCGACCAAAAGTCAGCAAAAGGTCCGTCGACATTTTTCTTGCCAACTAGCTCTCCAGCGCGCCGGAATTACTGGGCGCCGGCGGTAAACCGTCAACCTTCCTTACCGCCGGGGGACTCGTAGAGCTTCCTTAGCATATATAATGTCGAAAAAATTGCAGAGAACGAATAGTTTTTCAGCCTCGATCCTGTGATTACCAGCCCTGCAGCACCCTTACAGCCCCAGTTAAGTGCAGAAAATCGACAGCACCTCTGAAGATGACTCGAACAATACGAATAGTTTCGCGGACTAGCTCGGGCAGCAGGCTGAGTTCAGGGCTCTGAATGCGACAGGTGGACGCGACTGATGTATCCGAATCGATTCCAGTGATTACCAGCCCTGCAGCCCCGTACAGCTCAGGTTAAGTGCAGAAAACGGACAGCACCTCTCAGGATGACTCGACGAATGCGAATAGTTTTCCGAACCTAGCTCGGCAGCACACCGAGTTCCGAGCTCTGGATTTCGCAGGCGGACACGGCTGTACAAAACGATTCCTGTGAGCACGAGCCCTGTAGCTCCCCTACAGCCCGAGTTAAGTGCAGAAAACTGTCAGCACCTCTCAAAATGAATCCAACAACCAGAATAGTTTCGCGAACCCAGCTCGGGCAGCAGACTGAGTTCAGATCTCTAGGTGGAACAGACGAACGCCTCTGATGATTCGCAATCGATTTCTGTGAGAATGAGCTCTGTAGCTGCCCTACAGCCCGAGTTCAGTACAACATACCGACAACGCGTATCAAGATGACTCGAAACAGCTGATCCCGCCGCGATGCTTTTTTGCAGAAATATTTACCTGATCGAGCTGAGATTAAGATGGCGAGCGGGCATAAGATCGATTCAGCCCACCAAAAGTCAGCAAAAGGTCCGTCGAGATTTGTCTTGCCAACTAGCTCTCCAGCGCGCCAGAATTACTTGTAAGCTTCCAGCAACTAGCGAAGGGAAGCACTACGAGTTACTCTTAAGCTTCCAGCAACTAGCTGAGGGAAGCTCTACGAGTTACTGGCGCCGGCGGTACCGTCAACCTGGTCACCGCCGGAACCTCGTAGAGCTCCTAGCACGCGTAAGAGTGCTCAGCCATAAAAGAAATGGCTTCTGGAAGCATTTCTCGGAAAAGAGAAAACATGATTTTTTTATGTCGACATAAAGTTCGTTGCGCCAAGTGTTTTGATAGTAACAGTGTGTCTAGAGAGCTCATATTAAGACAGAGAGGCCCTCATTTCCGTCCACAGGTGCGAAAATCTGCTGTCTGGAAAAAATGATCAAATATCATTCAAAAAATTGCAAAACCACCCAAAAGTTCTGACTTTGTCCTTTCTGGACGGGTCGACCAACTAGCTCCACCCCGCGCCGGAATTCCTCTAGCTCATCGATGTCGAAGAGCTCTACGAGGTACTTGGCAGCGTCCAAAACCCGACAGCAAAGACAATCTCGGGGATCTCGGGAACGGGAAAGCTTTCCTGGAGAGCCTTGGGGGCCCCCCCCTGGGGCGCTGCGGAAGCGCTGCCAGAAACGCTTTCATGCGTGCCTGCACGCATGCGAAGCTTGCCTGAAGCTCTCCCGGACGCGCTGCCGGGCCGCCGGAGTTTCTGCGAGGCCTGTGGACCGCCGTGGAGGAGCTCCTGGCAGGCATCACCACCGTCCGGCTTCTAATCTTAAAGTCTTTAGCTCTCAGCGAACTCTCCGGGAATTATTCTTAACTGGCACCGGCGGTGAACTGTCAACCTGGTCACCGCCGGGAACCTCGTAGAGCTCCTAGCACGCGTAAGAGTGCTCAGCCACAAAAGAAAGGGCTTCTCGAAGCATTTCTCGAAAAAGAGAAACATGATCTTTTTCATGTCGACATAAAGTTGGTTTCATCAAGTGTTTTGATAGTGAAAGTGTATGTAGAGAGCTCATATTAAGATGCAGAGGCTTTCATAGTCGTCTACAGGTGCGAAGAATCTGCTTTCTCAAAATAAATGATCAAACATATTTCAAATATTCGCGAAACCACCCCAAAGTTGCCACATTGTCCGTCGGGGCCAGGTCGGCCAATGGGCGCCGGCGGTAAACCGTCAACCTTTGTTACCGCCGGGAAACTCGTAGAGCTTCCTGACAACATATATTGTCGAAAAAATTACAGAGAAAAAATGTTTTCAGCCCAAGCAATTTCAAACCTCTCGGATACAACTTGATAGCGTCCAAAACCCGGAGAGCAAAGAGAACACACACCGGAACTGGCACCGGCGGTGAACCGTTAACATGGTCTCCGCCGGGAACCTCGCAGAGCTCTTTTCACGCGGAGAGCAAAGAGAACACACACCGAAAAACCTTCCTGGCAAGCCCACGGAAGCACGCGTGAAGCTCTTCTGGGGCTGTGGGGGGCTCCCCGGCAGCGCTTCCGAAGCGCTGCCGAAAACGCTTCCACGCGTGCCTGCATGCGCGCGGGCACGCGTGGAAGCTTGCCGGAAGCTCTCCCGGACACGTTGCCGGGTCGAACGAGCTGCTGCGAGAATTCTGGACCGGCGGAGATGGGCTGCTGGCGGGCACCACCACCGTCCGGCTTCTAATCCTAAACCCTTTAGCTCTCAGCGAGCTCTCCGGGAACAGCCGAACGCCCCCGATGCTTCTGGATTTATTCTGCACGAGCTCTAGCTCTCCTACAGTCCGAGTTGCGTGCGTAAATCGACAGCACCTCTCAAGATGACTCGAAGAATAGGAATAGTTTGGCAAACATAGCTCGAGTATCAGACCGTGTTCAGATCTCTACATGCGACAGGCGGACGCGTCTGATGTCTCTGAACCGATTGCTGTGATTAACAGCGCTGCAGCCTTACCTACAGCCCGAGTTAAGTGCAGGAAACCGGCAGCACCTCTCAGAGTGACTCGAACAACTCGAATAGTTTCGCAGACCTACTTCGGGCAGCAGCCATGCAGCTCCCCTACAGCCCGAGTTAAGCAGAGAACCGACAGCATCTCTCAAGATAACTCGAACAATACGAATAGTTTCAGATCGGGCAGCAGACCGAGTTCAGAGCTCTGGATTCAACAGTTATCTTGAGAAAACCGACAGGGCGTATCAAGATGACTCGAAACGGCCGATCCCGCCGGAACGCTTCCTGGCAGTGAAAGGTACCCGATCGAGCTGAGATCAAGATGGCGAGCGGGAATGAGATCGAATATCACGGGAAAAAATACTAGAGCTCTAACGACTTGTTGAATTTTAAGAACAAAATTATCAACCGACCAAAAGTCACCAAAAGGTCCGACGAGATTTTTCTTGCCAACTAGCTCTCCAGCGCCCCGGAATTACTCTTAAGCTTCCAGCAATAACTGGCACCGGCGGTGAACCGTCAACCTGGTCTCCGCCGGGAACCTCGTAGAGCTCTTTTCACGCGTGAGAGTGCTAAGAGTCGAAGAAGAGAGCTTCTCGAGGCATTTCTCGAAAAATTGAATCTTCAATTTTTTCATGTCGATAGAAAATTGGTTGCGCCAAGTGTTTTGATAGTAAAAAAGCGCCTCCAGCGCTCATATTAAGACGCAGAGGCCCTCAAAGTTGTCTACAGGTGCGAAAAATCTGCTTTCTCAAAATGAATTGTCAAATATCTTTCAAAAATTTGCAAAACTATCCAAAAGTTACCACATTGTCCGCCTCGGCCGGCTGGGCCAACTAGCTCCACCCCGCGCCGGAATTCCTCTGGCTCATCGACGACGAAGAGCTCTACGAGGTACTTGCTAAGGGAAGCTCTACGATTTACTTGGCAGTGTCCAAAACCGGAGAGCGAAGACACCCTCGGGAACGGGAATCTTTCCTGGAGAGCTCTGGGGGGCTCCCCTGCAGCGCTGCTGAAGCGCTGCCAGGAACGCTTCCACGCCTGCCTGCACGCGCGCAGGCACGCTTGGAAGCTTACCGGAAGCTCTCCCGGACCCGTTGCCGGCTCACCAGAGGCGCTGCGGGGAACGTGGAGCGCCGTGGAAGAGCTCCTGGCGGGCACCACCACCGTCCGGCTTCTAATCTTACTGGGCGCCGGCGGTAAACCGTCAACCTTGGTTACCGCCGGGAGACTCGTAGAGCTTCCTAGCTCGACTTAAGTTGGAAAACCGACAGCACCTACCAACATTCCGACTCATAGTGAATATTTTTTGACCTCTGCATGCGACAGGCGGACACGTCTCATGTCTGCGAATCGACTTCTATCATTACCATCCCTGCAGCCCCCCTACAGCCCGACTTAAGTGCAGAAAACCGACGGCATCTCTTGGGATGACTCGAACAATACAGTAGTTTCGCAGACCTAATTTGGGCAGCAGACCGAGTTCCGAGCTCTGGATTCGACAGGCCGACGTGCCTGATGTCTTCAAATCGATTCCTGTGACCACCAGCACTGTAGCCCCCTCAGCGCGAGTTGAGTGAAGAAAACCGAGAGTACTTCTCAAGATGACTCGATCAATACGAATAGTTTCGCGATTCTAGATCGGGCAGCAGACCGAGTTCAGAGCTCTGGATTCGATAGAAAAACGCAACTGATGATTCTGAATCGGTTTCTGTAAATATCAGCTCTAAACCTGTGCTACAGCTCGAGTTCAGTACAGAAAACCGAGAGTTCCTGTCAGGATGACTCGAATAATACGAATAGGTTTTCGGACCTAGCTCGGCTAATAGACCGAGTTCAGACCTCTTGATTCAACAGGCAAACGCGCCGAATCATTCTACATCTATCAGCTGTGCTTACCAGCACTGTAGCTGTCCTAAAGCTCGAGTTATGTTCAGAAAAGCGTCAGCGCGTATTAAGATTACTCAAAACGGCCGATCCCGCCACAGTGCTTTTCGATAGTAATATTCACCCGATCGAGCTGATATGAAGATGGCGAGCGGGAATACGATCGAATATCACGGGAAAAACTACTAGAGCTCTAACGAATGGTTGAATTTCGAGAACAAAATTTTCAACCGACCAAAAGTCACCAAAAGTTCCGTCGAGATTTTTCTTGCCAACTAGCTCTCCAGCGCGCCGGAACTGGCGCCGGCGGTGAACCGTCAATCTGGTCACCGCCGGGAACCTCGTGGAGCTCCTCTCACTGGTGAGAGTTGAGAATCGACACAGAGCGATAAAATAAAGATTTTTCCGACATCTTCAAATTCGATGTTTTCGATGTTCATGTTCGCTCAGTTTCTGGAAGTCAACTCATGCAAAAATGCATCGAGAGAGCTGAGCTGCTGTCAGAGAGAAGTTTATATACCAATGTGACGCGCAAAAATCTGCTTTTCAAAAATGAATTGTCCAATATCTTTCAAATTCTCGCAAAAACACCCAAAAGTTGTCACATTGTCCCCCTCGGCGGGCTGGGCCAACTGGGCGCCGGCGGTACACCGTCAACCTTTCTTACCGCCGGGGGACTCGTAGAGCTTCCTGACTATATATAATGTAGAAACTAAATTGCAGAGAACGAATAGTTTTTCAGCCCAAGCGATTTCAGACCTCTCGATGCAACAGCCGAACGCCCCCTGATGTTTCTGGATTGTCTCCTGTACGAGCTCTGTAGCTCTGCTACAGCCCGAGTAACGTGCGCTCATCAACAGCATCTCTGAAGATACTCAAACAAAACGAATTTCCTAAACCTACTCGAGTATCAGACGGAGTTCAGACCTCTGCATGCGACAGGCGGACGCGTCTGATGTCTCTGAATCGATTCCTGTGATAACCAGCCCTGCAGCTCCCCTACAGCCCGAGTTAAGTGCAGAAAACCGACAGCACCTTTCAGGATGACTCGAACAATACAAACATGTTCGCGGACCGAGTTCAGGCAGCAGGCCGAGTTCCGAGCTCTGGTTCCCACAGGTGGACGCGCCTGATGTCGCCAAATCGATTGCTGTCCCCACCTGCACTGTAGCTCCCTACAGCCCGAGTTAAGTTTAGAAAGCGACAGTACCTCTTTTGATGATTCAAACAATACGAATAGTTTCGCAATTCTAGCTCGGGCAGCAGGGCGAGTTCAGAGCTCCCGATTCAACAGACGAACACGCCTGATTTCCCAATCGATTTCTGTGACTATGAGCTCTGTAGCTGCCCTACAGCTCGAGTTAAGCACAAAATACCGAGAGTGTCTGTCAAGATGACTCGGATAATACGAATAGGTTTTTGAACCTAGCTCAGCTAGCAGACCGAGTTCAGGCCTCTGGGTTCAAAAGGCGAACGCGTCTGATCATTCTACATCGATTAGCTGTGCTCACTGGCCCTGTAGCTGTCCTTAAGCTCGAGTTATGTTCAGAAAACCGACAGCGCGTACGAAAAAAACACGTTTATGTTTTTTTCAAAAGACCGTTCCGCCAAGTGTTTTGATAGTATACTCCACCTACAGACCTGAGAATTTTACTGGCGAGCGCGGAACTGATGCCGGCGGTAAACCGTCAACCTGGTCACCGCCGGGAACCTCGTAGAGCTCCTAACACGCGTAGGAGTGCTCAGTATCAGACGAGAAGGCTTCTGGAAGCATTTCTCGGAAAAGAGAAAACATGTTTTTTTTTCATGTCGACATAGAGTTGGTTTCGCCAAGTGTTTTGATAGTAAGAGTGCATGTAGAGAGCTAAGATTAAGACGCTGAGGCCCTCATGATCGTCTACAGGTGCGAAAAATCTGCTTTCTCAAAATAAATGGTCAAATATCTTTCAAAAAATCGCAAAACCACCCAAAAGTTACCACATTGTCCGTTCTGGCCGGGTGGGCCAACTAGCTCGACCCCGCGCCGGAATTCCTCTAGCTCATCGATGGCGAAGAGCTCTACGAGGTATAACCCACTACAGGTGCGAAAAATACCAGATCTCAAAACGAATGTTCAAATCTCTCACGAAGGTCGCCCAACCGACCCAACTGGGCGCCAGCGGTAAACCGTCAACCTTGGTTACCGCCGGGAGACTCGTAGAGCTTCCTAGCTCGACTGAGTTTGAGAAAACCGACAGCACCTTCCAACATTCCAACTTATAGTGAATATTTTTTGACCTCTGAATGCGACAGGCGAACGCGTCTGATGTCTGCGAATCGACTCCTCTCATGACCAGCCCTGCAGCCCTCCCCCCACCGCCCGAATTTTGTGCAGAAAACCCACAACACCTCTCAGGATGACTCGAACAATACAGTAGTTTCGCAAACCTAATTCGGGAAGCAGGCCGAGTTCCGAGCTCTGGAGCGGACGCGCCTGATGTCTTAAAATCGATTCCTGTGACCACCAGCACTGTAGCTCCCCTCAGCGCGAGTTGAGTGAAGAAACCCGAGAGCACTTCTTCAGATGACTCGACCAATACGAATAGTTTCGCGATTCTAGATCGGGCAGCAGACCGCGTTCAGAGCTTTGGATTCGACAGACAAACGCAACTGATGATTCTGATCCGGTTTCTGTTCATATGGGCTCTGTAGCTGGTCTACAGCTCGAGCTAAGTACAGAAAACCGAGAGTTCCTGTCAAGATGACTCAAGTAATACGAATAGGTTTGCCGATCTAGCTCGGCTGACAAACCGAGTTCAGACCTCTGGATTCAATAGGCGAACGCGCATAATCATTCTACATCGATTAGCTGTGCTTACCAGCTCTGTAGCTGTCCTAAAGCTCGAGTTATGTTCAGAAAACCGTCAGCGCGTATCAAGATGACTCGACACGGCCGATCCCGCCATGACGCTTTTCGATAGTAATACCCACCCGATCGAGCTGAGATCAAGATGGCGAGCGGGAATAAGATCATAGATCACGGGAAAAAATACCAGAGCTCTAACGAATGGTCAGATTTCGAGAACATAATTTTCAACCGAGCCAAAGTTGTGAAAAGTTCAGTCGAAATTTTTCGAGCCAACTAGCCTGCCAGCGTTTTCGAATTACTCTTAAGCTTCGCCGCTGCGCTCTCAGGGAAGCTCTACGAGTCAAGTTCGCACATTGTCCGTCGAGCTGGGTCGGCCGACTAGCTGCACCCCGCGCCCGAGTTCCTCTAGCTCATCGATGCCGAAGAGCTCTGCGAGGTACTACTGGGCGCCGGCGGTGAACGGTCAACCTTTGTTACCGCCGGGGGACTCGTAGAGCTTCCTGACAACATATAATGTCGAAAGAAAAAACACACAAAAAATAGTTTTTCAGCCGTCGGTTCCCCCAAGTGTTTGGATAGAAATACTGCACCTACGGACCTTACAATTTTACTGGCTAGCGCGTCTTAACCCACTACAGGTGCGGAAAATCTGCTTTCTTAAAATGAATTGTCAACTATATTTTCAATATTCGCAAACCCATCCAAAAGTTATCACTTCGAAGAAGTTGTTCGATCATAACTTCTTCAATGGCCAGCTCTGAACACTCTCCCGCCACATTTAGACGCGCATCATCATTTTACATCGATTTGGTGTGCTTGCCATCTCTGTGGCTGGCCTACAGCTAGAGTTAAGTTGAAAAAACCGAATCACGCAAGCACGCGTAGCACTCATGTGAAGAAGCTTATTAGATCATAACTTCTTCAATAGCCAGCTCTGAACACTCTTCCGCCACATGTAGACGCACATCATCATTCTCAATCGATTTGGTTTGCTTGCCATCTCTGTAGCTTGCCTACAGCTCGAGTTAAGTTAAAAAAACCGAATCACGCAAGCACGTGTAGCACTCATGTGAAGGAGTTTTTCGATCATAACTTCTTCCATGACCAGTTCTGAACACTCTCCCGCCACATGTAGACGCGCATCATGATTCTACATCGATTTGGTGTGCTGGCTATCTCTGTAGCTGGCCTACAGCTCGGGTTAAGTTGAGGAAACCGAATCACGCAAGCACGTTTAGCACTCATGTGAAGAAGTTTTTCGATCATAACTTCTTCAATGGCCAGCTCTGAACACTCTCCCGCCACATTTAGACGCGCATCATCATTCTACATCGATTTGGTGTGCTTGCCATCTCTGTGGCTGGCCTACAGCTAGAGTTAAGTTGTTCTTTTTTTTTTTTAAAAAAAAAAAAAAAAAAAAAAAAAAAAAAAAAAAAAAAAAAAAAAAAAAAAAAAAAAAAAAAAAAAAAAAAAAAAAAAAACGAATCACGCAAGCACGTGTAGCACTCATTTGAAGAAGTTTTTCGATCATAACTTCTTCAATAGCCAGCTCTGAACACTCTTCCGCCACATGTAGACGCGCATCATCATTCTGAATCGATTTGCTGTGCTTTCCATCCCCGTAGCTTGCCTACAGCTCAAGTTAAGTTGAGAAAAAACGAACCACGCAAGCAAGTGTAGCACTCATGTGAAGAAGTGTTTTCGATGATAAATTCTTACATAGCCAACTCTGAACACTCTCCTGCCACATGTAGACGCGCATCATGATTCTGAATCCGAAAGCTGTACTTGTCATCTCTGTAGCATGCCTACAGCCCGAGTTAAGTTCAGAAAACCGACGACACCTGCCAACATGGCACTCAGCAGTCGATCCCGCCATGACGCTTTTCGATAGTAATACCCACCCGATCGAGCTGATATCAAGATGGCGAGCCGCAGTAAGATCATAGATCACGGGAAAAAATACTACAGCTCTAACGAATGGTCAGATTTCGAGAACATAATTTTCAACCGAGCCAAAGTTGTGAAAAGTTCAGTCAAGATTTTTCGAGCCAACTAGCCTGCCAGCGTTTTCGAATTACTCTTAAGCTTCGCCGCTGCGCTCTCAGGGAAGCTCTACGAGTCACTCTTAGCTTCCAGCAATAACTTGCTAAGGGAAGCTCTACTGGGCGCCGGCGGTAAACCGTCAACCTTCGTTACCGCCGGGAGACTCGTAGAGCTTCCTGACAGTATACAATGTGAAAAAAAATCCAGAGAACAACTAGTTTTCCAGCCCAAGCGATTTCAGACCTCTCAAGATGACTCTGACAAAAAAAAAAAAAAAAAAAAAAAAAAAAAAAAAAAAAAAAAAAAAAAAAAAAAAACTGACAGTTTGGCAACCCAGCTCGAGTATCAAACCGAGTTCAGACCTCTGAATGCGACAGGCGGACGCGTCTGATGTCTGCGAATCGATTCCTGTGATTACCAGCCCTGCAGCCCCCCCAAAGCCCGAGTTAAGTGCAGAAAACCGACAGCAGCTCTCAGGATGACTCGAATAAAACAATAATTTCGTGGACCTAGTTCGAGCAGCAGACCGAGTTCCGAGCTCTGGGTTCGACAGACGGACGCGCCTGATGTCTCCAAATCCATTCATGTGACCAGCAGCTGTAGCCCTCCCCCAGCACGAGTTAAGTGCAGAAAACAGAGAGCACTTCTCAAGATGACTCCAACAATACGAATAGCTTCGCGAACCTAGCTCGGGCAGGAGGCCGAGTTCAGAGCTCTCGATTGAACAGACGAACGCGCCTGATGATTTCCAATCGATTTCTGTGACTATGAGCTCTGTAACTGCCCTACGGCACAAGTTAAGCACAGAAGACCGAGAGCGTCTGCTACGAAGACTCGAATAATACGAATAGGTTTGACGACCTAGCTCGGCTAGCAGACCGAGTTCAGACCTCTGGATTCAACAGGCGAACGCGCCTAATCATTCTGGATCGATTAGTTGTGCTTACCAGCTCTGTAGCTGTCCTGAAGCTCGAGTTATCTTAAGAAAACCGACAGCGCGTATCAAGATGACTCGAAACGGCCGATCCCGCCATGACGCTTTTCGACAGTAATACCCACCCGATCGAGCTGAGATCAAGATGGCGAGCGGGAATAAGATCGAATATCACGGGAAAAAATACTAGAGCTCTAAGGAATGGTCAGATTTCGAGAACATAATTTTCAACCGAGCCAAAGTTGTGAAAAGTTCAGTCGAGATTTAACGAGCCAACTAGCCTGCCAGCGTTTTCGAACTGGGCGCCGGCGGTAAACCGTCAACCTTTCTTACCGCCGGGGGACTCGTAGAGCTTCCTGACTATATATAATTTAGAGAATAAAGTGCAGAGAACAATTAGTTTTTGAGCCCAAGCGATTTCAGACCTCTCGATGGAACAGCTGAACGCCCCCTGATGCTTCTGGATTGTCTTCTGCACGAGCTCTGTAGCTCTGCTACAGCCCGAGTTACGTGCGCTAATCAACAGCACCTCTGAAGATAACTCAAACAAAACGAATAGTTTCCTAAACCCAGCTCGAGTATCAGACCGAGTTGGGGCCTCTGAATGCGACAGCCGGACTGATGACTCGGAATCGATTTCTGTGATTACCAACCCTGCAGCTCCCCTACAGCCCGAGTTAAGTACAGAAAACCGACAGCATCTTTCAGGATGACTCGAACAATACGAACAGGTTCTCGGACCGAGATCAGGCAGCAGGCCGAGTTCCGAGCTCTGGCTTTCACAGGCGAACGCGCCTCATGTCTCCAAATCGATTGGTGTCCCCACCAGCACTGTAGCCCCCTACAGCCAGAGTTAAGTTTAGAAAGCGACAGTACCTCTTCAGATGATTCGAATAATACGAATATTTTCGTGATTCTAGCTCGGGCAGCAGAGCGAGTTCAGAGCTGTCGATTCAACAGACGAACGCGCCTGATGATTTCCAATCGATTCCTGTGACTATGAGCTCTGTAGCCGCCCTACAGCTCGAGTTAAGCACAAAATACCGAGAGCGTCTGTCAAGATGACTCGGATAATACGACCAGAAAGGACAAAGTGATTACTTTTGGGTCGTTTTGCAATTTTTTCAAAGATATTTGACAATTCATTTTAAGAAAGCAGATTATTCGCACCTGTAATCGACTATGAGGGCCTCTCTGTCTTAGTATGAGCTCTGTAGGCGCACGTTTACTATCAAAACACTTGGCGGACCATCTTTATTTCGACACGAACAAAAACAATTTTTCCCTTTTTCGAGAAATGCTTCCAGAAGCTCTCTCTTTCGACTCTAAGCACTCTTACGCGTCAAAGAAGCTCTACGAGGTTCCCGGCGGTGACCAGGTTGACGGTTTACCGCCGGCGTCAGTACGAATAGGTTTTTCAACCGAGTTCGGCTAGCAGACCGAGTTCAGGCCTCTGGGTTCAACAGGCGAACGCGCCTGATCATTCTACATCGATTAGCTGTGCTTACGGGCCTTCTAGCTGTCCTGGATCTCGAGTTATCTTGATAAAACCGAAACCGCGTGACAAGATCACTCGAAACGACCGATCCCGCCTGCCTGCTTTTTGGCAGTAAAAGGTACCCGATCGAGCTGAGATCAAGATGGCGAGCGGGAATGAGATCGAATATCACGGGAAAAAATACTAGAGCTCTAAGGAATGGTTGACTTTCGAGAACAAAATTTCCAACCGACGAAAAGTCAGCAAAAGTTCCGTCGACATTTTTCTTGCCAACTGGGATCCGGCGGTAGACCGTCAACCAGGTAACCGCCGGGAGCCTCGTAGAGCTCTGTTCTCGCGCGGCGCTTCTCGGAGCAGACGGAAAAAGCTCTCTCAAGCGTGAAGAAAAAAGCTTTTTTTTGGGGGGGGTGCATTTTCACTTCGTGGACCTAGCTCGACTACAAGACCGACCTCTCCATGCGCGACGAGAACGCGTCGGGTGATACTGGATCAGTTTATATGCGATCCAGCTCTGTAGCTCTTCTGAATCCTGAGTTGAGTACAGGAAATCGAGAGGACTTGTCGAATAACTCGAAGCATACAAATAATTTTGCGGACCTAGCTCGAGTATAAAACCGAGTTCAGACCTTTGGATGCAACGCACAGACGCATCTGATGATCTCCGATAGGTTTCTAAGTACGAGCTCTGTAGCTATCCTAAATCTCGAGTTTTCTATCGAAAACCGTGAACGCGTGTCGGGATGACTCGGAACACAGTCGGTCCCCTCAAGTGTTTTGATAGTAATATTCCATCTACGGACCTGAGAATTTTACTGGCAAGCGCGGCATAAACCACTACACGTGGGAAAAATACCAGTTCTCAAAACCAATTTTCAAATTTGCAAAAATATCGAGAACAAAAAAAAAAAACAAAAAAAAAAAAAAAAAAAAAAAAAAAAAAAAACGACCTCAAGTCGTCACATTGTCTCTTAACTGGGCGCCGGCGGTAAACCGTCAGCCTTGGTTACCGCCGGGGAACTCGTAGAGCTTCCTGACAGTATATAGTATGGAAGGAAAATCCAGAGAACGACTAGTTTCTGAGCTCAAGCGATTTCAGACCTCTCAAGATGACGAACAAAAAAAAACAGTTTGCCAACCCAGCTCGAGTATCAAACCGAGTTCAGACCTCTGAATGCAACAGGCGGACGCGTGAAATGTCCGCAAATCGACTCCTGGCCCTGCAGCCCCCCTACAGCCCGAGTTAAGTGCAGAAAACCGACAGCATGACTCGAATAATAATACAATAGTTTCGCCAACCTAGTTCAAACAGCAGACCGAGTTCCGAGCTCTGGATTCGACAGACGGACATTGCTGATGTCTCTAAATCGATTTATGTCACCAGCAGCACTGTAGCCCTCCCCAAGCACGAGTTAAGTACAGAAAACCGAGAGCACTCCTCAAGATGACCCGAACAATACGAATAGTTTCGCAGACCTAGCGCGGGCAGCAGGCCGAGTTCAGAGCTCTCGACTCAAGAGACGAACCCGCCTAAAGATTCCCAATCGATTTCTGTGACTATGAGCTCTGTAGCTGCCCTACAGCTCGAGAAAAGTACAGAAAACCGAGAGCGTCTGCTACAATGACTCGACTAATACGAATAGGTTTGCGGACATACCTCGGCTACCAGACCTAGTTCAGACCTCTGGATTCAACAGGCGAACGCGCCTAATCATTCTACATCGATTAGCTGTGCTTACCAGCTCTGCAGCTGCCCTAAAGCTCGAGTTATGTTCAAAAAACCGTCAGCACGTATCAAGATGACTCGAAACGGCCGATCCCGCCACAGTGCTTTTCGATAGTAATATTCACCCGATCGAGCTGAGATCAAGATGGCGAGCGGGAATAAGATCGAATACCACGGAAAAAAAACTAGAGCTCTAATTGTCAAATTTCGAGAACAAAACTGGGCGCCGGCGGTAAACCGTCAACCTTTGTTACCGCCGGGGGACTCGTAGAGCTTCCTCACTCGTAGGGATGTGCAAAAAAAATCAGAGAACGACTAATTTTTCAGCCCAAGCGATTTCATACCTCTCTGGATGAGTCTTTTTTTATATTTATATATAAAAAAAAAAAAAAAAAAAAAAAAAAAAAAAAAAAAAAAAAAAAAAAAAAAACTCGAATGGTACAATAGTTTCGGACCTAGTTCGAGCAGCAGACCGAGTTCCGAGCTCTGGGTTCGACAGACGGACGCGCCTGATGTCTCAGAATCGATTTCCGTGACCAGCAGTACTGTAGCCTTCCCCAGCACGAATTAAGTGCGGAATACCGAGAGAACTTCTCAGAATGACTCGAACAATACGAATAGTTTTGCGAACCTAGCTCGGGCAGCAGGCCGAGTCCAGACCTCTCGATTCGACGCACGAACGCGCCTGAGATTCCTAATCGATTTCTGTGACTATGAGCATGTAGCTGCCCTACAGCTCGAGTTAAGTACAGAAAACCTATCAAGATCACCCAGATAATACGAATAGGTTTGCAGACCTAGCTCGGCTAGCAGACCGAGTTCAGACCTCTGGGTTCAACAGGCGAACGCGCCTAATGATTCTAAATGCGATAGGTGTGCTTACCAGCTCTGTAGCTGCCCTACAGCTCGGGTTAAGTACAAAATACCGATAATGCGTATCAAGATGACTCGAAACGGCCGATCCCGCCAGAGTGCTTTTGGCCGTAAAAGCTACCCGATCGAGCTGAGATCAAGATGGCGAGCGGGAATAAGATCGAATATCACGGGAAAAAATACTAGAGCTCAAACGAATTGTCAAATTTCGAGAACAAAATTTTCAACCGAGCAAAAGTCACCAAAAGTTCCGTCGAGACTGGGCGCCGGCGGTAAACCGTCAACCTATGTTACCGCCGGGGGACTCGTAGAGCTTCCTGACAGCATATAGTGTGGAAAAAAACTCCAGAGAACGACTAGTTTTTCAGCCCAAGCGATTTCAGACCTCTCAAGATGACTCTAAGAAAAAACAAATAGTTTCGCAATCCAGTTCGAGTATCAAACCGAAGTCAGACCTCTGAATGCACTAGGCGGACGCGTCTGATGTCTGCACATCGACCCATGTGATTAACAGCCCTGCAGCCCCGCTGAAGTGCAGAAAACTGACAACATCTCTCAGGATGACTCGAATAATACAAAAGTTTCGCGGATCTAAATCGAGCAGCAGACCGAGTTCCGAGATCTAGAATCGAGCGACGGACGCGCCTGATCTGTGCAAATCGAATTGTGTGACCCGCAGCACTGTAGCCCTCCCCCAGCACGAGTTGAGTGCAGAGAATTAAAGCACTTCTCAAGATGATTCGGACAATACGAATAGTTTTGCGAACCTAGCTCGAGCAGCAGGCCGATTTTAGAGCTCTCGAATCAACAGACGAACGCGCCTGATGATTCCCGATCGATTTCTGTGACTATGAGCTCTGTAGCTGCCCTAGAGCTCGGTTAAGTACAGAAAATCGAGAGCGTCTGTCAAGATGACTCGAATAATACGAATAGATTTGCGGACCTAGCTCGGCTAGCAGACCGAATTCAGACCTCTAGATTCAACAGGCGAACGCGCCTGATGATTCTGAATGCGATAGGTGTGCTTACCAGCTCTGTAGCTGCCCTACAGCTCGAGTTAAGTACAAAATACCGATAATGCGTATCAAGATGACTCAAAACGGCCGATCCCGCCACAGTGCTTTTCGATAGTAATACTCACCCGATCGAGCTGAGATCAAGATGGCGAGCGGGAATAAGATCGAATATCACGGGAAAAAATACTAGAGCTCAAACGAATTGTTGAATTTCGAGAACAAAATTTTCAATCGAGCCAAAGTTGTGAAAAGTTCAGTTCTTTTTTTTCGAGCCAACTAGCTCTCCAGCGCGCCGGAATTACTCTTAGCTTCCAGCAATAACTTGCTAAGGGAAGCTCTACGAGTCATTTTTCTTGCCAACTAGCTCTCCAGCGCGCCGGAATTACTGGCGCCGGCGGTGAACCGTCAACCTGGTCACCGCCGGGAACCTCGTAGAGCTCCTCTCACTAGTAAGAGTGAAGAGAATCGACACAGAATCAAAAAATGGAGATTTTTCGAAAATCTTGAAATTCGATTTTTTCGATGTTCATATTCGCTCAGTTCCCGGAAGTCAACTCATGCAAAAATGCATCGAGAGAGCTGAGCTGCTATCAGAGAGGAGTTCATATGCCAATGCTCGGCGTAAAAATCTGCTTTTTCAAAATGAATGGTCAAATATCTTTTAAATTTTCGCAAAACCACCCAAAAGTTGCCACATTGTCCGCCTCGGCCGGCTGGGCCAACTGGGCGCCGGCGGTAAACCGTCAACCTTTCTTACCGCCGGGGGACTCGTAGAGCTTTCTGATAGTATATAGTGTAGGGAAGAATCCAGAGAACGACTAGTTTTCAGCCCACGCGGTTTCAGACCTCTCAAGATGACTCTAACAAAAATACAAACAGTTTTGCAACCCAGTTCGAGTATCAGACCGAGTTCAGACCTCTGAATGCGACAGGCGGGCGCGTCTGATGTCTGCGAATCGACTCATGTGATTACCAGCCCTGCAGCCACCCTACACCCCGAGTTGAGTGCGAAAAACCGACAGCATCTCTCAGGATGACTCGAATAATACAAAAGTTTCGCGGATCTAAATCGAGCAGCAGACCGAGTTCCGAGATCTAGAATCGAGCGACGGACGCGCCTGATCTGTGCAAATCGATTTGTGTGACCCGCAGCACTGTAGCCTTCCCCAGCACGAGGTGAGTGCAGAAAATTGAGATTACTTCTCAGGATGATTCAGACAATACGAATAGTTTCGCGAACCTAGCTCGGGGAGCAGACCGAGTTCAGAGCTCTCGATTTATTAGACGAACGCGCCAGATAATTCCGAATCGATTTCTGTGACTATGGGCTCTGTAGCTGCCCTGAAGCTCGAGTTAGTACATAAAACCGAAAGCGTCTGTCAAGATGACTCGAACAATACGAATAGGTTTGCGGACCTAGCTCGGCTAGCAGACCGAGTTCAGACCTCTGGATTCAACAGGCGAGCGCGCCTGATGATTCTGAATGCGATAGCTGTGCTTACCAGCTCTGTAGCTGCCCTAGAGCTCGAGTTAAGTACAGAAAACCGAGAGCGTCTGTCAAGACGACTCGAATAATACGAATAGGTTTGCGGATCTAGCTCGGTTAGCAGACCGAGTTCAGACCTCTGGATTCAACAGGCGAACGCGCCTGATGATTCTGAATGCGATAGCTGTGCTTACCAGCTCTGTAGCTGCCCTACAGCTCGAGTTAAGTACAAAATACCGATAACGCGTGTCAAGATGACTCGAAACAGCCGATCCCGCCGGGACGCTTTTTGGCAGTAAAAGGTACCCGATCGAGCTGAGATTAAAATGGCGAGCGGGAATGAGATCGAATATCACGGGAAAAAATACTAGAGCTCTAACGAATTGTTGAATTTCGAGAACAAAATTTTCAACCAATCAAAAGTCACCAAAAGGTCCGTCGAGATTTTTCTTGCCAACTAGCTCTCCAGCGCCCCGGAATTACTCTTAAGCTTCCAGCAATAACTTGCTCAGGGAAGCTCTACGAGTTACTCTGAAGCTTCCAGCAGTAACTTGCTAAGGGAAGCTCTACGAGTTACTGGGATCCGGCAGTAAACCGTCAACCAGATAACCGCCGGGAGCCTCGTAGAGCTCTATTCTGGCGCGGCGCTGCTCGAAGCACACGAAAGAAGCTTTCTGAAGCGTGAAGAAAAATATCGGAAATATGTTTTTTTAAATTTTGCATCTTCGCTTCGTCGACCTAGCTGCCAGACCGAGTTCGGATCCCTCGATGCGAGAAAAATCGCGCCGGGTGATACTGAGTCTGTTTATATGCGCGCCAGCTCTGTAGCTCTTCTAAATCTTCAGTTAAAGGAAACACTCGTCAAAACGATTGTATATTACAAATAGTTTTGCGGGCCTAGCTCGAGCAGCAGACCGAGTTCAGACCTCTCGATGGGACAGACGAACGCGTCTGATGATTCGGAATCGGTTTCTGTAAGAATCAGCTCTGTAGCTGTCCTAAATCTCGAGTTAAGCACAGAAAACTGTCAACGCGTCTCAAGATGACTCGAAACGGCCGACGGTTCCCTCAAGTCTTTTGATAGTAATATTACAGCTACAGACCTAGGAATTTAAATGGCAGACGCGGCATAACCCGCTACAGGTGGGGAACATACCTGTTTGTAAAACGAACTTTCGAATTTTGCACAAAGATAGAATAACCTACCCCAAAGCGCCAAATTGTCTCTTAAGGTCGGGTCGGCCAACTAGCTCCACCTGCGCCCCAACTGGGCGCCGGCGGTAAACCGTCCACCTGGCTACCGCCGGGGACCTCGTAGAGCTCTTTGCCAGCTCCTCGGAACACGTGAAGCAAACTTAAGCTAGAGCCAAGAAACTCTAAAAAATCGATCGCATACAAATAGTTTTGCGGACTTAGCTCGAGAAGCAGACTCTGTTCAGAGCTCTAGATGCTTCAGCCAAACGCCCTTGATGATTCTGTATCGGTTTCTTTGCGTATCATCTCTGTAGCTCTGCTACAGCTAGAGTTAAGTGCAGAATACCGACAGCGCCTCTAAAGAGAACTTGAGAAATACGAATAGTGTTCTGGACCTAGCTCGACTAGCAGAACGAGTTCAGGCCTCTCGATGCAACAGACGCAAGCGCCTGGTGATACTGAATCAGGTTATGTGCGTACGAGCTCTGTAGCTCCTCTGAATCTTGAGTTCAGTACAGAAAACCGGCATCACTCGTGAAGATGACTTTTACGGACGTAGCTCGAGTAGCAGACCGAGTTCAGGCCTCTGGATGCAACAGGCGAACGCGTCTGATTATTCTGAATCGGTTTCTGTAAGTATCAGCTCTGTAGCTCTCGAAATCTTCAGTTAAGTACAGAAAACAGAACGCGCGTCAAGATGACTTGGAAGGCAGCTGGTTCCAGCAAGTCTTTCGATAGTTCTATTGCAACTACGGACCTGAGAATTTAACTGGCAGACGCGGCATAACCCACTACGCGTGAGAACAATAGCGGTTCTTAAAATAAATTGCCAAATATCTTTCAAATCAAAGCAAAACCGATTGTGCCAACGTGAAGTCGGTCCCTGGCTTCGCTCGGGAGGATCGTTCGACGGAATGAACTAAGAATTTGTGTGGAATTAGCTGCCAGACCGAGTTCGTACCTCTCGATGCGAGAAAAGTCGCGCCGGGTGATACTGGATCGGTTTATATGCGTGCCAGCTCTGTAGCTCTCCTCAATCTTCAGTTATGGGAAACCGACAACACTCGTCAAAAAAATCGTATCTTACAAATAGTTTTGCGGGTCTAGCTCGCGCAGCAGACCTAGTTCAGACCTCTCGATGGGACAGCCGAACGCGCCTAATGATTCTGAATCGGTTTCTGTAAGTATCAGCTCTTCAGCTGTCCTAAATCTCGAGTTAAGTACAGAAAACCGTCAACGCGTTTCAAGATGACTCGAAACGGCCGACAATTCCCTCAAGTCGAAAAGAGCTCCTGGCGGGCACCACCACCGTCCGGCTTCTAATCTTAAACCCTTTAGCTCTCAGCGAGCTCTCCGGGAATAATCCGCTACAGGTGGAAAGAAAACCTGTTTCTAGAACGAACTTTCCAACTTTGCATACAGATAGAATTGACCCCAAGTCGTCACATTGACTCTTAATCGGGTCGGCCAACTAGCTCCACCTGCGCCCGAATTGCTCTTAGCTCATCTTGCCGAAGAGCTCTACGAGGTATCGCGCCCCTTTTCGACATGTCGCGAACTAGCTCCACACTGTCGCCGAACTGGGCGCCGGCGGTAAACCGTCAACCTTGGTTACCGCCGGGGAACTCGTAGAGCTTCCAAGCTCGACTCAAGTTGAGAAAACCGACAGCACCTACCAACATTCTGACTCATAGTGAATATTTTTTGACCTCTGAATGCGACAAGCGGACGCGTCTGATGTCTGCGAGTCGACTCCTGTCATTACCAGCCCCGCAGCCCCCCTACAGCCCGAGGTCAGTGCAGAAAACCGACAGCATCGCTCAGGATGACTCGAACAATACAATAGTTTCGCGAACCTAGTTCGGGCAGCAGACCGAGTTCCGAGCTCTGGATTCAACAGGCGGACGCGTATAATCTCTTTATATCGATTTATATGACAACCAGCACTGTAGCCCCCTCTCAGCGCAAGTTGAGTGAAGAAAACCGAGAGCACTTCTCAAGATGACTCGACCAATACGAATAATTTCGCGATTCTAGATCGAGCAGAAGACCGAGTTCAGAGCTCGGGATTCGATAGACAAACGCAACTGACGATTCTGAATCAGTGTCTGTAAATATCAGCTCTGTAGCTGTCTTACAGCTCGAGTTAAGTTCAGAAAACCGAGAGTTTCTCTCAAGATGACTCGAATAATACGAACAGGTTTGCGGACCTAGCTCGGCTCACAGACCGATTTCAGACCTCTGGGTTCAACAGGCGAACGCGCCTGATGATTCTGAATGCGATAGGTGTGCTTACCAGCTCTGTAGCTGTCCTAGAGCTCGAGTTATGTTCATCAAACCGTCAGCGCATATCAAGATGACTCGAAACCGCCGATCCCGCCAGAGTGCTTTTTGGCCTTCAAAGTTACCCGATCGAGCTGAGATCAAGAGGGCGAGCGGGAATAAGATCGAATATCACGGGAAAAAATACTAGAGCTCTAACAAATGTTCAAATTTCGAGAACAAAATTTTCAACCGACCGAAAGTCAGCAAAAGTTCCGTCGAGATTTTTCTTGCCAACTAGCTCTCCAGCGCGCCGGAACTAGGCGCCGGCGGTGAACCGTCAACCTTGGTTACCGCCGGGGGACTCGTAGAGCTTCCTGACACTATATAATGTAGGGAAAAAATCCAGAGAACGACTAGTTTTTCAGCCTAAGCGATTTCGGACCTCTCAAGATGACTCTAACGAAAAAAAATTGGTTTCGCAACACAGTTCGAATATCAAACCGAGTTCAGACCTCTGAATGCGACAGGCGGACGTGTCTGATGTCTCCGAATCGACTCATGTGATTACCAGCCCTGCAGACCAGCAGCACTGTAGCCCTCTCCCAGCACGAGTTGAGTGCAGAAAATTAAGAGCACTTCTCAAGATTATTCGGAGAATACGAATAGTTTCGCGAACCTAGCTCGGGCAGCAGACCGAGTTCAGGTCTCTCGCTCCCAATCGATGCCTGTGACTATGAGCTCTGTAGCTGCCCTACAGCTCGAGTTAAGTACAGAAAACCGAGAGCGTCTGTCAAGATGACTCGAATAATGCAAATAGGTTTGCGAATCTAGCTCGGCTAGCAGACCGAGTTCAGACCTCTGGATTCAACAGGCGAATGCGCATGATGATTCTGAACGCGATAGGTGTGCTGGCCAGCTCTGTAGCTGCCCTACAGCTCGAGTTAAGTACAAAATACCGACAACGCGTATCAAGATGACTCGAAACGGCCGATCCCGCCAGTGTGCTTTTTGGCAGTAAAAGGTACCCGATCGAGCTGAGATCAAGATGGCGAGCGGGAATAAGATCAAATATCACGGGACAAAATACCAGAGCACAAACGAATTGTTGAATTTCCAGAACAAACTGGGCGCCGGCGGTAAACCGTCAACCTTTGTTACCGCCGGGGGACTCGTAGAGCTTCCTGACTCGTAGGAATGTGGAAACTTTTTCCAAAGAATGACTAGTTGTTCAGCCCAAGCGATTACAGACCTCTCAAGATGACTCTAACAAAAAATCGAACAGTTTAGACCCAGCTCGAGTATAAAACCGAGCTCAGACCTCTGAATGAGACAGGCAGCGCGTCTGGTGTCTACGAATCGACTCATGTGATTACCAGCCCTGCAGCCCCCCTTCAGCCCGAGTTAAGTGTAGAAAACCGACAGCAACTCTCAGAATGACTCGAGTAATACAATAGTTTCCCGGACCTAGTTCGAGCAGCAGACCTAGTTCCGAGCTCTGGCTTCCACAGGCGGACGCGCCTGATGTCTCTAAATCGATTGCTGTTCCCAGCAGCACTGTAGCCTCCCCCCAGCACGGAATACCGACAGCACTTCTCAGGATGACTCGAACAATACGAATAGTTTTGCGAACCTAGCTCGGGCAGCAGGCCAAGTCCAGTGCTCTCGATTCAACGAACAAAGGCGCCTGATGATTCCCAGTCGATTTATGTGACTACGAGCTCTGTAGCTGCCCTACGGCTCGAGTTAAGTACAGAAAACCGAGAACGTCTATCAAGATGACCCAAATAATACGAATAGGTTTGCGGACCTAGCTCGGCTAGCAGACCGAGTTCAGACCTCTAGATTTAACAGGCGAACGCGCCTAATGATTCTGAATGCGATAGGTGTGCTTACCAGCTCTGTGGCTGCCCTACAGCTCGAGTTAAGTACAAAATACCGACAACGCGTATCAAGATAACTCGAAACGGCCGATCCCGCCAGAGTGCTTTTTGGCAGTAAAAGGTACCCGATCGAGCTGAGATCAAGATGGCGAGCGGGAATAAGATCGAATATCACGCGAAAAAAAACTAGAGCTCTAACGAATGGTCAAATTTCGAGAAGAAAATTTTCAACCGACCAAAAGTCACCAAAAGTTCCGTCGAGATTTTTCTTGCCAACTAGCTCTCCAGCGCGCCGGAATTACTCTGAGCTTCCAGCAATAACTTGCTCAGGGAAGCTCTACGAGTTAATTGTCAGCCGACCAAAAGTTGTGAAACTTGTAAGCGTCCACTGGGCGCCGGCGGTAAACCGTCAACCTTGGTTACCGCCGGGGAGCTCGTAGAGCTTCCTGACAGTATATAATGTGGGAAAAAATCCAGAGAACGACTAGTTTTCAGCCCAAGCGATTTCAGACCTCTCAAGATGACTCTAACAACAAACAGTTTCGCAACCCAGTTCGAGTATCAGACCGAGTTCAGATCTCTCAATGCGACAGGCGAACGCGTCTGATGTCTGCGAATCGACTCATGTGATTACCAGCCCTGCAGCCCCCCTACAGCCCGAGTTAAGTGCAGAAAACCGACAGCATAGCTCGGGCAGCAGGCCGAGTGCAGAGCTCTCGATACAACAGACAAACGCGCCCGATAATTCCCAATCGATTTCTGTGACTGGAGGCTCTGTAGCTGCCCTACAGCTCGATTTAAGTACAGAAAACCGAGAGCGGTTGTCAAGATGACTGAAATAATACGAATAGATTTGCAGACCTAGCTCGGCTAGCAGACCGAGTTCAGACATCTGGCCTGATGATTCTGAATGCGATGGATGTGCTTACCAGCTCTGTAGCTGCCCTGCAGCTCGCATTAAGTACAAAATACTCACCACGCGTATCAAGTTGACTCGAATAATACGAATGGGTTTGCGAACCTAGCTCGGCTAGCAGACCGAGTTCAGACCTATCGATTCAACAGGCGAACGCGCCTGATCATTCTGAATGCGATAGGTGTGCTCACCAGCACTGTAGCTGCCCTAAAGCTCGAGTTAAGTAGAACATACCGACAACGCGTATCAAGTTGACTCGAATAATACGAATAGGTTTGCGGATCTAGCTCGGCTAGCAGACCGAGTTCAGACCTATGGATTCAACAGGCGAACGCGCCTGATGATTCTGAGTGCGATAGATGTGCTTACCAGCACTGTAGCTGCCCTACAGCTCGAGTTAAGTAGAAAATACCGACAACGCGTATCAAGATGACTCGAAACGGCCGATCCCGCCAGTGTGCTTTTTGGCAGTAAAAGGTACCCGATCGAGCTGAGATCGAGATGGCGAGCGGGAATAAGATCGAATATCACGGGAAAAAATACTAGAGCACAAACGAATTGTTGAATTTCCAGAACAAATTTTTCAACCGACGAAAAGTTGTGAAAAGTTCAGTTCTTTTTTTTCGAGCCAACTAGCTCTCCAGCGCGCCGGAATTACTCTTAAGCTTCCAGCAATAACTTGCTAAGGGAAGCTCTACGAGTCACTTGTAAGCGTCCACTTGTTAGCGTCCAAAACCCGAATAGCGAAGCGAAGCGCGGAACGCCGCACTGGGCGCCGGCGGTAAACCGTCAACCTTTGTTACCGCCGGGGGACTCGTAGAGCTTCCTGACAACATATAATGTCGGAAAAAATTGCAGAGAAGGAATAGTTTTTCAGTCCAACTCGAGTATCAGATCGAGTTCAGACCTCTGAATGCGACAGACGGACGCGTTTGATGTCTTCGAATCGATTCATTAGATTACCCGCCTTGCAGCCCCCCTACAGCCCGAGTTAAGTGCAGAACAACGACAGTAGCTCTCAAGATGACTGGAAGAATACAAACAGTTTCGTGATTCTGGATCGCGCAGAAGACCGAGTTCAGAGCTCTGGATTCGACAGACAAAGGCGACTGATGATTCTGAATCGGTTTCTGTAACTATCAGCCCTGTAGCTGTCCTATAGCTCGAGTTAAGTACAGGATACTGAGAGCGCCTATCAAGATGATTCGAATAATACGAATAGGTTTGCTGACCTAGCTCGGCTGGCAGACCGAGTTCAGACCTCTGGTTCGAACAGCCGAACGCGTCTGATGATTCTGAGTGCGATAGGTGTGCTTACCAGCACTGTAGCTGCCCTACAGCTCGAGTTAAGTAGAAAATACCGACAACGCGTATCAAGTTGACTCAAATAATACGAATAGGTTGGCGGACCTAGCTCGGCTAGCAGACCGAGTTCAGACCTATGGATTCAACAGGCGAACGCGCCTGATGATTCTGGGTGCGATAGGTGTGCTTACCAGCACTGTAGCTGCCCTACAGCTCGAGTTAAGTACAAAATACCGGCAACGCGTATCAAGATGACTCGAAACGGCCGTTCACGCCACAGTGCTTTTCGATAGTAATATTCACCCGATCGAGCTGAGATCAAGATGGCGAGCGCGAATAAGATCGAATATCACGGGAAAAAATACTAGAGCTCTAACGAATGGTCAAATTTTGAGAACAAAATTTTCAACCGACCAAAAGTCATCAAAAGTTCCGTCGAGATTTTTCTTGCCAACTAGCTCTCCAGCGCTTCGGAATTACTCTAAAGCTTCCAGCAATAACTTGCTAAGGGAAGCTCTACGAGTTATTCGATTTAACAGACGAACGCGTTTAATGATTCTGAGTGCGATAGCTGTGCTTACCAGCTCTGTTGCTGCTCTAGAGCTCGAGTTAAGTACAAAATACCGATAACGCGTATCAAGATGACTCGAAACGGCCGCTCCCGCCACAGTACTTTTTGGCAGTAAAAGCTACCCGATCGATCTAAGATCAAGATGGCGAGCGGGAATAAGATCGAATATCACGCGAAAAAATTCTAGAGCTCTAACGAATGGTCAAATTTCGAGAACAAAATTTTCAACCGACCAAAAGTCACCAAAAGTTCCGTCGAGATTTTTCTTGCCAACTAGCTCTCCAGCGCTCCGGAACTGGGCGCCGGCGGTAAACCGTCAACCTTGGTTACCGCCGGGGAACTCGTAGAGCTTGCAAGCTCGACTTAAGTTGAGAAAACCGAGAGCACCTACCAACATTCTGACTCATAGTGAGAAAATTCTATGACCCGCAGCACTGTGGCCCTCCCCCAGCACGAGTTGAGTGCAGAAAATTGAGAGCACTTTTCACGATGATTCGGACAATACGAATAGTTTCGTGCTAGCTCGGGCAGCAGGCCGAGTTCAGAGCTCTCGATAGAACAGACAAACGCGTCCGATAATTCTTAATCGATTTCTGTGACTCTAGGCCCTGTAGCTGCCTAAAGCTCGAGTTAAGTACAGAAAATACCGAGAGCGTTTGTCAAGATGACTCGAATAATACGAATAGATTTGCGAACATAGCTCGGCTAGCAGACCGAGTTCAGACCTCTGGAGTCAAGAGGCGAACGCGCCTGATGATTCTGAGTGCGATAGGTGTGTTTACCAGCACTGTAGCTGTCCTGCAGCTCGAATTAAGTACAAAATACCACCACGCGTATCAAGTTGACTCGAATAATACGAATAGGTTTGCGGACCTAGCTCGGCTAGCAGACCGAGTTCAGACCTATGGATTCAACAGACGAACGCGCCTGATCATTCTGAGAGCGATAGATGTGCTTACCAGCACTGTAGCTGCCCTACAGCTCGAGTTAAGTACAAAATACCGATAACGCGTATCAAGTTGACTTGAATAATACGCATAGGTTTGCGGACCTAGCTCGGCTAGCAGACCGATTTCAGACCTATGGATTCAATAGGCGAACGCGCCTGATGATTCTGAGTGCGATAGCTGTGCTTGCCAGCTCTGTAGCTGTCCTACAGCTCGAGTTAAGTACAAAGTACAGACAACGCGTATCAAGATGACTCGAAACGGTCGATCCCGCCAGTGTGCTGTTTGGCAGTAAAAGATACCCGATCGAGCTGAGATCAAGATGGCGAGCGGGAATAAGATCGAATATCACGGGAAAAAATACTAGAGCTCTAACGAATTGTCAAATTTCGATATCATAATTTTTAACCGACCAAAAGTTGTGAAAAGTTCAGTTCTTTTTTTTCGAGCCAACTAGCTCTCCAGCGCGCCGGAATTACTCTTACCTTCCAGCTATAACTAGCTGAGGGTAGCTCTACGAGTTATTACTCTAAAGCTTCCAGCAATAACTTGCTAAGGGAGCTCTACGAGTTACGGGGACCTCTGCCAGGCCGTCTGAAACGATGCGCGGGACGCTGGAAACCTCGCAGGAGACGCTTGCAGGCGCGCCGTTTAAAAAGCGTGGACCCTGCAAAGTGCGCAAGGAAGATCTGCCTAGGAGCCTGGAAGAACTGCCGAAGCTCTTCCGAAGCTCCGCCGAAGCGCTTCGAGCACCCTGGAGCCACGAGTATTGGGAAACGCTAGGAAGCCACGCTCCCGGACCCGCTGCAACTTCCGGCAAGTTCCTGCGGGGATCGTGGACCGGCGAAGGTGGGCGTGTCCCCCGCACCATCCACCTCCGGTTTTTTAACTTGTAAGCGTCCACTGGGAACCGGCGGTAAACCGTCAACCAGGTTACCGCCGGACCTTCGTAGAGCTCTTCTCTCACATCGCGCTCCTCAGAACACAGGGAGAAAGCTTCTGGAGTGAGAAACGAAACAAATCGAAAAATGAAGTTTTTCTGTGTTTATCGAACGTCGGTTGCTCCAAGTGTTTTGATAGAAATACTGCACCTACGGACCTGGAAATTTACTGAAGGACGCGTCGCATCCCAGTACAGGTGCGAAAAATCTGCTTCCTCAAAATAAATGGTGAAATATTTTTCAGAAACTGGGCGCCGGCGGTAAACCGTCAACCTTCGTTACCGCCGGGGGACTCGTAGAGCTTCCTGATAACATATAATGTCGAAAAAAAATTACACTGAAAAATTCGTTTTTCAGCCAAAGCAATTTAAACCTCTCCGATGTAACAACCGAAGCCCCCGAGCTTCTGGATTGTCTGCTGTACGAGCTCTGTAGCTCTCCTACAGCCCGATTTATGTGCGTAAATCGACAGCACCTTTGAAGATGACTCGAACAATACGAATAGTTTGCCAAACCTAGCTCGAGTATCAGACAGAGTTCAGACCTCTGCATGCGACAGGCGGACGCGTCTGATGTCTCTGAATCGATTCCTAGAATTACCAGCCCTGCAGCTCCCCTACAGCCCGAGTTAAGTGCAGGCAACCGACAGTACCTCTCAGGATGACTCGAACAATACGAATAGTTTCGCACATCTAGTTCGGGCAGCAGAGAGAGTTCGGAGCTCTCGATTCGAAAGGCGGACGCACCTGATGTATCCGAATCAGTTCCAGTGATTACCAGCCATGCAGCCCCCACAGCCCGAGGTGAGCGCAGAGAACCGACAGCATATCTCAAGATGACTCGAACAATACAAATAGTATCGCGATTCTAGATCGGGCAGCAGACCGAGTTCAGAGCTCTGGATTCAACAGACAACGGCCACTGATGATTCTGAATCAGATTATGTACGTATCAGCTCTGTAGCTGTCCTCTAGGTCGAGTTAAGTTCAAACTGGCGCCGGCGGCGAACCGTCAACCTGGTTACCGCCGGGAACCTCGTAGAGCTCCTTGCAGCCGTGAGAAAGCCCAGCATCAAAGCGGGAGCTTCTGAGAGCTTTGCTACAAAAAAATGCAAGTTAAGATTTTTCGGAGTCAACATGAAGTCGGTCCCTCCAAGTAAACTGGTACTGAAAATAACTCTAGAGGGCTGAGCTGCTCAGAGAACAAAGTTTATATCTCAATGCTCGGAGTAAAAATCTGCTTTCTCAAAATGAATTGTCAAATATCTTTCAAAACATTGCAAAACCACCCAGAAGTTGTCACATTGTCCGCCTCGGCCGGCTGGGCCAACTGGCGCCGGCGGTGAACCGTCAACCTGGTCACCGCCGGGAACCTCGTAGAGCTCATTTCACGCAGAAGTGGGCTCGCTGTCGAAAGAGAGAGCTTCTGGAAGCATTTCTCGAAAGAAAGAAAAATTGATTTTTTTTGTGTCGACATAAAGATGGTTCCTCCAAGTGTTTTGGTACTAAAAGTGCGCCTACAGAGCTCATATTAAGACAGAGAGGTCCTCATAGTCGTTTACAGGTGCGAAAAATCTGCTTTCTCAAAATGAATTAAATATCTCTGAAAAAATTGCAAAACCACCCAAAAGTTGCCACATTGTCCGCCTCGGCCGGGTGGGCCAACTGGGCGCCGGCGGTAAACCGTCAACCTTTCTTACCGCCGGGGGACTCGTAGAGCTTCCTGACAATATATAATGTGGAAAAAAATTTCAGAGAACGACTAGTTTTTCAGTCCAAGCAGTTATAGACCTCTCAAGACTCTAACAAAACAAACGAACAGTTTTCCAATCGAGCTCGAGTATGAAACCGAGTTGAGACCTCTGAATGCGACAGGCGGGCGCGCTCATGTCTGCGGATCAATTCCTCTGATTACCAGCTTTCCAGCACCCCATACTGCCTGAGTCAAGTGTAGAAACCGAGAGTACCTCTCAGAATGACTCGAATAATACGGCAGTTTCGCGGATCTCGTTCGAGCAGCAGACCGAGTTCCGAGCTCTCGGTTCGACGAACGGACGCGCCTGATCTCGAAATCGATTCCTGTCACCAGCAGCACTGTAGCCATCCCCCAGCACGATTTGAATACAGAAAACCGAGGGCACTTCTCAAGATGACTCGAACAATACCAATAGGTTCGCGAACCTAGCTCGGGGTGTAGGCCGAGTACAGAGCTCTTGACTCGACAGACGAACGCGCCTGATAATTCCCAATCGATTTCTGTGATTATCAGCTCTGTGGCTGCCCTACAGATCGAGTTAAGTACGAAAAACCGAGAGCGTCTGCTACAATGACTCGAATAATACGAATAGGTTTGCGACCCTAGCTCGGCTAGCAGAACGAGTTCAGACCTCTGGATTTAACAGGCGGACGCGCCTGATCATTCTGGATGCATTACCTGTGCTGGACAGCTCTGTAGCTGTCCTGAAGCTCGAGTTATCTTGAGAAAACCGAGAGCGCGTATCAAGATGACTCGAACGGCCGTTCCCGCCCGTGTGCTTTTTGGCCTTCAAAGTTACCCGATCGAGCTGAGATCAAGATGGCGAGCGGGAATGAGATCGAATATCATGGAAAAAAATACTAGAGCTCTAACGAATGTTCAAATTTCGAGAACAAAAATTTCAACCGACCAAAAGTCAGCAAAAGGTTCGTCGAGATTTTTCTTGCCAACTAGCTCTCCAGCTCCCCGGAATTACTCTAAAGCTTCCAGCAATAACTTGCTAAGGGAAGCTCTACGAGTTATTCAGAGAACCACCCAAAAGTTACCACATTGTCCGCCTCGGCCGTGGGTGGGCGAACTAGCTCCACCCCGTGCCGGACTGGCGCCGGCGGTAAACCGTCAACCTGGTCACTGCCGAGAACCTCGTAGAGCTCCTGCGTACGAGTGCTGAGCATCAAAAAAAAAGCCTTCTGGAAGCATTTCTCAAGAAAGAGAAAACATGATGTTTTTTTTCATGTCGACATGAAGTTGGTTCCGCCAAGTGTTTTGATAGTAAAAGTGCATCTAGAGAGCTCATATCAAGACGCAGAGGCCCTCATAGTCGTCTACAGGTGCGAAAAATCTGCTTTCTCAAAATAAATGGTCAAATATCTTTCAAAAATCGCAAAACCACCCAAAAGTTGTCACATTGTCCGTTCTGGCCGGGTCGGCCAACTGGGCGCCGGCGGTAAACCGTCAACCTTTCTTACCGCCGGGGGACTCGTAGAGCTTCCTGACAATATAAACTGTGGTAAAAAAACTCCAAAGGACGACTATTTTTTAGCCCAAGCGATTTCAAAGAAAAAACAAACAGTTTCGCAACTCAGTTCGAGTATCAAACCGAGTTTAAACCTCTTAATGCGACAAACGGGCGCGTCTGATGTCTGCGAATCCGCTCATGTGATTCCCAGCCCTGAAGCCCCCCTACAGCCCGAGTTAAGTGCAGACAACCGACAGTATCGGCTCGAATAATAAAATAGCTCTGCGAACCTAGTTCGAGCAGCAGACCGAGTTCCGAGCTCTGGAATCGACCGAAAGACGCGCCTGCTGTATGCGAATCGATATATGTGACCCGCAGCACTGTAGCCCTCCCCCAGCACGAGTTGAGTGCAGAAAACTGAGAGCACTTCTCAAGATCATTTGGACAATACGAAAGTTTCGCGAACCTAGCTCGAGCAGCAGGCCGAGTTCAGAGCGCTCGGTTCGATAGACGAACGCGACTGGTGATTCCCCATCGATGTATGTAACGATCAGCCCTGTAGCTGCCCTACAGCTCGAGTTAAGTACAGAAAACCGAGAGCGTATATCAACATGACTCGAATAATACGAATAGCTTTGCGGACCTAGCTCGGCTAGCAGACCGAGTCCAGATCTCTGGATTCGACGGGCGAACGCGCGTGATAATTCTGAATGCGATAGGTGTGCTTAGCAGCTCTGTAGCTGCCCTGAAGCTCGAGTTAAGTACTGAAAACCGAGAGCGCCTATCAAGATGACTCGAATAATACGAATAGGTTTGCGGACCTAGCTCGGCTAGCAGACCGAGTTCAGACCTCTGGATTGGACAGGCGAACGCGCGTGATAATTCTGAGTGCGATGGGCGTGCTTACGAGCTCTGTAGCTGCCCTACAGCTCGAGATAAGTACAAAATACCGACACCGCGTATCAAGATGACTCGAAACGGCCGTTCCCGCCGGGACGTTTTTTGGCCTTTAAAGTTACCCGATCGAGCTGAGATCAAGACGGCGAGCGGGAATAAGGTCGAATAGGAAAAATACTAGAGCTCTAACGAATGGTCAAATTTTGAGAACAAATTTTCAACCGACCAAAAGTCAGCAAAAGGTCCGTCGAGATTTTTCTTGCCAACTAGCTCTCCAGCGCTCCGGAATTACTCTTGAGCTTCCAGCAATAACTTGCTAAGGGAAGCTCTACGAGTTACTAGCTCCACCCCGCGCCGGAATTCCTCTAGCTCATCGATGACGAAGAGCTCTACGAGGTAATTCCTCTAGCGCATCGATGCCGAAGAGCTCTACGAGTTACTGGGCGCCGGCGGTAAACCGTCAACCTTGGTTACCGCCGGGGGACTCGTAGAGCTTCCTAACTCGACTTAAGTTGAGAAAACAGACAGCACTTACCAACAATCTGACTCATAGTGAATAGTTTTTGACCTCTGAATGCGACAGACGGACGCGTCTGATGTCTGCGAATCGACTCCTGTCATTACCAGCCCTGCAGCCCCCCTACAGCCCGAGTTAAGTGCAGAAAACCGACAGCACCTCTCAGGATGACTCGAACAATAGGAATAGTTTCGCGGAGCTAGTTCGGGTAGCAGACAGAGTTCAGAGCTCTGTATTCGACAGGCGGACGCGCCTGATGTCTTCAAATCGATTCCAGTAATGACCAGCCATGCAGCCCCCCTACAGCCCGAGTTAAGTCCAGATAACCGACATTATCTTGCAAGCGACTCGAACGATACGAATAGTTTTGCGATTCTAGATCGGCCAGCAGGCCGAGTTCAGAGCTCTGGAGTCGACAGACAAACGCAACTGATGATTCTGAATTGGTGCCTGTAAATATCGGCTCTGTAGCAGTCCTACAGCTCGAGTTAAGTGCAGAAAACCGAGAGTTTCTGTCAAGATCACTCGAATAATACGAACAGGTTTGTGACCCTAGCTCGGCTAGCAGACCGGGTTCAGACCTCTGGATTCAACAGGCGAACGCGCCTGATCATGCTGCATGCATTAGCTATGCTTAGCATCTGTAGCTGCTCTAGAGCTCGAGTTATGTTCAGAAAACCGTCAGCGCGTATCAAGATGACTCAAAACGGCCGATCCCGCCACAGTGCTTTTCGATAGTAATATTCACCCGATCGAGCTGAGATCAAGATGGCGAGCGGGAATGAGATCGAATATCACGGGAAAAAATACTAGAGCTCTAACGAATGTTCAAATTTTGAGAACGAAATTTTCAACCGAGCAAAAGTTGTCAAAAGTTCCGTCGAGATTTTTCGAGCCAACTAGCTCTCCGGCGCGCCGGAATTACTCTTAGCTTCCAGCTACAACTAGCTAAAGAAAGCTCTACGAGTTACTGGACGCCGGCGGTAAACCGTGAACCTTGGTTACCGCCGGGGGACTCGTAGAGCTTCCTGACTCGACTTAAGTTGAGAAAACAGACAGCACTTACTAACAATCTGACGCATAGTGAATAGTTTTTGACCTCTGAATGCGACAGACGGACGCGTCTGATGTCTGCGAATCGACTCCTGTTATTACCAGCCCTGCAGCCCCCCTACAGCCCGAGTTAAGTGCAGAAAACCGACAGCACCTCTCAGGATGACTCGAACAATAGGAATAGTCGCGGATCTAGTTCGGGCAGCAGACAGATTTCAGAGCTCTGTATTGGACAGGCGAACGCGCCTGATGTCTTCAAATCGATTCCAGTAATTACGAGCCATGCATTCCCCCTACAGTGCGAGTTAAGTCCAGATAACCGACATTATCCCGCAAGCGACTCGAACGATACGAATAGTTTCGCGATTCTAGATCGGGCAGCAGGCCGAGTTCAGAGCTCTGGAGTCGACAGACAAACGCAACTGATAATTATGGATTGGCGCCTGTATATATCAGCTCTGTAGCTGTCCTACAGCTCGAGTTAAGTGCAGAAAACCGAGAGTTTCTGTCAAAATGACTCGAATAATACGAACAGGTTTGTGGCCCTAGCTCGGCTAGCAGACCGAGTTCAGACCTCTGGATTGAACAGGCGAACACGCCTGACCATTCTGCATGCATTAGCTGTGCTTACCAGCTCTGTAGCTGCCCTAGAGCTCGAGTTATGTTCAGAAAACCGTCAGCGCATATCAAGATGACTCAAAACGGCCGATCCCGCCACAGTGCTTTTCGATATTAATATTCACCCGATCGTGCTGAGATCAAGATGGCGAGCGGGAATAAGATCGAATATCACGGGAAAAAATACTAGAGCTCTAACGAATGTTCAAATTTTGAGAACAAAATTTTCAACCGAGCAAAGTTGTCAAAAGTTCCGTCGAGATTTTTCGAACCAACTGGGCGCCGGCGGTAAACCGTCAACCTTTCTTACCGCCGGGGAACTCGTAGAGCTTCCTGACAATATATACTGTGGAAAAAAATTCCAAAGAACGAGTATTTTTAAGCCAAAGCGATTTGAGACCTTCCAAGATAACGCTAACAAAAAACAAACAGTTTCGCAACCCAGTTCGAGTATCAAACCGAGTTCAGACCTCTGAATGCGACAGGCGGGCGCGTCTGATGTCTGCGAATCCACTCATGTCATTCCCAGCCCTGAAGCCCCCCTACAGCTCGAGTTAAGTGCAGAAAACCAACAGTGTCGACTCGAATAATATAATAGTTTTGCGAACCTAGTTCGAGCAGCAGACCGAGCTCTGGAATCGACCGAAAGACGCGCCTGATGTATGCCAATCGATATATGTGACCTGCAGCACTGTAGCCCTCCCCCAGCACGAGTTGAGTGCAGAAAATTTCCCGGATAGCTCCTTGGAGAGCTGAGGGTTTCAGATAAGAAGCCGGCGGTGGGTGGTGAGGAGCACACGCCCACCTCCGCCGGTCCACGATCCTCGCAGCAATCTGCCGGTCCCGGCAGCGTGTTCCGGGAGCTCTCCATGCACGCGTCCACGCGTGCCTGCACGCGTGCAGGCACGCGTGGAAGCGTCGCTGGCAGCGTTCCAGGAGCGCCTCAGGAGACCTCTCCAGAACGTTCAAGGAGAGCTCTCCAGAGTATTCAGAGCTTTCCAGGAAGCGTTTCCAGCTCCCGCAGAGCTCCGTCATGCGAATTCTCCAGCGTCTCCACGCACGCTAAACCGCGTGCGTGAGGCTGCCTGACACTCGTGAATCGCGCGCGTGAGCGGCCCGGGCTGGAGACCCCGGGCATACGCGGCCCCGGGACGAAGACCCGGGGTTCGCACTCCCACCCCTTCTCCCACCTCTTCTTTGCCCCCGGGCGCGCGCGTTTGCGCCCTGAGCATGCGCCCTGAGCAGGGCGTTAAAAGGCTCCGACCTGAGCAGGTCGTTAAACTGCTCCAGGGATGGAAGGGGCTTCCGGCACTGCTGGAAACCCCTTTCCGAGGCAGGGGGCGGGGGAAGAGGCTTCCGAATCCGTGGGAAACCTCTCCCCGCTGGGGGGAAAGAGCCCCGGGCGAACGCCCGGGGGGTTCCAGAAGGGGCGCTCGGGGGCCTCTTCCGGATCCACCCCATCCCAACCCCCGGAAAAACACGCCCAAAGAAAACCGCGGACGGGAGGGAAGGGAAGGGAGGGAAAGAAAGCAGCAGAGGGAAGAGAGGAAGGAAGGAGAACACGGGAGGAAGGAAGAAAAGCAAGCGGGAGAGGGAGAGAGCAGAGCAGGGCAACAGAGAAAGAAGAAAACGGGGAAAGAGGGGGACGACAGCGGCGAAGACGACGACGAACGCCCCGCGCCGCCGGCTCGCCAGCGCCGCGCCCCGCCCCGCGCGGCCGCCCCGGGACCCCCGCGCGCACGCGGGGCCGGGGGGGCCGGGCGGGCGGGCGCCGGCGCTTGGGCGGCCGCGGCGCGCACACACGCGCGCCACACACACACACACACACACACACACACGCGCGCACGCACGCGCACACACCGGATTGGACGGTCGCCCCCAAGGCGGCCGTCCTTTCCACCCGGGGACGGCGGTCCTTCCCAATCCCATGGGAGACCGTCGTCTTCACCCCTGCCATCCCCTTGGCAGGGGGGCGCTAGGCGCAGGCTCTAGGAGCATACTTCCCTCCCCGACGGCTGGGTTTTCCCCCAGCCGCCCCGGGGGTGTGACGGGGAATGAGGTAGTACTTGGTGAACTGCCGGTGAGACTGGGTATCCCCCAGTCTCATTTCAGCCTGGGCGCTAGGCGCAATTCGAGCCTCCGGGCAGGAAATGTTTTTGTGGATTTGGGGGCGGGAGCGGGGCCGGGACCGGGGCCAGGGGCGGGGGCCGGGCCGGGGCCGGGGACCCAGGGGCCGGGGCTGGGGACCCAGGGGCCGGGGCTTGGGGCAGGGGCGGGGTCCAGGACGCAGAGGGCTGCGCGGTGGGCGGGGAAAACGCTCGCGAATTTTCCGCGAGCGTTTTCCCGTCCAACGTGCAGTCCCCGGGGCGGCCTCAATTCCTTTGAAAGTGCGCGCTGGGAGGGGGAAATGCTCGCGAATTTTTCGCGGGCGTTTCCCTGCTCGGGGCAGGGTCTCTGCGAGACGGAGCTTCCTGGAAAAGGGCGCTTAGAGGGGGAAACGCTCGCGAAATTTTCGCGAGCATTTTCGTGCCAGGCGCCCGTTTTGCAGATTGGCGCGCCGTTTTCTGGAAAAAGAAGCTGTGAGGGAGATACTAACGCGGATTTTCCGCGCGAGTTTTCCGCTCCTGCGTGCGTTTTCTGGGGGGTTTCGGCCAGGGATAAAGACGACATGGAGAAAAGGGCACTTTCGGTCCCGTGCGGCGACGGCGTTGAAAATCGTTCCGGGGTGCGTTCAAAATCCCGAGGAGACGCGAAGAATCGGTTGGGAGGCGATGATTTTTATGAGCGTGTGCTTGCCGGCGAAATTTCCGCCTTCGCAGCCAGCGACGACGACGACGACGGCGACGGCGACGACGACATCTGCCGCGCCCCTGTCCGAGCTTCCGCAATAGCCATTGCTTTAGCTGAGCAGGAGGAGGAGGAGGAGGAGGAGGAGGAGGAGAGGAGGAGGAGGGAGAGGAGGAGGAGGACGAGGAGGAGGAGGACGAGGAGGAGGAGGAGGAGGAGGAGGAGGAGGAGGAGGAGAAGGAGGGAGGAGGAGGAGGAGGAAGAGGAGGAGGAGGAGGAGGAGGAGGAGGAGGAGGAGAGGAGGAGGAGGAGGAGGAGGACGACGACGACGACGACGACGACGACGACGACGACGACCGGGGCCGGGACCGGGACCGGGAACGGGACCGGGACCGGGAACGGGACCTGGACCGGGACCGGGACCAGGGGTGCTGGCCCGGGCGGGGGGCGGTGTCGGTTCTTGGGGGCGGTGCGCAGAGCGCCCGGCGCCGGCCCGGGAGTCGCGCGCATGGGACGACCGGGTGCAGGACTGTTTGCGCGCAGAGCACGCCGTGATCCATGAGGAGGTCGTCGATGATTCCGCGCTGGAGGCGGCGGAGCGCGAGCAGAAATCGCTCCGGAAAGTGTGCCGCGCGTCGTGCCGGCGGGCTCGGTGTGCGCGGCGGGAGGCGGAGTGGGCGCAGCGGACGGAGGCGGCGGCCGAGCGGAACGAGCAGCTTGCACGCCGTGTGCTGCTCCCCGTCGTGCCCCGCTTACTGCAGCGCGACGCGTCGCCGGGGCGGGTCTCGTCAGGGGGCACCGCCCGGGGGGCAGCTCGCATGAACGGGCGCGTGGAGCAGTTCCTGAACGCGCGCGCGGCACGTGCCGTCGACCCGGAGCAGCCGAAGGCGCGCGCTCCCCGCGCCGCCGCCGCGCCTGCGCCCGACGCGTCGTCGTGGACCGTGGGCGACGCGGCCCTGCGCGCAGCCTGCGTTCTCGTGGCTCTTGGCGTGTGCCCGCCCCAGGAAGACGGCAGAGTAGTAATGACGAGGAAGATCGCGGCGGCGCGCTGGTGGCAGCAGCGAGATGTGTTCGCGCGGGAGCTCCCAGACGCGCCCGAGCTGGCCGATCGTGAGGCCGCGGTCGTCACCGCGAGGTGGTTCTGCTGCGTGCTCTACGGGCTCTCGGCGCGGACGTGCGGCGGCCGCCGCGTCTGTGCGCGCCGCTTCTCGCCGGGCATCGGCATTGGCGGAGCGAAGTGCCGGGCTGCGCGGGAGTCCAAGGTCTTCGTCGGGGACCTGGCCGTGCGCGCTGCCTGCGCCATGATCGCTCTCGGAGCGTGTCCGGCGGGGCTCGGCGGGGCGACGCAGGACGGCGCCGTGCCCATGTCTGTTGGTGCATTCGGTGCCGCGCGCCCACCGCGCCCACGGCCGCGCGGCGGGCGCGGGCGGGGGAACCGCCGCGCGCGCGCTAGTTCCCCCGTCGAGTGGCGTGGGAAGTGCCTGCAGAGCGCAGTGGCTGAGCTCGTGGGGGGCGACGCCGCGAGGCATTTCGGTCGCGCGTGTCAGAACCACGAGGGTTCGGGCGCCTGCGGGTCGCTGGTGGAGCGCTGGAATTTCGAGGTCGTCGTCCAGCACTTGCGCTCCCGCTTCCTGCACGTGCGCGTGTTCTCTGCGGAATCTGTGGAAGCGTTCGGAGCGCAGGTAGGAGGGCGTGTGGCGTGGTCGCTGGGGCACGCGGCGGGCTTCTGCGCTGGTGCTCTGCTGTGGCTCGACGGTGGCCACGTGTGCGCGGTGGAGGAGTCGGCGGGCTCTGGTGAGGTGGAGTGGGGGGAAGCCGAGAGCGCGCCGTGGTGCCGCGTCGTCGCGCGCGGGCGTTCGAGCTCGGCGTCGCGGTCGCCGCGCGCGGGTGCGGGTCGTGGCGCGCTGAGGGGCGGGGCGCCGAAGCGCCGCGCGGGGCAGGGCGCCGCGGGGGCGCAGGGCGCTCGCGGGAGCGCGCGCGACGGTGTGGACGCGGAGGTGTTGGCGCGGATGAGTTTCGCTGAATTGGAAAAGTTGGCTGCGCGATTGCGGAGCGACCGCGAGGCTGGAGTGCCGTCGTCGCTTTACTGGGATGGCCCGAAGCGCCGGCGAAAGGACATTGAAGTGTACAGGGCCGCGCTCGCGGCGCACCTGGGCATCGACATGAGCGGTGTGCAGCATGGTGGCGCGGAGGCGCGATCGCGGGACCACTCGGAGGAGATGCTGGGCGAGCTGGCGAGGCACGTTGAGGAGCACGGCCGCTTGCCGCAGGTGCGTGAGTCCGCGCTCGGAAAATGGGTCGATCACGTGAGTTCAGGGGAGGTGGCGCTGACGCCCGAGCGGCGCGCGCGGTTCGACGGGCTCGTGGACCGGCGGGAGGAGAGGCGCGCGCGCGCCCGCGCGATGCTGGATCGCATCGAGGAGCACGTGGAGGTGCTCGACGAGCTGCCGAAGCAGGGGGCAGAGGACGAGGAGGAGGCGACGCTCGCGCGGTGGATCAACAAGGTCAGCGTTGGCCAGAACGAACTGGATGATGACAACCAGGAGAGGTTCGATAAGCTGGTCAACAGGCGCGCGTGGCAGCGGCGGGCGGCGCGGGAGCGCGTGCTCGAGGTGAAGGCGTTCGTGGAGAGGCACGGGCGAGGGCCGCAGCGCTTCGGTCACGACGACGACCTGCGGGAGCGTCTTCTTGCAAGATGGATCGAAAACGTCCGAGCGCGTGGCGTCCAGGGCCTGGACGAGGGCTGGCGCGCGCAGCTGGAGGCGGCGCTGGACGCGGATCTCATCCAGGTCCAGGCGCTGGAGGCGTGGTGCGAGAAGAACCAGAGGATGCCGGTGGAGAAGGCGGAGGATGACGAGGAGCGCAAGCTGGCGAACTTCATCGCGAACCACGAGCGGAAGGGCCGCGCGGCGTCGTTCAACGCGCCCGCGACCTTCGACGCGCTGCGGCAGAAGTACGCGCAGGCGGCCGCCGCGCGCCGCGACGCCGAGAGCAGGGAGGCGGAGGCGCGGGCGCTCGAGGCGCACCGGCAGGAGCTGCTGCAGCGCGCGGCCGAGGAGGAGGAGGCCTGCGGGGAGGAGGAGGAGGAGGAGCAGGAGGAAGAGCCGGACCCGGCCGACTGCCTCGCGGAGGAGCGGCGCGCGGAGGTCACGCCGGAGATGTTCGCCGGGTTCCAGAGGGCAGACAGGGCGCTGGCTCGGCGGGTGAAGACCGCGCTCGTGGGCGCCCTGCTGTCGTACGTGGACGCGCTGCAGGGCGCCGCGCTCGGGCTCGACGTCTTCGCTGCCCTGGCCAAAGACAGGCGGGTCCGCGACGCCTTGGCTGCCCCGGCGGCCGAAGAGCCGCGCCGCGAGGCGCTCGGAGAGGAGGATGAGGGGGAGGAAGGAGAGGAGCAGGAGGAAGAGGAGCTGGAGGAAGAGGAGGAGCAGGAGCAGGAGAAGCAGGAGCAGGAGGAGGGCGACGACGAGCGACGAGAGCAGGAGAAGGGAGACGCAGAGATGGCGGACGCGGACGAGGAGCCGCGGGGCATGGCGGACGAGGAGGAGCTGCCCGCGGGCGTCGGCCAGGAGCACGAGGATTTCGTGCGGTACGTGCTGGCGACCTGCATGCTGTCGTGGGTGCCTGTCTTGCCGAGGTTCTTCGCGGGGGAGGCGCCGGAGGCGGAGCTGCAGCGGCAGGTGGCGGAACTTGAGCGGCTGCGGGACGTCGCCCTGGGGCGCGACGCGGCCACGGCGCAGGACAACGTGGCGCGGTCGCAGGCGATCCGGCGCCTGCGCAAGGCCGACCCCGAGCTGCTGCGCCGCACGCCCGTGCCCAATTCGGACGTGCGGGAGCCCTGGGAGCAGTGGCAGCGCCTGCTCGACCGGCTCGAGCAGGAGGGCGTGGAGCGCGAGGTCTGGGTCTGCTGCCGTCGCGAGCCGCTGCGCTGGCGCGCGCCGCTCCGCGACGACGGCAAACTGGGGCCGGTCCGCGCGCCGCCGCTGCCGTCGCTGGACGCCGCCGAGGGAGAGGTCTGGAGGCCTGGGGAGGTGCGCGAGGCGACTCGCCAGGCGCGGTACGCAGAGCAGGCGCGGCTGGACGGCGCACCTGGCGCCCCGGTGCACGGCAGCGTGCTCCTGCGCCTCGCCTCTGATTTCCTCTGCTACAAGTGCCAGCAGGAGTTCGAGCGCGAGCGGGGCGGAGGGGACGTGATGAGCGACGAGGAGGTCACTTCGTGGTGTGAGAGGCTGCATTTCACGTCGAAGAAGAAGCTGCCCAGTTTGGCGGCGAAGCGCGAGGCGGTGGAAGCGGAGCGCGCCCGCGCCGTGCGGCGAAAGCAGGCGGCCCGGTGCGCGGCGAGGGGGGAGAACGGATTCGCTGAGTTCCGCGGTCTGCTGCTGGAGAACGAGTGCTTTCACCAGGACAACTGCGAAGCGAGCGTGAAGCACGACCAGCGACACGCCCTGGAGCCCTGGTACCAGCGCGCGGGGCCCGACGGGAGCAGGCTGGCGCCGTGGCCGCGCGTCTTCGGTATTCCGAAATCGTGGGCCGGCCATGGTGGTGCGTTCTTCTCCGAGGCCGTGGAGTCGGGCTTCCCCGCCGACACGTTCCCCCAGGGGCGGCGCGGCTACTACACGGGCGAGCCGGGCGACGTGCCCGCGGAGCTCTGGCTGTTGCGGGCCTGGTGCCGCGCGCGCGGCGGCGTCGCTCGCATGGGCGACGCCCTGGCCGCGCGCTTGCAGCAGCTCGAGGGCGACCGCGACATCATGTACAGGGTGGAGGCCGCGGAGGGCGCCGGGCGATCCCCGGGGAGTGGCGACCTGAAGCCGCCCGAGTACTTGGCGGACCTGAAGCCGCAGGCGATCCCCGAGTGGCCCGTCTGGCAGCAGCTCCTCAAGCTGAAGCCTCAGGCGGCGCGGCAGGTGGCGACTTTCGTGCGCCGGGAGCGGGCGGGCGTGGGCTTGACGTGGAACCTCGCCGCGGGGCACTGGGACCTGGACCAGCAGCGCCTGCTCGCCGCGCTCGACAGGGATCCCGCGTTGCTCGCCGGGGTGGAGAAGGACGCGGCGCTTACAGACACGGACAGGCGCGCTCTGATTGCCCTCGACGATTTCCGTGCCCGTCACGGCGGTGTCTGGCCGGACGCGTTCGCCGATCGGCGCGGGGAGCCCGATTTCAAGGAAGCGAAGCTCGCGCGGGGTGTTGCAAGTGTGGCGCAGAAGTATTCGCAGGAATTCGTGCGCATCTGGTTGGACCGAACATGCAGCGACTGGCTGCGGCTGGCGGGGTGCGGGGATGAGGTGGTGGGAGGAGGGGCCGGCGGCGACGACTCTTCGGGGGGCGGCGGCGGCGGCGGGCCTTCTTCGGGCAGCGGTGCGGGCGGTGGACCAGCGTCGGGGTCGGGCTCTGGCGCGCGGGGGCCGGGCGACGGTGGCGCGGGCGGCGACGGCGACGGGGGCGCGGGCGGGGGCGCGGGTCGGCTGCTCGGCGGCGGACCCAAGAGGCCAGCTCCCGAGGGCCCAGGGCCGCGGACTCGCGGGGCGGAGAGAAAGGACCAGGAGCGGTTGCAGCAGGAGCGGCTGCGGAAGGAAGAGGAGGAGCGTCTCAGAGGGAAGACAGTGAAGGCAGGGGACGTGGAGGTGAACGTGGCTCTGGATGACCCCCACGTGAGCGAGGAGGGCACCCTGCCGGCGTGGCTCCTGGACCCCGCGCCGTGCGTCGCTGGCAGGTGCCGCGCGCGCGTCTGGCGCCAGCACCGTTGCGTGTCCTTGCTCGCGCAGTGCCGGAATCCTTGCAAAGGCGAAGGGCAGTTCTGTGGGAGCCACAGCAGACCCGAGCAGCGAACTCTCGGGCTGTGGGACCCGGACAAGGGCCACAGCTCCCTGACCCGCGAGTGCCCGGAACGGTACGACATGGCCGTGAAGGAGGCGCGGAAGCGCGAGACGCAGGCCGGCGGCGCCCCGCCCGCGCCGACCCCGGCCATCGCTGCCGCTCGCAAGGCGCGCGTGCCCAGGCTCCAGCCCAAGTATGTGGCCCTCCCGTGTGACGAGCGCGGCCCTCTGCGGGCGTTTAAAGAGGCCCCGGAGGCTCTCCCGCCGTTCCCGTGCCGCCTTTGCGACAAGAACTTCGCCACGCATGCCGGCTTCAGAAAGCACGTGGACGAAAAGCACCACGGGTGGCCGGAGTACAGGAAGCGCCTGTTCTACCTGGCCGAGCAGTGGCCCCAGCAGGACGACGACGTGCGGCCCGTGAGGCCCCAGGAGTGGCGGCAGTGCGTGGAGGCTTTCTCGGAGCACCTCGTCACGGGGTCTCACGACTGGCCGGCCTGCGCAGCGCCCGCCGATTCGGGGGAGGCCGCCGCCGCCGCTGCCGCGCCGGACGCGCCGCGCGCCTGGTGGAAGCCGCCAGGCGCGGACGGGGCCGTGCCGCCCGCGGGCGTGGACATGCCGCCCGTGGACATGGACGCGCTGGGCGCTGCTCCGGCGGCGTCGGACGCCGAGGGGCCCGAGCCCGGGCAGAGTCGCCGCGCCGTGCGCTCGAGGGTCGCCTGCTGCGTCTGCGCTCGTCTCCACTGGGCGGACGAGCTGCACCGCGTGCACTTCTGGCAGCAGCCGGCCGGCGCCGGGGAGCGTTCGCTGCTCTGCGACGAGGTGCCGAAGCCGCCCGCGCGCGCCGAGCTCGAGGCGGCGAGGGGAGAGGCATCCGAGGCCGCGGGCGCGCAGGCGCAGGCCATGCGCCTGACGCAGCGGCAGCGCGCCCACGCGCTGCTGGACCCGGCACGGTACCACGCCCGGTGGCGCTTCGTGCGCGAGGGCCCCAACGGCGTCGAGCGCCCGGGCGGCATCCCCCTCGAGGAGCTGGAGGCGTCCGCAGTGCGCGACCCTGGCCCAGACGGGAAGCTGTGGCTCTTGCACAAGAAGTGCTTCAAGATTGACAGGCGCGAGTCAGACGGGGTGCTCGTGGCCGACGCGAAGCAGAAGGTGCCCATCTGCGCAGGGTGTCACGGCGCGCTCTCCAAGAGGTTGCCCACGATGCCGCCCTGCGCGCTGGCCAACGATCTCTGGATCGGTCGGCTGCCACCGCCGCTGCGGAACCTCACGCTGGGCGCGAAGCTTCTGCTGCCCATCGCGCGGGGCATCGTGCGGCGGTTCAACTGCAAGGCCGATTCTGGCCAGTGGGCTCCAATCGACCAGCAGATCAAAGCGTACGTGGGGAACTTCGTGGCGTTCCCGCAGGCGGACGGCGGTCGGCAGGTGCTGTCGCTGCCGCCGCGGGAGAGCGATCTTGTCGAGTTTGTGCAGATTGTCTTCGCGGGTTCCGATCCCGCCACCCTGCAGAAGGCGCGGTTGGAGGAGCTCGGCGTGCCCCTCGACGATTTCAAGCGCGCTTACGATTACCTCCGCGACACGAACGAGCAGTACGCCGCAGTGCGGTGGGACGAAGAGGCAGCGCGAAACTTTGCGGACCCCGAGGGCGACGGCGATGGCGACGGCTCCTCGCTCCTGGGCCTGCCTCGCTGTCTCGCGGCGTGCGTGGCCGTGGGGGGTGAGGGTGGCGACGCTCGCCAGGAGGGCCCGGCCGATGCCGTGCAGCCCGGCGTGGGCTCGGCCCCGCCGAAGCGGACGAGTGCAGGCGCTGCGAGCGCGGAGGGCGACGCGAACGCGGCGGCAGACGGCGGGGGCGAGGCAGAGGGCGAGGCAGGGGCCAGCGGTGAGGACGCTACTGGCGCTGGTGGGGAGGATGCAGAGGGCGACGAGGGCGAGGCTGGCGAGGGAGAGGGCGGCGAGGGTGTCGAAGAAGGCGAGTACTGCGCCGCCGTCGCGGACGCCGACATTATGGCCGATCTGGACAAGCAGTGGGCGAATGTGCACCTCAGCCTCCAGAGGGCGGAGGAGATTGCGCGCGAGAAGCAGCGCGCGGAGGCAGAAACGCGGCAGTTCGACGGCATGGAGAATTTCCAGGACCGAGATCTCGACCGGCGCTTGGCGGAGGCCGCGGAAGAGGCCCGCAAGGCTGCGAAGTTGCTCACCAACTGCAAGAAGGAGGCGCTCACAAAGAAGTTGGAGCAGACGGAGCAGAAGATTCAGGCCACGCGGCCTCCTCCAGGAGTTGCCGGGAAGCGCGCGGCCGGCGGCGGCGGCGGCGGCGGCGCGCCGGCCGGGGGCGCCGAGGCCGGGGGTGCGAGGCGCGCGGTGCGGGTCGTCGTGCCCACTGGAACCGAGCCTGTCAGCATGTTCTCGCCCGGCTTCTGGAGCGCCTTCGACCCTGTCGCGTTTCCGTATGGGGACGGCGTCTTCGGACTCGAGAGGGACGCAAAGTTGACGTACGACGAGTGGTGCCGGTGCCTCATGGCTCGCGAGGAGCTCGAGTACGTGGTCCCCGACGACGTCTCGGCGCCCGACGCTGCGCGGGCGCCCGCGCCCGACGCTGCGAAGGCGCCCGCCGCGTCTGAGTCGCCCGTGCCGCGCTGGCGTCGCCACGCAGACCTGCTCACGGCCCAGTATTGCCTCTGGCGCAGAAAGGCAATCATTCAGTCGGCCAGGTTATTCGTGCGCAAGCACCGCCTCGGGGAAAGCATCGCGGACCTGGCCGCTTTGACGCCGGAGGATCTGGCGCTGGTCGTGGCCGAGCTCGGCAGGGGGGCGGGCCTGAAGCAGGCCCTGGGCCACGAGGGCGTGCCCCGGAACGTCAAGAGCGCGCTGCGCAGCATGCTGCTCAGCAACCGCGATGTCGTCGGCTCCGACGCGCACCGGACCACGCTGCGGCACATCAGTACCAGCTACACCCGGCTCTTTGGTCCGCCCCTGGTGTTCACGACGCCGAACATCGCGGACACTCGGAATCTGATGGTGTCCCTGATGTACGAGGGCGCCTCCGTGCAGCAATGGCGGCTGCTGGAGGAGACCTCTCCCGTGATGCCCTCGACGCGGGAGATGCTGCGGCGGGTGGCCGCAGACCCGGTGTCGCAGGCCATGGTCACGAACCTCATGCTGGAACTGTTCCTGGAGCATGTCGTCGGCGTCACGCCGCAGCGCGGGGCCACGGGCGTCTCCGACGGCGTGGCCGCCACGGGGGCGTGTGGAGCGTTCGGGCTCGTCCGCGCGTACTTCGGCCCCGTGGAGTCGCAGGGGCGCGGCGGCATCCATCCGCACATCCACCTGTGGCGCCTGCACCCGATGACTGGCGCGTTCCTCGCGAAGCTGCGCTCGGGGGACGTCGAAGGCCTCGAGGGGCGTCTGAGGAAGTGGAGGGAGGCCGTGCTCGCCCGGGTCGGCAGCGTGCAGTTCGACGCGGCGGAGGAGGTGGGCCGGCAGCTGGGCTTGGACGGGCGGGGCGGGCGGGAGTGGCTGCCGCCGCTTCCGCTCGCCCCGCGGGATCGACGTCTCGCGTTCGCGGACGGGAAGCTGGAGGAGGACGACCTCTCCTTGCAGTACCATACGATCGCTGGCGCTTCGCGCCGTCAGCTCGGGAAGCTTCTCAAGCCGGAGTACGACGCGGGGCGCCGCTCTGTCCGTGATGACAAGAAATTGTCCACAGAAGAGCTGCGGAACGAGGTTGCGGCCATGATGAAGATCGATCTCGGAGAGGAGCGAGCGATGCTGCAGGAGCAGCCCGCAATTGAGGGTCCGCGCCGGCAGCGCCCGTTCGCGCCGTGTGCAGATCCAGAGCCCGATCCCCATGAGCAGCGGGCACAGTACCCGGCGGTCTTTGGCGAGCCTCTCACGGGTGCGCACGTGACGCTGCAGCCGCAGTACCGCCGCAAGCCTGCGTACCGCGAGCGCGCGGGCGGCACCGCGGCCATGCACTTTGCGGACCGCCCGGACGAGGAGGCGCGCACCTGGGCGGGCTGCTTCGCGCGGGACGCGCGCAAGTGTATCATCCGTGGCCACCTGCACAGGTGCGGTCCCACGTGCTGGAAGCACAAGACGAACGACGATGTGCCTCAGCACTGCAAGGTGTGCCGGCTTGGCTTCTACCACGAGTATGAGACTGCGGTGTACAGCCACCCGTCCAGGAAGCGCCCGGCCGCCTCTCTCGTCTGGCGGCGCCTGCGCAAGGGGAAGGATTTGGTGCTTCCGGAAGGTGCGAAGGTTCAGTACGCGTGCGGCCCGTTGGAGGAGGGGCAGTGGAACCCGCCTGGCGAGCGCCTGGATCTGGGCGACGTTCCGGCTGAAGGCTACGGCCCGTGGGCGCACCGCTGCAACCGGTACGGCAGAGCTGGTCGCGTCGACGTGGTGCGGTACCACCCGTACCACGGGAGCACGAACCCTGTGGGCCAGGTGTGTCTGCGGAGCAACCTGGACGTCCAGTGTCTGGACCGCGTGGTGCTCGACCTGCCCGGCGACGACAGCGTCGGGGGCGCGTCCGCGGCCGACGTCGACCCGGCCGTGCCGCCGCCTCCGGAGCCTGGTGCGTTCGCCGAGCCGGTCGGCGACGCGTCGGAGGCGCTGGCTGGGGCCGAGACTGGCGGCACCGGTTGCGACGAGGGCGCCGGGCAGAGCGGAGGTTCCACGGACTCAGGGGTGTCGGCCGCAACTCAGGGCGTGGGCGGAGCGGGCGAGGGGTCGGTGCGCGCGCCTGCGGCGGGGGGGGCGCGCCTGCCCGTGGGCCGCCGCCTCGGCCTGCCCAGGGGAGGCGGCTTGCTCGGCGGGGCGCCGACCACCACGATGGACGATCCCGACGCGGGGGACATCTGGGACATGGGTGGGGGCGATGAAGATGTGTTCGATTTGGTCGATGCGTATGACCTGGGTCCGCCGCCTCCGCCGACGCCGGAACAAAGCGGCGTAAAGCAGGCAGTCGGGCCGGCAGATCCACAGGGCGAGGACACCGCGAGCTTCTGCGCGGCTTCCTGTTACGACGGCAGCCGGCCCGGGTTCGTGTTCAAAAAGGGGGAGCAGGGCCTGGGCTACTACAGCGACCTGCGCGCGGAGCGCGAGCTGGCAGAATCAGCCGTCGAGACAGAGCCGAGGTCGCGGGCGCCGGGCCGCGCCGCATCGAGCGCGGCCTCTGGCGGCCCTGCATCGAGCGCGCCTGCCTCGCCCGCCGCCTCCGCCTCAGCTGCTGGCGCGAGCGGCAGCGGTCCGCCGGGCAGCCTGCGGGAGCACGTTTTGCACTCCCTGGAGGCCGTGTTCATGGACGCCATCAATATGGCGCACTACCAGACGGACTACACGACCAAGGCGGGGCCGATCGCGGGAGACCTCGGAGTGCTGCACGCGCAGAGCACCGGGTTGGAGTGGCTCCGACTCCAGCAGAGGGCGGAGCGGGAGGCGGATGAGGCGGCGGAGGAGGAGGGCAAGGAGGACGTCGACGGGGCCCGGGCCGCTGCTGTCGCTCGTCGCAGCGGCTGGGGCGGAGTGCTCGACTCTGCCAGGCGAACAATCATCAAGCTCACGACCAGCTCGCACCGGGCGCTCCTGAAGAAGTTGCCCGAGATGATGTTTCAGATGCAGTATGGCCACGAGTGCTACTGCTCCCATGACACCTGGACTCTGTATTGCAAGGGGATCGTGGCGCTGGCGTTCCAGGCAAGCCACGCCGTTCACGAGAAAAGGGACGACTTCTGGACCGACCCCCGCGCAGAGGACATCGAGGTGGACCAGCCGGCCGCGGGAGAAGAGGACGGCGAGGGGGGGGGCGGTATCATGGATGCGCTGGGCGAGGGGCGCGCAACGCTTCGCGCCGAGGTCGTCAACGGCGTCGTCGGGGAGGGCGCGGGTGCCGGTGCTGCTGGGGAGGGCCAGCCCGAGCAGGAGCAGCAGCAGCAGGCCGTCGAATACCGGGCACGGCAGGAGCACGACATGAAGATGGACTGGCTGCATCGCGGCGACAGGGAGCCCCTGAAGTCCATGGGCATGTACCATTACGCCATGTACGTGTACACAGCTCAGGCCAACCCGCTCCACTTCGACGCGCAGGACTTCGAGACGTACGCGTTCGCAGACTCGCACCCGGCCGCCGCCTCCCGAGTGCAGAAGCTCCGCGTCGGCGCGCCGTTCAGGGTGCCCAAGTTCTTCGGCTTCGCGATGCCTTCGAAGGAGAAAGAGGAAGAGGTGAACGCGCTGTTCAAGTCGGTGATTTTTCGCCCGTTGCAGCCGGCTGAGAAGGGGGCGGCAGCCTGGGCGCCCTACAGGGCCGGTGTCGACGCGTCCGGGAAGCATAAGCCTGCCTGGGAGGAGTGGTGGGCGAAGCAGGTGGCGTTGTCCAGGCAGTACGAGCTTTGCGAGCGGCGAGCTGGAAAGTGGTTCACGATCGAGGACATCGATCTGGATCGCGGCTCCGAGGAGGGCCCGGGCCATTTTGCACAGCGCCCCAGCGCCGCCGAGTTCATGGCGCGCTGGACCGTCCAGGTCGCGACGAACCTCGACGTGGAGGCGGAGGCGAAAGGGCGGCCGCGAATCAAGACTCGTCCGGAGGCCAAGGACTTTGTGTACTCTGAGCTGCAGCCAGCGGAGAATCGGCCTGCCGGGGAGGCGGACGAGGAGGAGGGGGCGGGCGCCGGTGGCGGAGCCTTCGACGGTTTTGCTGAGGAGGTGGACGAGGGCGAGGCGGACGAAGCGTGGGCGGCGCACCGACAGAAGGCCAGGTTCGCCGTGCCGGATAGCGAGGTGCCCGCGGTGGCCCAGTTGGAGCAAATTCGTGGGTCGTCACAAAGCCTGGTCTATAAGAACATCTTCCTTGAGGGTTATGCGAGAGACCATAAGCCGCAGCCTGCTGCCGCGAGTACTGGAAGGCAGACCGGATTCGGTGGTCTCGACTTGGGCGACTCTCAGTTCGAGGAAGGCAAAGCACAGCAGAAGGAGGCGTTCCGATACAGGAAGAAGGGAGCTGAGGGCTTGCCTGGGGATGGCGACGGGGGGGGCGGCCTCGCGGGTTCGGCGCCTGCCGCGCTCGTGCCTGGTCGGCCGCCGGCGCCCGCGGTTGCCGGCGACGAGAAGCGGCCGCCGCGGGCGCGCGACATCGCGCAGAGGCTGTTGGACGAGTGGGCGACCAGGGCGGACAACCCGGTGACGTTCAATAAGGAGCAGAAGGCGGTGGTCGCCCTGGTCGTGGGCCAGGTGGAGGCCATCGTGGCATACGAGGAAGATCTGCGCAGCGGAAAAAGCCCCAAGCCGGTGGAGCAGATGGCTCTCCTGTTGCACGGGGAGGGCGGGACGGGGAAGACGGAGGTGGTGAAACTGCTGCGGCGTCTGTTCGCCGAGGTGTTCGGCAAGGGATCGGAGATCGCCGTGGCCTCGTCGAACAGCGCTGCGCGCGTCATCGGGGGGGAGACGATCCACAGCGGCTTCGGGCTGAGCGGGCAGCAGGCCTTGACCATCGCTAGGCTCTCCGGGCAGAAAGTCGAGGATGATTTCGTGGACCGCATGAACGCTCTCAAGGCCGTCATCGTGGAGGAGGTGTCCATGGTGCCGCCTGCGCTTCTCGGCGCTGCATCGTTTCGCATGTGCAAAGCCCGGAAGGCGACGCACAATTGCGACGTGGACCTGTACATGGAGCGGGGACACATGTTCGGGAAGGCTCCGATTGTCATGTTCCTGGGTGACTTTTATCAGCTGGGCCCTGTGAGCGGCAAAGGCAAGAGGTCTTCCCTGCTGCAGCGTGAGGCACCCGACCAGTGGGTTCACGTCCGCAATGGGCAGTCGATATTCTTGGACGGCGTGACCCACGCGATGTTTCTGTACGAGACGCACCGCTTCAAGGACAGGCTCGTTACTCCGCACGCGCCCTGCCCTTTCATGCCGGGGTTCTTGAAGACCATGAGGGAGGGCAAGAAGTTCACGGCCGAGCAGAAAAGGGTGGTGCAAGGGTGGGTGGTCCGACCCGGTAAGAACGACAAGCGGCTGCAGGACCCCGCTGTCAAAGACGGGTTCGAGATGGGCATCGCCTGGGAGGCCGTGCACAGGCAGATGCAGTATCGGGCCGTGCGAGAGGCCAGGGAGAAGGGGCAGATGCTGCTGTACGTACAGGCCGTGGACTTGCCCCCAGCCCCCACGGCCTTCGGTGAGGAGCATTACAAGGCCATGCTGCAGGTGCCGAACGTGAACAACACTGGTCACCTCATCGGCATGTGCCCGCTGTACATCGGCATGCGTGTGCGGCTGACCGTGAAGTTGTCGGCGAAGCACCAGATCGTCCAGGACGCCGTGGGGGTAGTCAAGGACGTGCGGTTCCACCCGCGAGAGTTCGAGACGCCGGGCGCGGATTGGCGCGAAAAGAAGACTCACGACGCCCACAGGCTCGGTTATTATCGATGCAAGCGTTTGCCTCGCGGTGTCCTCGTCAAGTTTGATGACTTCACGGAGGACCTAGGGTTCGGAGCAGGGGTCGTGCAGATCGCGCCGCACAGGGCGTCCTGGGAGTGGAACCATCACTACTACGAAGACGATGGCGAGCGAAAGCTTCGGAAGGTGAAGGTTACGAGGTACCAGATCCCGTTGCTGCCAGAGAAAGTTCGCACCGTGCAGACGGCGCAGGGCTTGGGCATGGATGCGGCCACCATGGTGCTCCAGAAGCCCATGAACATGGGCGCCGATGACTGGTGGCTGCACCTGTACGTCATGCTCAGTCGCGTTCGCGTGGCCCATCGCGTCCTCGTCTACAACCTGCCGCCCTGGGAAATCCTGCAGCGGGGCCCGCCCCAGTACGTCCGCGAGGGGGTCCAACGCTTCGAAAGCAGGATTTTCAAAGCGAGTTACGAAATCGCCAAGCAGAGGGCGCAGGAGTACGGCTGGGACGTGGGGGATGGGCCCGCGGGACGGGGCAACCCGGAGTCGAGCTCGGCGCCCGCGCCGCCGACGGTGCCTCGGGCGTCGCCGCCAGGCCCGCCTCGCGCCGTGGGGAGCTCAGCGGGCGTCGGTGACGAGGTGGGCGACGACGACGACGACGACGACGCCACTGGATCAGCGCCTTCGGACGGGGAGGTGGCCCCTGCGGCGTCTGTGCAGACGCCTCTGCCCTCGCACGCGCTGCGCCCGGGCCAGGCTCTGACGGTGCCACCGGCATACATTGCGCCCGACGCAGGGCCTGCGGGGCGGGGCAGGGGCCGCGGCCGCGGCGGCGACGCGACGGCGACCGCAGATGCGGCGGCGGCACCGTCCACTGGGAGCGCTGCTTCGCGGGGGCGTGGGCGCGGGGGTGCCGGCCGCGGCGCCGGTAGGGGCACCGTCGTGCCGAGGGATCTTTGGGGGGAAATGTTTCGCACGGCGGCGACTGTTGGCGATGGTGCAGAGCCGCCAGAGCTGCGCCCGCTGGACCGGGATCTGTGCATGGCAGCTTACGGCGTGTCCCAGGAGGAGGTCACCAGGGAGCTGCAGTGGCACTGCGGCCGCGGCTCTGGCGTGGGCATCGCAAACCTCGGCAATACTTGCTTCGTGAGCTCAGTCGCGCAGGTGCTGCTGCGCCTGGCTCCCTTCCGTCGGCTTCTCCACGAGCACGGCCGGTGCCCTCTGGGTGCAGACTCTTGCGCGGCGTGCGCGCTCGGAGCTCAGGCCGCGGCTCTCTCTGTCCAGGGGGTCGACGCCGTCGCGCCACTCGCTATAGCCGCGCGCAAGGGGCTCTTTGGTGAGCGAGAATTTGCAGAATTCGATCAGCAAGGGAGACCGAAGCAATGCGACGCGTCAGAGTTCTTCCTGGCCGCCCTCCATGCCGTTACCGCGGCCGAACACCCCGTTTGCACCGCAGGGGGGGCTCACGGGCAGCGCAGTGTGCTCCAGCAGCACGTCTGCGGCATTGCGTTTCGGCAGCGGAGGCGATGCGCCGCGTGCACAGCAAGTTCGGACAAGGGGGAAATTAAGACGTTTCTCAAGGTGGTGCCTTCCGAATTGCTCGGCCCCGACTACCGGGGGCCGTGCGATCTGGAGGAGTTGATCCGGCTGGAATTAAGGCATGTCGGTGAGCCAGGGCAAGGATGTCCGGCGCACGCTCACCTCGATGATGCTCAGAGGGCGGCGGCCGGGGTCTGTCAAGGCATCAGGGTATATACAGGCAATCGCTGGGAGCGGTCGCCGCCCGTGCTCTTCGTGATCGTGCAGCGGGTGATAGGCGAGTGGTACGACAGACGCCCTGTGCGCTTTCCTCAGATTCTGCGGCCTGTGGATTCCGAGTGCGAGTACGATTTCTCGGGGGTCGTGGTGCACCAGGGCGAAAGCGCGACGAGCGGACACTACTATGCGTATGCATCCGTGGGCGTGAACGAATACGCCAAATTCGACGACAGTACTGTCCACCTCCAGACTTGGGCGCAGATCGCCAGAAACCACCAGGTGCACATGGGCGCGTATGTGTTTGCGTATGTGCGCAGGGCGGGTCCGCGGGGCGGAGGCGGCGGGCGCGCGGCGGCGGGGTCTGCGGGGGGCGCCGGCGGCAGCGCTGGTGCGGGACCGTCTGGTGCGCCGCCGGCTCCGCCGACTGCGCCTCTCGGGCATGCAGGCGGGCGCGCGGCGGGGTCTGCGGGGAGCGGCGATGGCGGCGGCGGCGCTGCTTCCAGCACGTCTGCCGCGCCGTCTGCGCCGCCGAGTGCGCCCGCCGGGCAGCAGGCGTCGGGTGGCGAGCCACCGGGCAAGCGGCGTCGGGCGGGTGGCGGGGATCCTGGCGCTGGCGACGGGGACCCCGGCGCTTCGGGGCAGCCGCAGCCGCCGTTGCGCAGGGGCAAGAAGCGCGGGCTGTCCCCGCCTGCTCTGGGCAGCACGGGCGGCGAGGACGACGACGCTGGCAGGGCCTCGGGCGTCCCGTCCGCGGGCCCGGCTCCTGCCGCGGTCGAGCCAGGCGTGGGGGCGCCACCTGCCGACCGCGAGTGGCATCGCTTTACGCCGAAGACGATCGATGAAAGGAAATGTTTGGCTCGTACTTGGGGGGATGGAGTGGGTGCGCAGTGCCGCAGTTTCCCCGCGGAGGGATGCGGCGTGTTCTGCAAGAGGCACTTCGGCCAGCAAGGGGCAAAGGGGTGGCATGGGCGCGTGGACGGGGCAATCCCGGAGGCAAAGTTGAAGGAGTTCCAGGCGCGAGCGGCGCGCAGTGCGTCGGGCGCTGTTTCTGCGCCGGTGGTTCCAGCGGCGGGGACCCTGCCCGAGGCTTCGCCCGCGGCTGCGCCTCCAGAGGTGTTCGCCCAGGGCGGCTTCGAGGGTGCGCGAGAGGCCGCCGCGTCCGAGGGTGCTGGGGATGCTGGCGCGCACTGTGGGGCTTCGGCCCCGTCAGTGGGCGGTGGAGGCGGGGCGACGACGAGGATTGTGGCTGGCGTTGTCGTTCGTGTGGGCGCCGGCGCTGGCACGGCGTCCACCGAACCGCCGCGCCCTCAAGCGCGCCCGCGCATCGCCACAATCGGGATTCCGGACGTGGAGGCTCACGAGAAGGCGCAGCAGGCGAGGGAGGCGGAGACCGCGCGCAGGCGACGCGAAGAGGGCGAACGGGGCCGCGTGACAGACAGGACAGGCGTAGACCTACCCCGCTCTGATCCACACAGGTTGGGATGAGATCGCCCCTCCATGGCCGCTTGCCAGGGCGTCCCTCATTGAGTGTGCGGGCGTGCGTTTGTGTATTCGTGTGTGTGTGTGTATGTGTGTCTGTGTGTCTTAGTGTGCGCGTGTATGTCCGCGTGTGCACTTGAGACCCGCGCTCGCGCCTGCGACGCGGCGCGCTTCCTGAGGAAACGTGCATCCTTGTGTGTGCGTGTGTGTGTGTGTCTGTGTGCGAGCACGGCGCTGGCACCCCCGCCGCCCCCTTCCCCCTTCTCCCCCCCCATCTCTTCGGCGCTCCGCGAGGGCGGAGTGGCTGGAGTGGAGGGAGGGCCGGCCCCAACATGGGGCGGTGCCTCCCCCCTCCGGAGCGCCGGCGGGGTGGGCGGTGGCGCTTGGGGGCGGCTGGGGGGCGCGGGGGTAGAGTGCGCTGCTTAGTCGGGGAATGGGTCTGTCACCGCGTTGTCGTCTGTGCGTGGTTAGCCGCGGGTGTTCGCGATTGCGTCTGTGTGTGCGCTTGTGTGTGTGTGTGTTGTGTGGTGGTGGTGGTGGGGGGGGGCTCGCGCGTGTCTCGTATGTGTGTGTGTGTGTGTGTGTGCGCGACCGTGTGTGCGTGTGCGCGTGCGTGTCTGGGTGCTCGCGCGTGTGTGTGCGTGTGTGTGTAAACGTTTGCGTGTGTTTATGTCTGTGTGTCTGTGTGGCTGCATGTCCTCAAGCTCCTCAAGCTGTGTGTCAGATTTGTGGCTTCATGTGTCTGTGTGTCTGTCAGGCTGCATGTGTGGCTGCATGTGTCTGTGTGTCTGTGTGGGTTCTTGTGTATATATGTGTGTTTGCGTGTGCGCGTTTGCGCGTGTGTGTGTGGACCTTTGCGTGTGTGTGTGTGTGCGTGTGTGTGCATGTGTGTATGTGCGCATGTGTGTGGAGCATGCTGGCGTACGTGTGTGCTCTTGTGTGCTAGTCTGTGTGTGTGTGCGTGTGCTTGCTTGTGTGATATCCTCTTTGCCATCCTGTTCGTTGTTCGTCTGCGCATGTGCGTGTGCGCGTGCGTGCGCGCGGTGCTGCCGCCGTCCGCGCGCCCCCCACCCCTCCCCCCTCCCCCCCCTCTGGCGCTCCGCGAGGGCGGAGTGGTTGGAGCGGAGGGAGGGCCGGCCCCAAAATGGGGCGGTGCCTCCCCCCTCCGGAGCGCCGGCGGGGAGGGCGGGGGTGCGTGGGGGCGGCAGGGGAGCGCGGGGGGGGGGGGCCGAGTTGGCTGCGGTGCGTGCGTCATCGTGTGGTCGTCAGTGCGTAGGTTTCCATGGATGCTTGCGTGTGCGTCTGTGTGCGTGGGTTGTGCGTGCGCGAGTGTGTGTGTGTGTGTGTGCGTGTGTGCGTGTGGGTGTTTGTGTGTGCCCCCGTGTGTCTATGTGCTTGTGTGATCCGTGTGCGTGTGCGCGTCCCTGTGTGTATGTGAGATGTGCTGTGTGTTCGTGTGTGCGCGTTTGCGCGTGTGTGTCGCCCTTTGCGCGTGGATGTGTTGCGTGTGCGTGTGTGTGTGAGTGTGTGCGTGTGTGTGTGTGTGCGTGTGTGTGTGTGAACATGCTGGCGTATGTGTGCGTTCTTGTGTATGTATATGTGTTTGTATGTGTGTGTGTGTTCGTGTGTGCGTGCTTATGTGCGTGTGCTCGTTTGTGTGAGTGCCTCTTTGCTATCCGGGTTTTGGACGCTGCCAAGTGAGAGCACGTCTCAAGATCATTCGGACAATACGAACAGTTTCGCGAAGCTAGCTCGGGCAGCAGGCCGAGTTCAGAGCTCTCGATTCAATAGACGAACGCGACTGACGATTCCCCATCGATACCTGTCACAATGAGCCCTGTAGCTGCCCTACAGCTCGAGTTAAGTACAGAAAACCGAGAACGTCTGTACCTCGTAGAGCTCTTCGGCAAAGATGAGCTAAGAGGAATTCGGGCACAGGGTGGAGCTAGTTAGCCGACCCGACGAAAAGAGACAATGTGATAACTTTGAGTCGGTTTTCTGAACTTTTTGCAGAGTTTTGAAATTCATTTTAAGAAAAAAGATTTTTGAGCGGTGAATAACAATATAAATTGAATTCTGAGAGCAGAAGGAGTCTGTAGCCCAGGTATTACTATCGGAAAATTTCCAGGAACAAACCATGTACCACCACTTTTGCAGATGACGGTGGTTTCGTCAACTTAACTTGAGCTGTAGGCAGGCTATGGATGTCTCTCGCACACGAGGCGATCCTGAATGATCTGACGCATTCCAGTGGAAGCGCGAGGGTCTTCAAAAATAGTTGCCTCAGGAGATATGGGCGGAACACCGTCTCTACGTGTGTCGAAAAATCTCAAGTTTTCGATTCTGTGTCGATTCTCTGCACTCTTACCAGTGAGAGGAGCTCTACGAGGTTCCCGGCGGTGACTAGGTTGACGGTTCACCGCCGGCGCCAGTCAAGATAACTCGAATAATACGAATAAGTTTGCGGACCTAGCTCGGCTAGCAGACCGAGTTCAGACCTCTGGATGCAACAGACGAGCGCGCGTGATGATTATGAGTGCGATAGAAGTGATTACCAGCACTGTAGCTGCCCTAAATCTCGAGTTAAGTACAGAAAACCGAGAGTGTCTATCAAGATGAATCGAATAATACGAATAGGTTTGCGGACCTAGCTCGGCTGGCAGACCGAGTTCAGACCTCTGGATTCCACGGGCGAACGCGCGTGATAATTCTGAGTGCGATAGCTGTGCTTACCAGCTCTGTAGCTGCCCTAGACCTCGAGTTAAGTACAAAATACCGACAGCGCGTATGAAGATGACTCGAAACGGTCGTTCCCGCCTGCCTGCTTTTTGGCCTTCCTAGTTACCTGATCGAGCTGAGATCAAGATGGCGAGCGGGAATAAGATCGAATATCATGAGAAAAAATACTAGCTCTGACGAATTGTCAAATTTCGAGAACAAAATTTTCAACCGACCAAAAGTCAGCAAAAGGTCCGTCGAGATTTTTCTTGCCAACTAGCTCTCCAGCGCGCCGGAAGTACTCTTAACTTCCAGCTATAACTAGCTAAGGGAAGCTCTACGAGTTACTAGCTGTGGGGCGCGCCGGAATTACTCTTAGATTCCAGCAATAACTTGCTAAGGGAAGCTCTACGAGATACTGGTGCCGGCGGTGAACCGTCAACCTGGTCACCGCTGGGAACCTCGCAGAGCTTCTTTCCCTCAAGAGCGCCCATAATCGAAGCAGAGAACTTCGCAGTAGATATGCTTGAATCTTTAATTTTTTAATGTTTCAATGGCAATCTGAAGTCTGATTTCTGGCTTCGCTGAGAAGAATTTCTCGACGGAATGAGCTGAGAATTTGAGAGGCAACTTCTGTGGTGCACAGCTTTGTTCTGCGCAATTATCAGCCCAAACGAATGGTTAGAGCTTGAAAATCGGCTGAGCCAGGCCGCGGATGGTATGATTGTGTCCCTTGTCGAAATTTCGCCGACTAGCTCCACCCTGTTGCCGAATTCCTCTATCTCTCATACCATGAGAGCTCTACGAGGTACTGGGCGCCGGCGGTAAACCGTCAACCTTTCTTACCGCCGGGGGACTCGTAGAGCTTCCTGACAATATATACTGTGGGGAAAAACTCCAACTGGCGCCGGCGGTGAACCGTCAACCTGGTCACCGCCGGGAACCTCGTAGAGCTCATTGCATCCGCGAGGCAGCTCAGGATGAAAGCGAAGAGCTTCTTTGGGTGTTTCTATAAAACTTCAACTTGAGATTTTTTCGGATTCAACATGTGGTCGGTTGCTCCAAGTGAACTGGAACTGAAAATTGCTCTAGAGAGCTGAGCTGCTCAGGGAACAAAGTTTATATGCCAATGCTCGGAGTAAAAATCTGCTTTCTCAAAATAAATGGTCAAATATCTTTCAAAAAATTGCAAAACCACCCAAAAGTTACCACTTTGTCCTTTCTGGCCGGGTCGGTCAACTAGCTCCACCCCGCGCCGGAATTCCTCTAGCTCATCGATAACGAAGAGCTCTACGAGGTAAGAACGACTATTTTTTCCCGGATAGCTCCTTGGAGAGCTGAGGGTTTCAGATAAGAAGCCGGCGGTGGGTGGTGGGGAGGACACGCCCACCTCCGCCGCTCCACGATCTTTCCAGCGAGTTGCCCGAGGTTGCAGCGTGTCCGGGTGCGTGGCTTCCTAGCGTTTCCCAATACGCGTGGCTCCAGGGTGCGCGAAGCGCTTCGGCAGAGCTTCGGAAGAGCTTCGGCAGTTCTTCCAGGCTCCTAGGCAGATCCTCCTTGCGCGCTTTGCAGGGCCCCACGCATCGTAAACGGCGCCCCTGCAAGCGTCTCCTGCGAGGTTTCCAGCGTCCCGCGCATCGTTTCAAGCGGCCTGGCAGAGGTCCCCGTGCGGCGTTCTGGAGCGCTTCGCGCTCCGCGCCTGGCTTCGCTATCCGGGTTTTGGACGCTTACATTAAGCCCAAGCGGTTTCAGACTTTCAAGATAACGATAACAAAAAACAAACAGTTTCGCAACCCAGTTCGAGTATCAAACCGAGTTCAGACCTCTGAATGCGACAGGCGGGCGCGTCTGATGTCTGCGAATCCACTCATGTGATTCCCAGCCCTGAAGCCCCCCTACAGCCCGAGTTAAGTGCAGAAAACCGACAGTATCGACTCGAATAATATAATAGTTTTGCGAACCTAGTTCGAGCAGTAGACCGAGTTCCGAGCTCTCGAATCAACCGAAGGACGCGCCTGATGTGAGCAAATCGATATAAGTGATCTGCAGCACTGAAGCCCTCCCCCAGCACGAGTGGAGTGCAGAAAATTGAGAACACGTCTCAAGATCATTCGGGGAGAAACTCCAAAGAACGACTACTTTTTAAGCCCAAGCGGTTTCAGACTTTCAAGATAACGCTAACAAAAAACAAACAGTTTCGCAACCCAGTTCGAGTATCAAACCGAGTTCAGACCTCTGAATGCGACAGGCAGGCGCGTCTGATGTCTGCGAATCCACTCATGTGATTCCCAGCCCTGAAGCCCCCCTACAGCCCGAGTTAAGTGCAGAAAACCGACAGTATCGACTCGAATAATATAATAGTTTTGCGAATCTAGTTCGAGCAGCAGACCGAGTTCCGAGCTCTCGAATCAACCGAAGGGCGCGCCTGATGTGAGCAAATCGATATAAGTGACCTGCAGCACTGAAGCCCTCCCCCAGCACGAGTTGAGTGCAGAAAATTGAGAACGCGTCTCAAGATCATTCGGACAATACGAACAGTTTCGCGGACCACAGCTTCGTGGTTAAATATACGAACGCGACTGATGATTCCCCATCGATGTCTGTCACAATGAGCCCTGTAGCTGCCCTACAGCTCGAGTTAAGTACAGAAAACCGAGAACGTCTGTCAAGATGACTCGAATAATACGAATAAGTTTGCGGACCTAGCTCGGCTAGCAGACCGAGTTCAGACCTCTGGATGCAACAGACGAGCGCGCGTGATGATTATGAGTGCGATAGAAGTGATTACCAGCACTGTAGCTGCCCTAAATCTCGAGTTAAGTACAGAAAACCGAGAGTGTCTATCAAGATGAATCGAATAATACGAATAGGTTTGCGGACCTAGCTCGGCTGGCAGACCGAGTTCAGACCTCTGGATTCCACGGGCGAACGCGCGTGATAATTCTGAGTGCGATAGCTGTGCTTACCAGCTCTGTAGCTGCCCTAGACCTCGAGTTAAGTACAAAATACCGACAGCGCGTATCAAGATGACTCGAAACGGTCGTTCCCGCCGGGACGCTTTTTGGCCTTCAAAGTTACCCGATCGAGCTGAGATCAAGATGGCGAGCGGGAATAAGATCGAATATCACGGGAAAAAATACTAGAGCTCTAACGAATGTCAAATTTCGAGAACAAAATTTTCAACCGACCAAAAGTCACCAAAAGGTCCGTCGAGATTTTTCTTGCCAACTAGCTCTCCAGCGCTCCGGAACTGGGCGCCGGCGGTAAACCGTCAACCTTTCTTACCGCCGGGGGACTCGTAGAGCTTCCTGAAAATATAAAGTGTGGGAAAAAACTCCAAAGAACGACTAGTTTTTCAGCCCAAGCGATTCCAGACCTATCAAGATAACGTTAACAAAAAACAAACAGTTTCGCAACCGAGTTCGGGTATCAAACCGAGTTCAGACCTCTGAATGCGACAGGCGGCCGCGTCTGATGTCTGCCAATCCACTCATGTGATTCCCAGCCGTGCAGCCCCCCTCAGCCCGAGTTAAGTGCAGAAAACCGACAGTATCGACTCGAATAATAGAATAGTTTTCCCGATCTAGTTCGAGCAGCAGACCGAGTTCCGAGCTCTGGAATCGATCGACAAACACGCCTGATGTGTGCAAATCGATATATGTGACCCACACACTGTAGGCCGCGCCCCAACACGTTAAGTGCAGAAGACAGAGAGCACTTCTCAAGATCATTCAACAATACGAATAGTTTCGCAAATCTAGCTCGGGCAGCAGGCCGAGTTCAGAGCTCTCGGTTCAGTAGACGAACGCGACTGATGATTCACCATCGATGTCTGTGACAATGAGCCCTCTAGCTGCCCTACAGCTCGAGTTAAGTACAGAAAACCGAGAGCGTCTGTCAAGATGACTCGAATAATACGAATAGGTTTGCGGACCTAGCTCGGATAGCAGACCGAGTTCAGACCTCTGGATTGAACAGGCGAACGCGCCTGATGATTCTGAGTGCGATAGTTGTGCTTACCAGCACTGTAGCTGCCCTAGACCTCGAGTTAAGCAGAAAATACCGACAACACGTATCAAGTTGACTCGAATAATACGAATAGGTTTGCGGACCTAGCTCGGCTAGCAGACCGAGTTCAGACCTCTGATTCGACAGGCGAACGCGCCTGATGATTCTGGGTGCGATAGGCGTGCTTACCAGCACTGTAGCTGCCCTACACCTCGAGTTAAGTAGGAAATACCGACAACGCGTATCAAGTTGACTCGAATAATACGAATAGGTTTGCGGACCTAGCTCGAGTAGCAGACCGAGTTCAGACCTCTGGATTGAACAGGCGAACGCGCCTGATGATTCTGAGTGCGATAGCTGTGCTTACCAGCACTGTAGCTGCCCTAGACCTCGAGTTAGCAGAAAATACCGACAACGCTGTCAAGTTGACTGGAATAACACGAATAGGTTTGCGACCCTAGCTCGGGTACCAGACCGAGTTCGGACCTCTGGATTGAATAGGCGGACGCGCCTGATGATTCTGAGTGCGATAGGTGTGCTTACAGACACTGTGGCTGCCCTACAGCTCGGGTTAAGTACAAAATACCGACAGCGCATATCAAGTTGACTCGAATAATACGAATAGGTTTGCGGACCCTAGCTCGGGTAGCAGACCGAGTTCAGACCTCTGGATTCAACAGGCGAACGCGCCTATCATTCTGAGGCGATAGCTGTGCTTACCAACACTGTAGCTGCCCTACAGCTCGAGTTAAGTACAAAATACCGTCAGCGTATCAAGATGTCTGAAACGCCGTTCCGTCCCGTGTGCTTTTTGGCCTTCAAAGTTACCCGATCGAGCTGAGATCAAAGATGGCGAGCGGGAATAAGATCGAATATCACGGGAAAAAATACTAGAGCTCTAACGAATGGTCAAATTTCGAGAACGAAATTTTCAACCGACCAAAAGTCACCAAAAGGTCCGTCGAGATTTTTCTTGCCAACTAGCTCTGGGACGCGTGCCGGAATTACCTGGGCGCCGGCGGTAAACCGTCAACCTTTCTTACCGCCGGGGGACTCGTAGAGCTTCCTGAAAATATAAATTGTGGGAAAAAACTCCAAAGAACGACTAGTTTTTCAGCCCAAGCGATTCCAGACCTATCAAGATAACGTTAACAAAAAACAAACAGTTTCGCAACCGAGTTCGGGTATCAAACCGAGTTCAGACCTCTGAATGCGACAGGCGGCCGCATCTGATGTCTGCCAATCCACTCATGTGATTCCCAGCCGCGCAGCCCCCCTACAGCCCGAGTTAAGTGCAGAAAACCGACGGTATCGACTCGAATAATAGAATAGTTTTCCCGATCTAGTTCGAGCAGCAGACCGAGTTCCGAGCTCTGGAATCGATCGACAAACACGCCTGATGTGTGCAAATCGATATATGTGACCCACAGCACTGTAGCCGGCCCAAACACGAGTTAAGTGCAGAAGGCAGAGAGCACTTCTCAAGATCATTTAACAATACGAATAGTTTCGCAAATCTAGCTCGAGCAGCAGGCCGAGTTCAGAGCTCTCGGTTCAGTAGACGAACGCGACTGATGATTCACCATCGATGTCTGTGACAATGAGCCCTCTAGCTGCCCTACAGCTCGAGTTAAGTACAGAAAACCGAGAGCGTCTGTCAAGATGACTCGAATAATACGAATAGGTTTGCGGACCTAGCTCGGATAGCAGACCGAGTTCAGACCTCTGGATTGAACAGGCGAACGCGCCTGATGATTCTGAGTGCGATAGCTGTGCTTACCAGCACTGTAGCTGCCCTAGACCTCGAGTTAAGCAGAAAATACCGACAACACGTATCAAGTTGACTCGAATAATACGAATAGGTTTGCGGACCTAGCTCGGCTAGCAGACCGAGTTCAGACCTCTGGATTCGACAGGCGAACGCGCCTGATGATTCTGGGTGCGATAGGCGTGCTTACCAGCACTGTAGCTGCCCTACACCTCGAGTTAAGTAGGAAATACCGACAACGCGTATCAAGTTGACTCGAATAATACGAATAGGTTTGCGGACCTAGCTCGAGTAGCAGACCGAGTTCAGACCTCTGGATTGAACAGGCGAACGCGCCTGATGATTCTGAGTGCGATAGCTGTGCTTACCAGCACTGTAGCTGCCCTAGACCTCGAGTTAGCAGAAAATACCAACAACGCTGTCAAGTTGACTGGAATAACACGAATAGGTTTGCGACCCTAGCTCGGGTACCAGACCGAGTTCGGACCTCTGGATTGAATAGACGGACGCGCCTGATGATTCTGAGTGCGATAGGCGTGCTTACAGACACTGTGGCTGCCCTACAGCTCGGGTTAAGTACGAAATACCGACAGCGCATATCAAGTTGACTCGAATAATACGAATAGGTTTACGGACCTAGCTCGGGTAGCAGACCGAGTTCAGACCTCTGGATTCAACAGGCGAACGCGCCTGATCATTCTGAGGGCGATACGTGTACTTACCAACACTGTAGCTGCCCTACAGCTCGAGTTAAGTTGAAAATACCGACAGCGCGTATCAAGATGACTCGAAACGGCCGTTCCCGCCCGTGTGCTTTTTGGCCTTCAAAGTTACCCAATCGAGCTGAGATCAAGATGGCGAGCGGGAATAAGATCGAATATCACGGGAAAAAATACTAGAGCTCTAACGAATGGTTAAATTTCGAGAACTAAATTTTCAACCGACCAAAAGTCAGCAAAAGGTCCGTCG
>CAUYUJ010001091.1:0-50000 GCA_963575745.1 Prorocentrum cordatum
AGGAAACACGCTGCGCCAAGGACGCCGTTACAATTTACTTAGTAATCGCGCTCTCGCCATACTTAGGCATCCCGCTTGAATGTCCCACCCGCCCGACCCGCCCGTCAGGGGATCGCCCGCTCGTCGTGGGCTCCCACCCGAGACTTTCTTCAGGAACGGCGCTTTCGCTTAGGACTTCCTCGAATGTTCACGCTCTTACCTTCCTGCTCCTCCTCCCTCTCCCTCCTTCATCCTCCCTCCTCTCCTCCCTTCCCTCTCCCTCCTCTCTTCCCTCATCCTTATGCCTCTCTGCCCTGTCCCCTCTCTCTCCTTTCACTCCTCCCTTCTCCCTCCCCTCTCCTGCCTCCTCCCTCCCTCTTTCTTTCTCTCTCCCCTCTCTCTCATTCTCTCTTTCTCTATCTCTTTTTTCTTGTTTTTTCCTTCTCCTTCTCCCTGCCTCTAATCAGCCGCCCCCCTCTTCGCTCCTTCTCTCCTGGCGTTTTCCCCCTTCCTTCGTCCCTCCCCCTCCCTTCCTCCCACTCTCCCTCGTTCCGCCCCTCCTTGTTTGTGCAGGGCCCACACAAATTCCAATGGCGGGCACATGTACGCCCACGAAAGGTTGTCCGCCCGTTCAGGTTTGCCCGCCTGTCTAAGCCCGCCGCCCCCCCGCAAAGAGAAATAATCCTCCCCAGAGGGGGTGTGATCGAAGACAAAACAGGCGGGTACCGAGGGCGTGTGAAACTCGTTTTGAATGACACGCGGGCAAGTAAGAACGACTAGTCTTAGAATGATTGTTGTTGTTGTTGTTGTTGTTGTTGTTGTTGTTGTTGTTGTTGTTGTTGTTGAACATTATTAATTCTAAAGAATAATTATTGTTGGGCCCCCTGGTGCGCGCCCCCCCTGCGCCGCCTAGGCCGCAGCTACATTTTCATCATTTTCGTGAGGAAGCCTCAGGTAAAACGATGTGATCCAGATCCGGTTGTTTTGTTGTAATCCGTTTTCCTTTGCAAAAAACACTATAAAATGACATTTCTTGTTCTAATATAATCAAATTTCAAGAATCCCTTGCAAAAAATAAGGTAAAGTGGACATTCGCGCGCGCAAGACGAAATCCTTCCAAAAGCTTAGTGTTCGGAGCGAATTTAACATAAAAACATCAAAAAACCAATGGTTTTTCAACAAAAAAATGTCAAAATCTCATCCCGCGCGCTCTTGCGGATTCGTAGGAAAACCAACACTTTTTAAACATTTCTGTCAAACGGGCTTTTGCGAGCAACTTTTTCGAACTTCTGCGACAACGGTTGCGCACCTGCCAGGGCCATCATCCCTGTCAAATAATACCATGCGGGACACATTCGTTTTTTCTTCGCGCGCGCACGCCGAAATCTCCAAAAACCATTGGGTTCTTAAGAATTTTAGCACCGCGCATCATAAAATCACACGAATCGCACCGTAGGTCCTCGAAAAACACCTGCACGACTTTTCAAAATTTCTACCCGCGCGCGCTGTCCGAATCCTAAAAAAACCAATGGTTTTCCAAGGTGTATTCCCATCCTCCCGAACTTGACCCAAAAATGTGACCAACTCGCTCTCTCTGTCTCTCTCTCTGTATGCTCTCTGTCTCTCTCTCTCTGTCTCTCTGTATATGTATTGTATGGCACAATTGCACCATGCTGGGCACATGCGCGCCCCGAATAAGTGACCAAGTTCTGTGGGTGTGTACCCCACGCCAGTGTAGTAGCCACGGTCGTCCGCACGCCACGAAGTGAAGTGTCCCAACGTCATAGGGCGGGAAGCTGGGTTTGGGTGGTCGCGAAGAGTCGTTTGGATATTTGGTAGAGCTTGTAATGCCCCCCCACGAAGTGGGGGTATTGCCTGGTGTCGTATGAAAACCCTGGCACTGGGGAGAACACCACGCGTTCGGGTAAAATGATTGTTATTATTGTTGTTGTTGTTGTTGTTGTTGTTGTTGTTGTTGTTGTTGATGTTTTGTTTGTTGTTGTTCTCGTTTGATGTTGTTGCTGTTTTGGTTGTTTCTGCTACTGCTGTTGTTGTTGCTGCTGCGGTTGTTATTGATGTTGTTGCTGTTGCTGTTGCTGTTGCTGTTGCTGTTGTTGTTGTTGTTGTTGTTGTTGTTGTTGTTGTTGTTGAATCCTCATTGGTGAACAATAATTATTGTTGATCCCCCCGCCAGTGCATACGGCTTGTTCTCAATCGTAATGTGCCCCTCGAAGCTCGCACCTGGTTTTTTGAAAGGAAAAGTCTTGATGCTCACCCTTGGCCCCTGGACTACAAAAACAACAGCTCCCGCTTGAGACGTCCTCACAATTTAGCCAGGGCCCCCGCTCCCGCCCGTGACTTCCTCGCATTTTATTCAGGAATCGCGCTTTCGTTTGGGACTTCCTTACGAGTTATTCAGGAATCGCTCACCCGGCGCTCTGGAGTCGCGCTCTCGCTGGAGATTAGCTTTCAATTTGTTGAAGAATAGCGCCCTTGCGTTGCAATTTCTTGCAATTTGCTCAAGCGCCGCGCTCCCGACGACCAGGCACCCAGGAGTCGCGCCCGTTGTGGCCCCACGTGCATGCCCTTCGTGGCCCCGCTGTCGCCGTTTGTGGCCCCCTCACTGTCCTACGTGGCCCAGTTGTTACCCTCAGTGGCCCCATCGTTGCATTCTGTGGCCCCGTATTATCTGCCCTTCGTGGCCCCCGCTCGTTCGCGCTCTTCGTGGCCCCATACGCATTCCTTTCGTGTCCCCGCTGTCGCCCTTCGTGGCCTACTTCGTGTCCTTCGTGGCCCTGCTGTCGTTCTCTCTCGCTTTCGCTTTCGCTCGTCGTCGCCGTCGTCGTCGTCGTCGTCGCCGTTGTCGTCGTCGACATCGTCGTCGTCGTCGTGGTCGGTCCCATGTCCGTCACTCTTGGGGTCGGGTCGACGGTCCGCGGCCGCCCCGCCGATCAGCGCTGCCGCTGGCCAGGCCGACGGTCCGTGGCCGCCCCGCCGCTTGCCGGGGCCCGGCTTGCAGGGAAGAAAAGTATACCCCCCATGAGGGGTACGATCGAAGACGAAAAGGGCGTGTATCGAGGGTGTGGGAAATACGCGTTATTGGACACTCGAGCAGATAAGGGCGAACAGTCTTCAACTGATTGTTGTTGTTGTTGTTGTTGTTGTGGTTGTGGTTGTGGTTGTTGTTGTTGTTGTTGTTGTTGTTGTTGTTGCTGTTGCTGTAGCTGTTGCTGTTGCTGTTGTTGTTGTTGTTGCTGTTGTTGTACGGTTGAGCGTTGACACCGGCCCCGGCTTGTTGTCTAGATCTTCGCATTCTTTCAAAACGCAAGTGTTATCTGTAAGGGTAAGCGGAGCTCCAGCAACCGAGGGCTTGCCCCACGGGACCGGAGAAGGGGTTGGCATTGGGGCAGCCGCGCAAAATGCCCCACGGGGCCAGAGAAGGGGTCGGCATTCCTGGCGCGTCTTCAGAGGTTTCCCGATGATTTCCGCGAATCCCGCAGGATTCTCTTGGATTCTTGAGTACCCGTCCGGATTCTGTAGGATTTCCAAAGATTCCTTAGAATCCCCCAGGATTCCTCGGGGTTCTCAGGAGCCATTCCGCGGGGGTCCCGGGGATTCTTCAGGATCCTCCAGGAGTCCTCAGGCTCCTTCCGGGGTCCCCAAGACAAGATTCTTCAGGATCCAGCAGGAATCTTTGGTACCCCAAATGATTCTTCAGGATCTCCCCATTGGGTTCTCAGGATCCCGTCGGGCTGTTCAGGCTTCTCCATGATATCTTCGGAATCTTCAGGATCCCCAGGGATTCCTCAGGCACTTCAGGATTCTTCAGGATCCACCATGTCTCCTCAGGACGCCTACGGACTCATTCGGATTTCCCATTCTTCCTCAGGATCCCCTCAGGGTACCCCTTTGGATTCCTCAAGATTCCTTAGGGTTCCCAAGGATTCCTCACGACCCACCAGGATACCTCAGGATCCCCGAGGCTTCTTCTGGACTCATCAGGATTCCATCGGATTCGTCAGGAATCCTCAGTACCCTTCAGGGTTACTCAGGACTCCTTCCGAGTCCCACTGATTCCTCAGGATCCCGTAGGAATCCGGGGGATCCCCAAGGATTCCTTTGGATCTCCCCATGGGGTTCTCAGGATTCCGTTGGGCTCCTCAGGATTGCTCAGGATATCTTCGAATTCTTCACGACCCCCAAGGATTTCTCATGACTCCCCAGGATTCTTCAGGACTCCCCAGGACCCTCCCCCTCCAAATGGGTCCGGTGGATTCTTCCTCAGGACCCACAGCGATTCTTCAGGATCCCCCAAGATTCTTCAGAATGCTGAAAGCCCCCGCAGGTTTCCCGAAGATTCCTCAGGATCCCATCTGGGTGCGCCTTAGATTCTTCAGGACTCCTTAGCATTCTTCAGGATTCCACAGGATGCACCATGATCCCCAAGGCTTCCTCTGGACTCATCACGACTCCTCAGGGTTCGTCAGGATTCTTCAAGGTCCTTCAGGATTCCTCTGGATCCCCCCCGAGGCCCCAGGGTTCCTCAGGATCCCACAGGAACCTTTGGGACCCCAAAGGATTCTTCAGGATCTCCCTCGGGTTTCTCAGGATTCCGTTGGGTTCTTGAGGAATCTTCCGGACATACTAGGATTCCTCAGGATCCCCTGGGCTTCTTCTGGGCTCATCCGGAATCCTTTGGATTCGTCCGGATTCCTCAGGACACCTCAGGACACCTCAGGACTCCTCAGGATTCCCGAGGACTTCTCAGGATTCCTGAGGACCCCCCCCTCCAAAAGAGTTTTATGTATTCCGCCTCAGGATCCACGATGATTCCTTATTCGGATCTCCCAGGGTTCCTCAGGATGCCTGAAGACCCCGAAGGAGCCCTAAGGATTCCGCAGGATCCCCTCAGGGTGCCCTTCAGGATTCCTTAGGACTCTATCGCATTCCTCAGGATCCCCCAGGATTCCCCAAGACCCACAAGGACCCCTCAGGATCCTCTAGGCTCCCTCTGGGCTCTCATGCTAGGATTTCTTTGGATCCTTCAAGGTTCCTCAGGATTCCCCCCGAGTCCCCAGGACTCCTCAGGATTCGACAGGAACCCGTGGGACCCCCAAGGGTTTTTCAGGATCTTCCCGGGGTTTCTCAGGATCCCGAGGGGCTGCTCAGGATTCCTCAGAATATCTTAGAATTCTTCAGGACCCCCAGCGGCTCCTCAGGACACGTCAGGATTCCTCAGGACCCCCGCGGACTCGTCAGGGTTCACCAGGACCCCCCCCTCGAAAGAGTCAGATGGCTTCCTCTTCAGGATCCAAACTGATGCTTCAGGATTCTCTTCGAATGTTCTCCAGGATGCGTGAAGGCTCCTTACGATCACAGAGGATTCCTGAGGGTCCCCTAAAGGCACCCCATCAACCCTTCAGGACTTCCTATGACCCCTTAGCATTCTTCAGAATTGCACAGGAATCCTCAGGACACACATGGACTCCTCAGGATCCCCTAGGTTTTCTCTGGACTCATCAGGACTCCTCAGGATTCGTTAGGATTCGTCAGGATCCATCAGGATTCTTCAGGATTCATAAGGACACCTCAGGACTCCTCAGGGCTCCCGAGGACTCCTCAGGATCCCCGTCGTCGTCGTCGTCGTCGTCGTCGTTGTCGTCGCCGCGGTCGTCGTCGTGAGGGTCTCTGAGGGTGTCTTAGCTGCACACGGGGCCGGAGAAGGGGGTAGCGCACGGGGAGCGTCTTCTGTGGAGGGAACAGCACAGATGACGGGGCATACGGGGCCGGAGTGTACGTTTGCCCACTGCGGCGCGAAACCGCCGCAGATGGCCTCGCGCAGGGCCAGAGAAGTCGTCGTCACACAGCGTCCCAGGCCAACAGGCCCACGGGGCCGGAGTGTGCGCCCGTCCACCGGAGGCTCCGGCCCTGACCGGGGCGGGTGTGCACGCCTTTCTGTTGTTGTTGTTGATGTTGTTGTTATTGTTGTTGCTGTTGTTGTTGTTGTTGTTATTGTTGTTGTTCATGTTGTTGTTGTTGTTGCTGCTGCTGCTGCTGTTGTTGTTGTTGTGGTTATTATTATTGTTGTTGTTGTTGTTGGTGTTGTTGTTGTTACTGTTGTTGTTGTTGTTGTTGTTGTTGTTGTTGTTGTTGCTGCTCTCGTTGTTGTTGTTGTTGTTGTTGTTGTTGTTGTTGTTGTTGAACATTATTTATTCTAAAGAATAATTATTGTTGGGCCCCCTGGTGCGCGCCCCCCCTGCGCCGCCTAGGCCGCAGCTACATTTTCATCATTTTCGTGAGGAAGCCTCAGAAAAGAGGGTGTGTACAGGATCCGGTTGTTTTGTTGTAATCCGCTTTCCCTTGCAAAAAACAATAGAAAATGACATTTCTTGTTCTAATATAATCAAATTTCAAGAATCCCTTGCAAAAAATAAGGTAAAGTGGACATTCGCGCGCGCAAGACGAAATCCTTCCAAAAGCTTAGTGTTCGGAGCGATTTTAACATAAAAACATCAAAAAACCAATGGTTTTTCAACAAAAAAATGTCAAAATCTCATCCCGCGCGCTCTTGCGGATTCGTAGGAAACCCAACACTTTTTAAACATTTCTGTCAAACGGGCTTTTGCGAGCAACTTTTTCGAACTTCTGCGACAACGGTTGCGCACCTGCCAGGGCCATCATCCCTGTCAAATAATACCATGCGGGACACATTCGTTTTTTCTTCGCGCGCGCACGCCGAAATCTCCAAAAACCATTGGGTTCTTAAGAATTTTAGCACCGCGCATCATAAAATCACACGAATCGCACCGTAGGTCCTCGAAAAACACCTGCACGACTTTTCAAAATTTCCACCCGCGCGCGCTGTCCGAATCCTAAAAAAACCAATGGTTTTCCAACATTTATGTTACATGAGCTCGCGCGAGCTACTTTCGCACGCTCTTGCAACGGGGTTCGCGCGCCTGCCAGGGGCCATAATCCCTTGCGGTTGCGCCATAGGTTGCGCCCTCGGCCGCCGAGAATAAAACGCCCCCCTATTGGTTGCGCCATAGGTTGCGCCCTCGGCCGCCGAGAATAAAACGTCCCCCTACTGGTTGCGCCATAGGTTGCCCCAGGAGGCCTTCAAGAGGCCCCAAGAGCCCGCCGTGAGGACCCAATAAGCCCCCAAGAGGCCCCAAGATGCTTCCAAGAAGCCCCCCAAAGCCCCTCAAGAGGACCCCAAGCGGCGCCAGGAGGCTTCCCCCCTTCCCCAAGAGGACCCCAAGCGGCCCCAGGAAGCCTCCGACTGATCACTGTCACATCCGTAGCCATCTCGGATCAAGGTATCGCCTGTGTTCTTGGATGGGTCATGGCTTTGTCGGCGAAAGCCCTTGACGACCAGTATGGCCCAGAGCTGTCGCGGCCTCCCTTGGCCGACTGCGAGAGCCCGTATTATTTGCATCAGGCGCTCGTTGCAAAGGGTATCCAGGTCAGTCACCAGGCGTGCAAGACTCGGTGGGGCAAATATCGGGTTGTGCCTGGCAAGGTTAGTATTTCTAGCGCCCAGGAGCTGGAGGAGCAGCGCGGTTCTGCCATCCGCCACCATAGCCAAGGTCGTCCGCAGGCCACGAAGTGAAGTGTCCGAACGTCATAGGGCGGGAAGCTGGGTGTGGGTGGTGGCGAAGAGTCGTTTGGAAATTTGGTAGAGCTTGAACCGGCCCCCCCACAAAGTGGGGGTATTGCCCGCCTCCTATGAAAACCCTGGCACTGGTGAGAACGGAGTGTCCCCAGTCTTAAATGATTGTTGTTGTTGTTGTTGTTGTTGTTGTTGTTGTTGTTGTTGTTGTTGTTGTTGTTGTTGTTGAGTGTTGATTATCGAGTAATTGTTATTGTTGGGCCCCCCTAGGCGCCGACTTCTTCCGTTTTTACCTTGTTCTGGCGCGCTATTCTTTCTCTCATTTGTGCCGTCCCCAGCCAGAGCAACGCTCCCGCTCGAGACTTCGTCACTTTTTACTCGGAGCTGGTGCTTTTGCTCGCCGGCGAAAGCCGCCGTCCCAACAAAACCAGCGCTCCCGCCCCAGACGTCCTCCCGTTTTACGCTGGACTGGCGCCCAACTCTCTTCTGACTTGGTGCCGACCCCAGCAAGAACAACGCTCCCGCTTGAGGCCTCCTCCCTTTTTCCTGAGGGCGGTGCTGTTCCTCGTCGCCGACAGCCCCCGTCCCGACATTTCCGCGGCTCCCGCTCAAGACTTCTTCCCTTCTTATCAAGGCGGTGTTCCTCCTCGCCGCCAAAAGCCGCCGTCCCAACAGTACCAGCGCTCCCGTTCGAGACTTCGTGTCGTTTCACGCTGGAGTCGCGCCCAACTCTCTTCTGCATTGGCGCCGCTCCCAGCAACAACATCACCCCTGCTTGAGACTTCCTCCTTTTCTATTCAGGTCAGGTGCTTGCCTCGCCGCCGACAGCCCCCATCCCCACCAAGCCAATCCTATCGCGCGATCCTTCCTTGTGCTTAACCTTTGGTTGGGGTTCCACTGGCGGCTTCGCATCGTCGAAGCAGGGCGCGGGCATGTGTTTTCGAGGCGGGAAATGTTGAAATTCGTCGGAGGAGGTGTTTGCAAGATTGGAAATTGTGGGAAATATTGGACCCCCGCGATAGAATAATAATCCCCCATGATGGGGATGGTTATCATGATGGTCCCATGCTGCGTGTGGAAACATCGCGCATGAGGATATAATGTTTGTTTTGAATTCTCACTGCTGAAGAATAATTATTGTTGATCCCCCCTCTCCGGTGCACATTGTTTTTTTCCATTGAAGTGCCCTTCCCGGCGCTCGCACCTGGTTTCTTTATCAGGGACCCCCGGATTACAACAACAACGGCTCCTGTTTGAAAGCTCCTCACAATTCAGCTAGGAACCACGCTCCCGCCTGAGACTTCCTCGCGTTTTATTCAGGAATCGCGCTTTCGCTGGGGAGTTAGTTCCTTACAATGTATTCAGGACTCGCTCTCTCGGCGGTCTGGAGTCGCGCTCTCTTTGGAGACTCGCTTGCAATTTACTCAAGAATAGCGCCCTTGCGATGGAATTTCCCGCAATTTACTCAAGCGCCGCGCTCCCGACAATCAGGCACACAGGGGTCGCGCTCACGCTTAGGACTCCTTCCCCGATTTTTTTAGGAGTCGGGATCTCGCTGCCCTTATGGCCCTGTTGCAGCCCTTCGTGGCTCCTTCGCTGCCCTTCGTGGACCCGTAGCAGCCCTTAATGGCCCCCTCGCTGGCCTTCGTGACCCCGTTGCAGCCCTTCGTGGCCCCCTCGCTGCCCTTCGTGGCCCCGTTGCAGCCTTTCGTGGTCCCTTCGCTGCCCTTCATGGCCCCCTCCCTGCCCTTCGTGGCCCCCCTCGCTGCCCTTTGTGACCCCGTTGCAGCCCTTCGTGGCCCCCTCGCTGCCCTTCGTGGCCCCGTTGCAGCCCTTCGTGGCCCCTTCGCTGCTCTTCGTGGCCCCCTCCCTGCCCTTCGTGGCCCCCTCGCAGCCCTTCGTGTCCCCTTTGCAGCCCTTCGTGGCCCCCTCGCTGCCCTTCGTGGCCCCGTTGCAGCCCTTCGTGGCCCCCTCTCTGCCCTTCGTGGCCCCGTTGCAGCCCTTCGTGGCCCCCTCGCAGCCCTTCGTGGCCCCATGTATGCATGCCCTTCGTGGCCCCCGCTCGTTCGCGCCCTTCGTGGCCCCATGTGCATGCCCTTCGTGGCCCCGCTGTCGCCGTTCGTCGCCCCCTCGCTGCCGTTCGTGGCCCCGTTGCTGCCGTCAGTGGCCCCGTCTTTGCCCTCCGCGGCCCAATCTACGCATGCCCTTCGTGGCCCCCGCTCGTTCGCGCCCGTCGTGGCCCCATGTGCATGCCCTTCGTGGCCCCGCTGTCGCCTTTTGTGGTCCCCTCGCTGTCCTACGTGGCCCCGTTGCTGCCGTCAGTGGCCCCGTCTTTGCCCTCCGCGGCCCAAAATACGTATGCTCTTCGTGGCCCCCGCTCGTTCGCGCCCGTCGTGGCCCCATGTGCATGCCCTTCGTGGCCCCGCTGTCGCCTTTTGTGGCCCCATCGCTGTCCTATGTGGCCCAGTTGCTACCCTCAGTGGCCCCGTCGTTGCCTTCTGTGGCCCCGCATTATCTGCCCTTCGTGGCCCCCGCTCGTTCGCGCTCTTCGTGGCCCCATGTGCATGCCCTTCGTGTCCCCGCTGTCGCCCTTCCTGGCCTACTTCGTGCCCTTCGCGGCCCTGCTATCGTTCTCTCTCTCGCTCTCGCTTTCGCTCGTCGTCGTCGTCGTCGTCGTCGTGGTCGGTCTCCTGTCCGTCCCTCGTGGTGTCGGGTTGCCGCCGATCAGAGCTGCCGCTGGCCAGGCCGACGGTCCGCAGCCGCCCCGCCGCTTGCCGGGGCCCGGCCTGCAGGGAAGAAAGGTATACCCCCATGAGGGGTACGATCGAAGACGAAGAGGGCGTGTATCGAGGGTTTGGGAAATACGTGTTAACGGACACTCGAGCAGATAAGAGCGAACAGTATTGTTGTTGTTGTTGCTGCTGCGTTTTTTGCGATTGTCGGCCCCTGGGTGCTCTCGCTGGCGGGGATTGGGGCCACAGCAGCAGAAGCCCGACGTCGGGGGCCTGGGCGTCCGACGACCTCCTGCAGCTGCTGCGCGGCGCCTGCGCCGCGCTGGGCTGGCCGCCTGGGGGGGCCGACCGCTGGGCGGCACAGTTGGCCGCCGAGTGGGTCGTCGCGCCGAGGTTCGGCGGCGAAGTCCGAACCCTACCTCAACCAGAAGAATAGAACCCCCAACCTGAATAACACAGTGAAGACGTGGCCTCACCGGGATCCCCGTCTTTGCATTAGACATAATAAGTCTGGGCGGTGTGGCTTGATACATCTGCAGAACAGACGACCTGTCCCTAATGTTTCTGGACCTCCTAACTTAGGTCCCCTCCCAAAAGGTTTTTTGCTAATCACTACCCTCGCCGATCAACGAGCCGGGCCGCGCGATGGGAGGCAGGGCCAGTGCTTGGAATTCGTCGAGTGCGTTGCGAAATCCGAGCCCTCCCCCCGCCTGCCACGGATTCTGGAGCGTCGAGGGCTTCTCCACGGCTGTTTTCATTCTTTCTCGGCGGTTCTGGGGATTACCAATTCGCCTCTCCGCCACTGGTCTCCTTTCCCGTCGGGGAGGGCCCTCATTTCGAAGAGGTGAAGGGGCCTGTCGGGGGCACAACAACTTCTCTAAGTCTGCGGGCGCCAATTGATACAAGACGGTCAGACGCAGGTCAAGCAAGCGGTGGGGTGCACCTGGAGCAAACTGTGGCACGCAGGCGAAAGATAAGAGAGCGAGCTCCAACAGGGCGCAGCGGGCACCAAAACATGAGAATCGATGCTTGGCCGGGGGTAAAGTCAACCCGCATGGTGAGGATGAGTGACTTTTCAAGGTCACCCTTGCATCCTTCCCCTTCGGCCCATCGCTGGCCGCTTTCGCTGGCAAGGCCCCGCTCGCAAAGTGCCGACATGGCCCTCCAGGGCCCCCGCATCCTCATCGCGCGTCGTTGTGAAACGGGTTGGCCGTAGGCACCGTTGCGGCCTCGGGAGCACGACGGTGTCATCGCGGGGCCTTCTCGGGGCGCGGCGGAGAGCGCTGTCGAGGTCCAGGGCAGGCGAGGGCAGGGCTCGTGGACCTCTCCCGGGGTGCGTTCTGACCCGGATTTCCGGGCGAATCCAGCGGTGGCGGCGAGGCCCTGCCGTCGGCGGCGAGCGAGGAGGGAGAGTGAGAAGCGGGAGGCCTTCTCAGAATGCGGCGGGACTTCTCAGAAGCCCTCGCGCCTTCGGAGAGGCCCGCGGTGTCTTCGGGGAAGGCTCAGAAGATTTCTCGGAAGGCCAGGGGACCTCCGCGCCTTCTGAGGAGGCCTTCTCCCTCTCACTCCCCCCCTCGCTCGCCGCCAATCCCAGGAGGCCCACAAGGGCGGAATCGAGGCGACGGGTCTGGATGTCGCCGCCTGCCCGAGAGAGGCAGCTGCCGCGCCTGACGCCGGCGCAGCTGGCGCGCCTGGGGCTGCCGCGGGAGCTGCAGGCGGAGCTCCTCCGCGGGCTCCCGGCCGCCGCCTCGGGGCATTGAGGCCGCCCTCCGGAGGGCAGGAGGCCCCGAGGGAATCCCAGGCCCCCAAAGGTCTTTCGGGGGGGGCGGGGAGTCGAATGCCCGCCGGTCGTTGGAGGTAGGTATTTTTGGATGCCCCAGTCCCGAGCTACTTCGAGCGCCTTCCTACTTCAAGAGTCGATGCGCTGTTGCTGTGTCGTGTTATTCTCTGGGAGGGCCTGGACCCAATCTACGTTATCGGCATTCCTACTTCACGTTTTTATCAACTTCTTCCGACCGACGTGTAGGGGACCGACTACAGAATTCATTTTCCACTGACTTGTTTTTCTTCTAGAATGCGTCGAATTTTGATCATATCTAGATATGTTTTATTTTTGCCATCGATTCGAAGCCAATTTCAATTTTCGGGTAAATCAAGGAATGGGGCGACGACTAGGGAGCGGCAGCGCCGATCCAAGAAATCCGCCAGCGCCCCGAGAGTTCGTGTTTATGCATACGTGCTTTTGAGGGTCGGCTCGGCCCCTGCCCGTCTTTTCCAGGAGCCTCGCTCTCGTCCCGATGCCCAGTTGCATGATCTGCGCGGCGCCCTGCAAACGTTTCGAAAATTACGAGGCCGTCGGCTCGGCAGCACGGCATCATGGCCAGGGCCATATCTCTCCGTGAATTTCCATGGCGCCTTTTCTCATTTCAGTACGTTCCTGTCGCCCTCCCCGAGCCGCGCACGTGCCTCGGGCAATGATTTCAGAGCCCCCCTCCTGGACGCCCCCTTGTCGGACGCCCCCGAGTATTGATCGGGACGGTCGATGTAGATGCGGAAAACATGGATACAAAGACCGACCGTATTTCCTGTGAATTCTCAGCAGGACACGCTGTCGGTGTAGTCGCGGACGTTGTGCATTTCAGCTGGAAGGCCGCCTGCCCAACAGTGGCCGCTGTCGGTTTTGGCCAACATTTATAGCTGGCCATCTTACCCATTTTTCCCATACCCAAACCGGGTGTCCAAAGTTGGAACAACAATACGGAGGTTTCTCGTCGTTTTCGACGTCTGGGGGCCCTCGCCAGGCCCCATGGGATTGGCGAAGCACTTTTTACGTCGCAGCGCGGCAGATGCAGTCCGCACGTGTGCTCGGCTCGGGCAAGCGGGGAGACGGCATCGCGAATTGGGACCGGCAACGCACGATTCGGGATGAGAAACTGGTCCCAGGAGCTTGGTCCAGAGCTCTGGAGATCCCGTGTCGAAAAAACAAGACCTTGGAGGTCTGGGAACGGGTCCTGACCTTTTTCGCCGCTTTCGGGCTCTCGGGGCCTCCCTGGGCCCCTGCATTGTCAGAGACCTGCTCAGGAGGCCTGGTCCAGAGCCCGCTCCCAGGCATGCGATCCTCGGTGGCGAGCCCGGGGGGAATGCAGATCAGAGGGGGCGGGTCTTCCCCCGACGTCATGATTTTCAGAACGTCGACCTCCACAGGTCTCGACCCATTCCCTGGGACCAGTTTTTCATTGTGAGTCATTTTTTGACGGTCCCGGTGCCCGGTAAGGGCCCCCAGAAGCCGAAAATGGCGAGAAACATCGCGTCGTGATTTTCTCATGACCCGAGGGGGTCTGGGTCTCAGCCTTCCGAGCAGTTTTCCCAGTCTCCTCCGAAGGCACAGACGGCTTCTCAGAAGGCCAGAGGATTTCTGAGAATCGGCGGCGAGCGAGGGGGGCAAGTGAGAAGGGGCGGCTTTCTCGGAGGGCTCGGAAGAGTCCCCCAGCCTTCTGAGAATCTTTCTTTATCTTCCCAGGAGACACGGAAAACTTCTCAGAAGGCGCGAGGGTTTCTGAGAAGTCCCACCGCCTTTGAGAAGGCCTTCTCCTGCTCATTTCCCCTTCGATCGCCGCCGAGAGAAGCCCCGCCACCTTCTGAGAAGGCCTACCCTCCCTCTCACTTCTCCCCCAGGGCGCGCTTTGATTTTTGCAGTGCATGGTCCCCAAGAACCCCGACCGTTCCCTCGGGGCTGGGCTTTCATCCCGAGTCGCTTTTCGGACGGCTCCTGGGGTCCGGAGAGGGCCCTCCTGGGGGCCGAAAACGGCCTACCATCTCCCGCCGTGATTTTTGCATGACTCGGAAGCTCCCTCCTTCTCTTCCTCCTCCTTCTCTTCCTCCTCCTTCTCTTCCTCCTCCTTCTCTTCCTCCTCCTCCTCCTTCTCCTCCTCCTCTTCTTCTTCCTTCTCCTCCTCCTCCTCCTCCTCCTCCTCCTCCTCCTCCTCCTCCTCCTCCTCCTCCCCCTCCGTAGCCATTTTGGCTCAAGACTCTTGCAGGGGGGCTCTGCGTCTCCGTGCCACACTGTAAGCTGCTAGTCCCCAGCAGAGCTAATGCTTTACGCCTGACAACTTCTCGCGGCGCCTGGCCCGCCCCAGGTGTCGCAGCTCTTCGTTCATTCGTGAGAGCTTCCCCGCCGTCGATGGGCCGCAGCGATGGCAGTGGAGGCTGGCTCGAGGCTGGCCTGGGACGGGTGCGCCAGCAGTACCCGAAGCCGTGCCCCCGCTGCAAGTTCCGGTGGAATTCCAAGAACAACCAGTGGTGCTTCCAGTGCGCAAGCCTTCTGGTGGAAAGCCTGGCTGCGGATCGTCGCCCTCGTGGGCAGTGGTCGTTCGGGCCGCCCGCCATCTTGGATTCGCCGTTCATGCAGTCGCGTATCGGGGGGTCGCCTCTTGAGGCACCCACGCCTGCTGAAACATCCGCGGCAGGCAAGGGCAAGGGCCGCGGCAAGAAGGGCCAGCCGCCCCCGCCCCGTGGCCAGGCCAAGGCCAAGGCGGCGGCAATGCCAATCGACATGCGTCCGTGGATCTACTTTCATGGTGGAGCAGCTGCTGCGGAGCCCGGGGACTCGCTTGCGGAACGGACGGCGAAGCTCGGGAACAAGGGTAAGGGGAAGCTGGCGCGCGTGGAGGCCCTCCTGTCCGATACCAACGCTCCGCCAGCCGCCGCGCAGCGCCAGCCGCTCCTTGAGGAGGAGGTCGCTGCGAAGGGGGTTGTGTGCAGGCGCGCGCAGGCATGGTTCGAGTCCTGCTCCTCCCGCGTTCTCGAAGGCGAGCAGTGGCTGGCCGACGCCAGGAAGGCGGAGGACCTCGCGGTGCAGGTGGCGCACCAGGCCCATCAGGGTTGGGAGGCAGCCTGCGCCAAGCAGCTGCCGCCGCAGCCGCTTGAGGAGGAGGAGGAGGCCGAGGCACCCGCTGCTTCGGCCATCAACCTTTCGACGTTCGTTGACGAGGGTGCGCTGCAGATCGTCGAGGGCCCCCTCTTCGACATGGCGGGTCTCGACATCGACGGCGCCGACAAGGACGAGTGGAAGCGCATCGCGTCCGAGTTCGCCACGAGCGTGCAGGAGAAGGTTGCAGGAGGCCTTGGGGCCCGCAGCCGAGCAGATCATCAATCTCCGCGAGGAGGCCGAGAAGCTGCGCGCCAGGATGCAGACCAAGCGCCGCCGAAGGCCCGCGGGCGCGGTCTCCGCCAGCGAGGGGGCCACTGCGGCGGGTCTGCGGCCGCTAGCAGCGGCGCCGCTGCTGCTCCTGCTGACGGCGTTGCTGTTCCTGTGCGAGATGTCGGCGTCCCCGAGGCCTTGCGGGCCGCTGCTCGGGCGAAGGCCGCCCAGGCCGCAGACGTCAAAGCCGAGGCAGCCGAGGTTGCCGCCGACCCTGGTGGAGGCAATCCCTCGCTTTAGCGAGGAGCCTGGTGTGGCGCGGCTGGCCAAGGACCGGGGCTTTGTGCGCCGCCGTGCTATTTTCCGCAAGCGGGTGCTCGAACGGAGGCTGAGGGCGCGCACGCAGACCCGGCTCTGCGACCCAACCGTTCTGGATGAGGATGGAGCGTCTGCGCATTGGATGGCGCTGGGCATCGAGCGCGTCGCCGATTGGCTTGCCCATCCCGACAACCGCCATTTCACTGACGACGCCTTGCAGGCGGCTGGTCGCGGTAATGCAGCTTTCATTCAGCTAGACCTGGTGCGGGGGATCTACGACGAGGCGCGGCGCTCTCGGCGTCGTGTTCGGCCCAACTACCGCGTGGGCCTGCGGGGGCCCGCGCAGACGGACCGTGGGGCGTGGTTGGATGAGCTCACCCGCCACGAGAGGTCCACGGCGGAGGCCGTCGATGTCTGCGACGAGAGGGCACCGCAAAAGGAGGGCAGAGCAGGCCGCGCACGAGTTCGTTGTCGAGCTTGCCTTCTGCGGCAGGCCGTTCCTCCACGCGGTCGCTTCCGAGCCGCCTTCGCAGGCCGTTCTGGGGCAGCCGCCTTTCACCTCGAGCTCCCGGCCGCAGTCGGCCACTTGCAGTTTTCGCCCTGGCCGCGGTGTTGAGGCCCGCCGCGGAGGCCCGCCTTCGGCTGCGGCCGGCGAAGAGGGGAAGGGCATATCCTCGGCTCCTACAGCTATTCCAGGACGCTCGCCTACGCGGGTTGCCGCTGCCTGGGCTGCTGGCGCGGCCGTGGCCGCTTCCCCTGCGCTCGCCCCGGGCCTTCGACCCCCGTGCGCCCCGGGGGGGGAGTCGGCGCTTCGAGTGGGATGTGGCGTGGTGTGGTGGGTGTGGGGGGGGGGGGCAGGGGCGCGAGCCGCGGTGCCGCCCAGGGTTGAGGGGGCCGGGCCGCGGGCGCTTCCGTGGCCGAGCTGGTGCCCAGCTCAGCCTGAGTCCAATCGCCAGGCCGAGCGCGCGCGCGGCTTTTTCCGGCAACATCGCCGAGTCGGGACCAATGGCCCAGGGCTTCTCCAGGGGCTTTGGCCAGCAGTTCGAGGTGCTGGCGCTCGCAGAGACCTTTGCAGCTCGACGCAGATGCTGAAAGCGAGGCTGGACTGCCTCGAGGGCGGCTGGGATCTCGCGGCGACTCCAGCGGAGGCGTCGATTGAGTCTGCGTCGGGCACGCGCGGGGGTGACTGGACATTGGTCAGGAGGCACCTCGCTGCGTCAAGCTGGGGCTGCTTGAGGGAGGGCGACCACTGCTTGCGGGGCGTTTGGCCCCTCGCGCTACAGTTGCGCAGTGGCAGCGTGGTGGTCATTCCGCCTACTTGTTCCCGGGCCACATGATCGTGGGCGACGGCGCCCCGAGGGCGACGGCCCTCGCGGCCTCCCTGGCGACCCTCGCCGATCCATGGGTCGTCCTGGCCGATTGGGACTTCGCGCCGAAGGGGCTCCAGCAGTCGGGCATCCTGGGCATCTGGGGCGGGCGGTCGTCTACCCGAGCGACGTGCAGCGCGCGGGCGCCGGGGGCGACAGCACCTCCCGGATCGACTGCGCCGTCGCCCGACGGGGTTTCCACGGGCAGGTGCAGGTTCGCGGCTTGACTGAAGTGCCTTGGGTCACGACATCCAGATCTCCGACGCCCGCAAAGACTGGTGGCGTCCACGGGTCTCTTCACCGCAGCCCCTGCCTCGCAGGGATAAGCCCGAGCGGGGGGCCAGCCCCGGCAGCGAGAGGCAGAGGGGGCGGGGAGGCGGAGGGCGGCTCGCTGGCGGCTGTTCGACGTGATGCAGGGGACCTTTGACGAAGTCCATCCCCTCCGGCCCCGTGGAGGACGAGCCAGCGACGGCCCCCGTCTGCAAGAGAAGGTGTGGGATATATGCTTGCTGGCTCGATCCTCCTTAGTGCGCCCCGCTGGTCTTGATGGGCGAGAGCGTCGCTTGGGTGATGCCGCGGGCCAGGTCGGGAATCGCCGGCCTATCGGAGCGTCGCGCCCGCCGCGTGTCTGCCGTCGAGCGCGCCGCCCTCGCCGCCGAGCAGATCCCCGCCGACGAATTGGGCAGGTATTGTGGGCGTGGGCAGCTCCATGGGCTTCGGTGGGCGCGCCCCAAGGCGCCCCCTGGGCGCGCCCGCGTGGGATCTCCTGCGATGGGGTGGTGGTGGAAGGTCGGAGTCTATCATCGTCATCGTGCGATGCCTCTCGCTGGTGCGCGACGGCCCCGGCAGTTGCTGGCGGCGGCGGTGCGTCGCCGCCCTCAACTCCAGAACGGCTTCGTTCCGTCATTTTCGGGGGCAAGGCCGCCGCCGAGGAGGTGGGCGGGTGGGTCGACCTCGCGCTGCCCCCCAGTGGCGAGTCCGACGTCGACCTATTCGACGAGGTGGTTGAGGTCGCCGAGAGGTGGGCGGCCCGAGTGTTTGCGCGTTCCATGGCTGCTGCTTCCCAGGCGTGCGTGACATGGGCCAAGGACATGTGGGCCAACGAGCCAAGGTGCCTACGCCGGCGCGTGATGGACCCGGGCCTTCCTAAGGTCCTGGAGGTGTCTGCGATGGCCGCTCAGGCGCCGCCTGGGGCCCGCGGGTCATCATGGCGGAGTGGGCGCAGCGCGGGCCCCCCATCTGGACCGACGCCAACGCGGACCCATATTCTGGATGCGATGGAACAGTTCCACCAGCAGGCGAAGCAGCAGGCGTTCGACCCGCTGGCGGTCGAGGAGTTGGAGCCCGTGTGGTGCGAGCTTCCAGGCTCCAAGGCCAAGGGCATGGACGTCCTGTGGCCGACCGACCTGCAGATGCCCCCCCGGCCGCTAAGCAGGAGGTAGTGGCCATCTTGAACATGGCCCAGCAGGTGGGGGCGTGGCCTCTGCAGTTGCCGCTGACGCTGTGCGCCACTTTCCCGAAGCCGGCGGGGGGCGCGCGCATCGTTGGCGTCCTCCCGAAGCGCATGGGCAAGTGGTCCAGGGCTCGTTCGGGGGCCGCGGACCGCTGGGCAGGCGGCAGGAACGACTTCTGGGACAACTCTGCAAAGCAATTGCCCGCGCTGCGCGCCGCCCTCCAGTGGTCCGCCAGCGACGAATTAGCCCGCGAGCTAGCATTCGCCGTGGCCGTGCTGCTTCTTGATCTGGGCCAAATTCTACGGTAATTGCAGTCTTTGGAATATTATGCAGATTTCGCCGGCGCAGGGCTATCCTGCCATTGTAGCCCTTGTGGAGATCCTGATATTTCTCGCTGACAGGGTTATGAAATCTCGGGCCATGGCCAGCGAATTCGTTCCTTCATTCCTTCTTCTTCTTATTTCACGCGTTCCCTGGTCGCGGGGTCTTCGAAGGGAGTTTCGCTGGCCAAGCTTTTCCTCGGGCCCATCATGGAAGAGGATCATCAAATATGGGCCCTCAGGCAGGCCGCGGCCTCGTCTGCCATCTAGACTTTCGTGGATGAAGACTGCTGCTCGGTCCGAGGGGAGATGGGCCGACGTGGTTGGTGAAATGTCGGGGCTCGCGCACTCGCTTGTGCGGTCGTTAGCTATTCGGGAGCTCCCGATCTCATCCAAAACCAAGTTGGTCGTCAACGGCCCCCATTTGGGGCCTGAGCTTCTGTTTGGGTGTGCTGGCCTCTCTGGTTAAAAACACGGTGGATCTGGAGTGTGACGCGTCTTGGGGGGTGGGTGGTTGGGTGGGTGGGTGGGCGGGGCTCGTCGCGCCCGCGTCGAGCTCCAGCGATGTTTGAGCAAGGTCCGCTCCAGAGGAGTTCGCACCAGCAAACCGCGTAAGTTTGCGCCCTTGGTCGAGTCGTTTCAGGGCCTTTGATTCCGAGGGGCGCTGCCGTAGTCGGTGCGTGGACACCGTGCTAGGGGCCTCTTCACGTCCTCCATCCAGCAGCTCAACAGGCAAGCGGCCGGTGGCGATGTGTTGCGGGGGCGCAGGCCCCAGGATCAGCTCCAGGGCCCAGTTGGTCCGTTCCTGGCTCGACGTCTGGGGCGAGCGCCCTCCCTCCACCCTCGGACTTCCAAGGCTTGGCCTTCGGTGGCCGCGCGTCTCGGGCGCGCCCCCAAGTTTGGGCGGGGGAAAGTCCGAAGGCCTATAGGGGCCATCATCGCCACCCTGAATGACGCGGGTTGGCCACCTGTTTCCCCCGCGGAGTGTCGCGGGCCTGTCAGGCCCGACGCGTTTGAAGCCTGGCAATTTCCTGGCGTTGCTGTCGGTCGCGTGGCTGGCGATTTCAATATAGCGGAGCTTGTCAGTGACTTCGCTGAGGACCTTATGTCCAAACTTTGGCTGCGGGCGTGGAAGCATATGCGTGGCGATGATCTGGCGTCAGGCGCGGATGTTGTCGTTCTCAGGTCACAGCTTCAGAGGTTTCTCAACAGGGGTGAATTTGATTTTGCTGGGCGGGGGTCGCCGTTGCAGTTGGTGGCCAATGGCCTCGCCGGCGCCAGCTTGCCCGACGGAATTTGGTCCCTCGCAAGTGCCCGCGTTGCGGGGGCCCCGAGGGGGCCTTTTCCATCATCGGGTGTGGGGGCGCCCCAGTAACAAAAGGGGCCCTGCCCTTGAGAAATCTGAGCATTTGATTTCCCAGGCCCGTGCGGGCCACGAGGCCAACCCGAGTCTCTAGCTGCGCGGGCTCTGGCCTCGAACCTTCGCGTGTCCGGATTTTTGGGATGGCGGTGGGGGCGTGGAGTGGGCGGCGGTTGGGGATCTGGAGGCTGCGCTCGACCCTTGTCGAGAAGACGGCTTGCTTGTAGTCATTGGAGACAGCCCGGGCGGGCAGTTCAGCAGCGGCCCTCGTCGCCGAAGGGGGCGCGGCTGCGACCGCGCTGGCGCCAGTCTCAGGGGGCTTGCAGCGGGCCCGCGGTTTCGCCGCGACACTCGGGGGTCGCCGTCAGACGGTGCCCAGGGCCGAGATTCGGGCGCGTGAGCTCGCTCTTCGCAGGTTTCCCGGCCCAGTGCGTTTTGTCACGGACAGCGCTGCCCTCCACAGGGGATGGAACTCCAGACGGCATGAGGACTGTGAAGGTCCCGAATCGGACTTTCTTTTTCGCGTCCGAGCCGCTTTCGCTGAGCAGGGGGAGGGGGAGGTCCAGGTGGTGCGGTGTCCGTCGCGCGTTGATTCGGAGGGCCCCTCTTTTTCCCCTCAGGAGCTTTTGTGGTCCACGGGCAACGGTTGTGCCGACGCCGTAGTGGGGGGGGGGGGCTGCTCTTCCCCCCTGGGCCCATGGCCTTCAAGGCCAGAGGCCCCCCGACACCGACGTCTGGGATTGTGCGGCGGCGCTGGTCAGGCGCCGAGCGGCCAGAGCCATGGTGGACTCCATCAGTGTTGCGCCCTGGTCCGCCACGCGGCTTCCCGAGGATCGCCGGTTTCCGAGGGCCTCTTAGGGGCTCTTCGAAGGAGTGATCGCTGCTTGGTCCGTGCCGAACGTGAAGGGCATTGCTCCTTGTGCCGCGCGGTCGCTCCTGTGTCGCAGGTGGTGGAGTTTAGCACGACGCCGTGTTATGCGGCAGCTCAGGACTTTTCGAGTCTTGCCGACCATGGGGTGGTGCGGCCCAGAGGGGGGGTGACAGTTGGTGCGGACGCTTGTCACTCTTCTGATACTTTGTACTGCTGGCCCAAGTTTGGGCTGCTTTTTTGTTTGGCGTGCGGTACAACGGCCACGGAGGACCCGCGCCATTGACTTGCCGAGCGCAGTGCCCGCACTAAGAAAGGTCTGGAGAACCTTCGGATCATGCAGAAGGGTCTTTTCTCCAGTCACCAGGGGTCGTCCAGGGCGTCTCTGGCCAGGGAACTGGGCATTGCCAGGCGGGAGGCCGTCCTCCGTGGGGCGCCGCCTGGGGTCCTCGTTGGCTGAGTTCCTTGCCAGTGTGTGGATATCAACGAATTCCCGCGAATTCCTCCTCCCCCTTCCCCTTCCCTCCTCCTTCTCCCCCCTCTCCTCCTCCCCAGGGTCCGAGCAGCTGGGGTCGGAGGCTTGCGGAGCATCGCCGATGCTTCGGCGTTGTGGTTCGATGTGGATCACAAGACTTTCTCCACGCCAGTGCATCGCCGGTGCATCAGGATGCATCGGCGATGCGACGCGATCCTCCGACCACGTCAATTCCGACCCCATCTGATCGGCGCAACACAACGGGGTCGTCTGCACCGACATTGGCGCGTAAGATGCCCGCGTAAGGTCGCGCGTAAGCGCCTTCGTCTCATGGTGGTTTGCTGCGCTGGTGGCCCGCGCAAGCCACGCCGCAAGGTCGCTGTGCCATCTCCCGCAACATCGGTTTGTGATCGTCGCTCATCTGAAAGGTCTCTAGCGACGTGAGCATTTTTGTAGAAGAAAGCAAACACCACACATGTATTTTTTTGGTAGTTTTGCGCGGATTTTTTTTGGATCTGAGCTGGGCCCACCCGGCGGCGCCTCCGTCGCCGCTTCTGGCGCGTTCCGCGCGCCAGGGAGGGGTGTCCAGCGCGAGACATGTGCATGTCTCGGTTTCCCTCAGGGCCCGCTCCCTCCATGCCACGCCGACGCAGGCCCTGGGCGCGACCGCCTCGGGCGGGCACCAGCGCGGTTGCAGCGGCGCGGCCGCCGCGGCTCCTCGCGGGCGCGGCGGGCGCTGCGTCCCGTTGGCGTCTCTGTCTCAGGAGGAAAAAAGCAACACGAGCGTTCGTCGATTCCCAGGAGAGTTTGGGGAATAGGGGAAGTCGAGGGGAAGACGGACCTCCAGGAAGTATGGAACATTTCGGGGATCCTGGGACTTGTTTTTTTGTTGGAAAGGCCTCGCTTCCGGTGCCGCCGATCTTGAATGACGACGACGACGACGGCGGCGGCGGCGGCGATGACGACGAAGACGGGGTTTGTGTGTCTTTTTACCTGTGTGTGCCTGGGCCCCTTCGCCCTGGCCCGGGCCAAAAGGCGGGCCCCAAGCGTGCGCGGGGCTGGCCCCCTTGCGGCTCCAAGTGGTCGGCCGCCGCTGGCGGGGGCGGGCGACGAGTGGCGCCGGGAATCGGCGGAGGGGAGTCTCGGGAGCCATGAGTCGGGGGCGGCCAAGAGGGGGGTGATGATTAGCGGGGTGGATCTCATGGCGTGGGCCATGATATCTCCTCAGATTTCACATGACGCCTCTTCTTATTTCATCACGTCGATGGACCCCCCTTGGGCCGCGCAAATGCCGCCGGCCATGACTTGCGCCCCCCCATCTTGGACGCCGCCCTCCTGGCAGCCCCCTGATGACACGGGGGTCAATGCAAAGGGGGGTCAGTCAGAGCGCCTGATGTTGCAGGATCCTGCAAGGCCAGTGGCGCATTGACCCAGGTTTGGGTGCAGGATCCTGTAAGATCCTGCAGGATCCTGCAAGGCCTGCTTGACCTGGGTTTGCATGGGCCCAGGTCACTGCGTCTCCGAAAGTTGCGGGCGCGGTAACCGCCCGCCAGGCTGGTTTCCGAGGGCATCGTTCTCGGCCTCCCAGGTGAGGGCCGAGTAAGCAGATGTGGTCGAAGGGTCGCGCCGCATCGACGTTGCGTCGGCGATGCGGCTCGATGTGGAGCCCGATCTTTCCACGCAGATGTCGCCGCTGCGTCGCCGACGTCGCCAGTGCATTGCCGGTGCACCCCATTTGCTCGGACCCCATTTTGGAGGCCTCTGTTGGGGTCGCAGGCGAGGGGTTCTGACTCACTGGGCGGGCGCCGCGCCTCCATCGGTATCCCGCACGCCATCGCGGTTCCCCTCCTGCTCTGTCCCTGCCTTGCATTGCCCCTCGCCAGGAAGCACAGGGGGCATTTACACCAATGAGGCGGGGAAACGAAGAAAGAGGCCCAGCGATCCTCAAGCCCTTCCCCCGCACGTCCCCCCCGCCTCTTGATTACCCTCCCCCGATCGTGATGGTGAGCCCGCGCCTCCCCTTCCCTCGCTTGCTCCCCATCTCTTCCTCCGCCCCCAGAAAAGGACTCTCCTCGCCCGCCTCTCCCCTCGCACTTGCTCGCACGCTGCTTCTCCTCCCCCCCGGTCCTCCCCCCTCGCACTTGCTCGGATGCCCTTCGCCCTCCCAGCCCCTCCCCCCTCGCACTCGACCACGCGTGCCGCGCTTCTGCCTCTCCTCGCTCCCCGGTGGCAGCGCGAAAGCAGGGCGCCGCCTCCCCCGCATGTGGCGTTTTTTTTTGTTTTTTCATCCCTACGCGCAGGGCCTCAGACGTTGACCTACGGCAGGTGCCGTTTTTGCTCCCCCATTATGTTGTTTTCTTTCGTGCGTGTTGTTGGTGTCGTTGTCGTTGTCGTTGTCGTTTTCGTTGTCGTTGTCGTTGTCGTCGTTGTCGTTGTCGTTGTTGTCGTTGAATTTTCATTACTGAAGAATAGCCATTGTTGATCCCCCCTCTTGTGACCATTGTGTTCTGTCAATTAAAGTGCTTCCCCCGGGGCTCGCACCTTGTTTTCTATCAGGGAAAGTCACGGTGTGAAATTCGAGTCTCGAGGCATATTGTTTGGTAATGTTTCCATTATCCGTTCCCGAGACTCCCTGAACTTAAGTATACAGGGCGGTGAGTTGTTTGCCCAGGAGGACGGGTCGTACCCATTTTTGCTCAAGACCCATATCCTACTCACGCTAACGAACCCTCCATTTCCCATCTCTATTTCCTCCCCCTTATTCTTCTTACACATTGGACTGTACTGAGAGATTGTGTGTGCGACACGCTGTTGTGGTGACAAGGGAAGAGCATCTTCATCCTCACTGCTGTCGCCTGTCGGGCGACAGTGGTAAGGGAGCGTGGAACTCCAGATTCCGCGGACCGATGGCGGCAGCGACGGGGAAAGATGATAACTCAGAGTCACCCCCAGCGTCCGGGGAGCCGAACACAGGTCAATATGCAGCGGTGAGAACTCTCATGGGAAAAGGGTCTTGACATGTCAACCGAGACGGCGCAGCAGCTGGTTCAGGAGATGTTGATAGCGATGAGGAGTCACGATGAGAAGCCGGACGACCACCAGGAGGGTGACGACTCGGCGGATCGCAAGGACTCGCACCGCGTGTGGCAGAGGGGCGACCGACGGTGGTGGACCGGCTGGAGCGAGGGGCCAGCAGACGGCACCCCTTCAGCAGCCGGTGCAACGTCGAGTGCCATCGGCACGCAGACGCACCAAGGCTCAGGGACCGAGGCCGGGTCGGGCGATCGCTGGTGGGAGACGGGGGCCGAGTGGGACCCGAAGGGCAGCGACGACAGACGTGGCTTCGACAAGTGGTCCAGGCAGGGCGCAGACCCATGGTCTCGCGCAGGTGCCGACTGGAGCAGCGACAGATGGGAGTCGGGGTTCGGTCTCGCGTGAGCGAGATGGTGGAGATGAGCGGGGATGGCAGTCCGGATGGAACCATGGGGGTCCGGATGGAACCTGGGGCGACAATCCTCGCGGCAAGGACTGCGCAGACCCCGAGAAGTGGGAGAGCTGGGCCAACTACCGACTGTGGAGGCGCAAAATCCAGAGGTGGCGCCGCGCGACTGACATCGCTCGCTGGAAGCAGGGCGACCGGCTGTTCAAGTCTCTGGACGCCGACCTGCAGCGTTAGCTCGAGGACGTAGACGACGAGACGCTGTGCAGCGAACGAGGAGCGGTCGTTGTTCTCGAGCGCCTCGATCTGATGTCGGGAGAGCGCCACGGAGATGAACGACGGAAAGTGGCTCGAGAGTGCCTCCTGGACTATAGCAGGCGTCACAGCGAGAACCTGGCCGAGTATTGCGCCAGGATCGACGCTGCGTTCGACCGCGTGGCCGCCCAGGGCCTCGCGCTCCGAGACGACTGGAAGCTCAGGTTCCTGGGGGAGGGCGTCGGGTTGGGCGAGAAATCAGCGCAGCCGGCCAAGATCTCCACGCGGGGAGAGCGCGCCTACACGGCGGCGCTGGCAGCGATCAGGGAGATGGATATCAGCCATCGCGAGCACGTGTCGGCCAAATCGAAGACCTACGTGACGGTGGAACCAGAGGCTCCTGCCTACACGCCTCTGGGCGCGGTTCTGCCTCCGCCGATGCCCCCGGCGCCCTGGCAGGTGGAGATGGGCGGGGGCGAGTCTCTGCTGGACTATTCCGACGTCTCCTCGATGAACTCGGACGGCGAGATGGCCGTGTGGGCGGTGCTGGAGGCGGCGGGCGTGGGCGAGGGCGACGCTCCGGCCGCCCTCGCAGCCGTCGACCAGGGCCGCCGCGAGACATGGAAGGATAACAAGGATCTCAAGAGGCGTCTGAAGGTCGACCGGCAGTTCTTCGACAGCAGTGGGGCTCGTGGCACCGATGGGCCCGAGAAACCTCGCGGGCCTGGCCGCAGAGCAGCGGATGGCGCATTCCGTCCTCGCAAGAACCGCCTGCCCTTGGCCGAGCTGATCAAGCGCGCGCGATGCAGGCTTTGTCACGAGAAGGGCCACTGGTCGAAGGAGTGCCCCAGCAAGGGCGGCGGTGGCGTCGGCGCGCTCAAGCCCGTGCAGCAGCCCAAGGGGGGCGGCGGCTCGCACTTCGCGGGCCTCAGCTTCGCGTGCATGAACGCGCTGGGCGGCGACGGCCAGACCTCTGAGGGATCGGCTCCACTCCAGCCTCCGCCCTACGCTGTAGTTCCGTTGTCCGTGGGGCCCGGGGCCGTGGTAGTGGGCGCGGCGGCCGGTCAGGGCCTGGTAGGGCAGCCAGCCCTGGACAGGATCGAGCGGCACTGGGCCTCGCAGAGGTTCGCCATTCCCAAGGTGCCTCCTCGGAAACATAGGGCCCGGGGCGTGGGTGGAGGCGTTCAGGTCTCGGGCGCCGCCCTAATTCCTTTAGGTATCGAGGGCCGAATGGGGGTCATCGAGTTCGACGTCCTCTCAGAGGACGTGCCCCCCATGTGCCGATAGGGTTTCAGGAGATGCTCGGAGGCGTCGTCGATCTCCCAGGCAGCGTCATGAAGTGTTCAAAGCTGGGAGTAGGCACCGAGCTGACTCGTCTTCCGACGGCTCACCGTGCGATTCAGGTGGGCAATTTTTCCCAGTCCGCCAGGGACTTCGAGCCTCCGGAGTCAGTCTTCCGTGCATATCCGCAGCTGTCGCGTGGCGCGTTTCAGGCCAGGGGAAGGTACATGGGCTCCTCTTCCATTTCCTTGTCTCCTCTTCCTCCCGCTCTTCCCGGTCTGAGGCAGGCAGTGGCGTGTCTGGGGGGGGGGGGGGGAGGTCAAAATATGGTTCTATTTAACGATGTGCTGTTTTTGGTTTTTCGGTGTTATTTCTTTCGTTTTGCTTGCATCTGTAATTTCTTATTCTTGCGATGGCGTTGGGTGGTGAGAGTTTCCTTTTGTGGCGGATTGCAAATTGATTTCTTTTGTGAAGGATTGCACATTGATTCCTTTTGTGGTGGATTACAAATTGATTCCCTTTGTGGAGGATTGCAAATCATTTCCCTTTGTTGCGGATTACACAGGGGTTCCTTTTGTGGGGAATTACAAATTGATTCCTTTTGTAGCGGATTACAATTTGATTCCTTCTGTGGCGGATTACAAATTGGTTTCCTCTGTGGAGGATTCATAGAAAAAAACATGAAAATCAATGAAAAGTATGAAAAGTATTGTGTTTTCAATGTTTTTGGTGTCGGAGGTAAAGAAAAAGATGAAAACGCAGAGTTTCCAGCACCCAGAGCTCCAAAACATTATGCTTTACACTGTTTTTGCATTTCCCGATGCCGAAAGCATTGTAAAACACAACGTTTTTCAGCATTCGTAGATAAAAACGTTGTGTTTTACAAGGTTTTCCGCATTGGGAAATGCAAAAACATGGTAAAACACAGCGTTTTGGAGCTCTGGGTGCTGGATTTTTTTTTTTTTTTTTTTTTTTTTTTTTTTTTCTTTCCTCATGCTTTTTCTTGCCTCCGACACCAAAAACATTGAAAGCAAAATGCTTTTCACATTTTTTTTTTTTTTTTTTTTTTTTTTTTTTTTTCTCCTCTCTTTTCTCCTTGGTTTCCTCATAGAAATCCTCCACGAAGGAAATCAATTTGTAATCCGACACAAAAGGAATCAATTTGTAATCCCCCACAAAAGAAATCAAGTTGTAATCCCCCGCAAAAGGAATCCCTATGTAATCCGCAACAAAGGGAATTGATGTGTAATCCTCCACAAAGGGAATCAATATGTAATCCGCCACAAAAGAAATTCATTTGCAATCCCCCACAAAAGGAATCAATTTGTAATCCCCCACAAAAGAAATCCTTTTGTAATTCGCCACAGAGGGAATTGATTTGTAATTCGTCACAAAAGAAATCAATTTGTAATCGGCCACATAAGGAATCCCTTTGTATTCCGCCACCAAAGGAATCCCTTTGGAAGTCACCCACAAGGGAATTAATATGTAATTCGTTACAACAGGAATCCATTTGTAATCCTCTACAACGGTGAATCGTATTATAATCCACCACGAAAGGAAATCATTTGAAAACTTGTTACAAAAGGGATTCGTCGAGACGGAGCCAACGGGAAGCCCATAGAGATATGAAGGGGATCGGTGAGGAGCCAGAAGAACCCAAGAGGAGCTTGCTGAAGGTTATCCTTGTGTTGAGGGCATCCCTTTTTGGGATGCCTTATCAACGTCGCCCCGCACTGTTTGAAGGTATTCTTGTTTGGGATGTCCTCAATCATCGCTGCGTTGAGGGTATCCCTTTTTAGGATGCCCCTTGTTAACAACACGCCGCACTGTTTGACTGGACCCGTGTTTGGGGCGCTCCGAACGGGGAAGCGTTGGGGGCATTCCATTTTGGGATGCCCTTTATCAAGAACATACAACACTGTTTTGACGACATTCTGGTTTGGAATCCATTCAAACATCACTGCTTTGAGGGCATCTCTGTTTGGAATGGCCCCAGTCAACTCTATCCCGCCGGATGGTTTTTGGAGATTTTTCAGGGCCGGAGAAAACAAGAAAAACAAGTACACGAAGGGGACTTCAGGGGGACATTGACATATATCGTAAATTCAACGTACTTCGGTGTCCAGGAGGAGCAGGACTTGGAGCAGATGTTGGAGCAGGAGGATCAGTAGGAGGAGGAGGAGGAGGAGGAGGAGGAGGAGGAGGAGGAGGAGGATGGGAGAAAGAAGGACGCGGCGGAGGAGGAGGAGACACAGCGACGTCCGAATGCCCTGGGGAAGTCTCTCCCCATCTCTCTCCCGAGTGCCTGTTCCCCCTCCTCCCTTCCATTCTCCCTCGCCCTTCCTTCTCACTCATCCTCCTCCCTCCCTTCCGCATTGCATTCCATTGCATGGCAATCGCGTTGCATTGCAATCTCATTGCATTGCAATCGCACTGCGCTCCAATGAGGGAGGAAGAAAGGAAGGAATATGAGACGAGGATGGGAGGGTGTAGCGGGCAAAAGCTTTTAGGCTCTCAGCCCCGCCAAAACGCCACTGCTTGAAGCCATGGGCACTCCAGACAAGGACACCGAGCAGTACAAGAGAAAGCTGGCAAACAAAAAACGAGCTTACAAGGCCGTCGGATGCGAGGCGCTTGCACGATCGCATCCGAAACAGCAGCAGATACGTGGAGAAGCCGTGCGACCTCATGTCCGACTTCGTTCAGGACTTGGCAGCGATTTGCGCAACGCACCCCGACATGATGCAACGCAAAACATCGAAGAATGCCACAGTGCTTAGCAGCTTGGAACACGCGACGACGGCGCGGGAGCTGGGGTACATCCAGAACTTTTGCAGGTACGTCGCCAACAACGCAAACTATGATGTGATATTTGGAACGACTCGCAACGAAGCATTCCACAAGCAGCTGAAGGCCTTTTACAGAAACGTAATGTGGCAAATTCAACGACATGCTCTGTGTATTGCCACGGCCGCGAAGTTGGCAAAACTAGTCATTGGCTTCTTATCGAAATGCCATGGTGACCAGTCGCGTACTTTTACAGAGCATGATATGCTGGCCCAGTTTTCCCAATTTCTTTTAGCAGAGGCACCTTTTTCATTTCGCGCCCCGCATGAAACATGCAGTGGCGGCGAACGAATCAGTAGACCAGGCCCTGCTGCCCTCTAACGCAAAGATTACTCGCGAGCGCCCAGCATCTGCGATGTAGGTATCACTGATCCTTCGCAACTTGAACGCGTATGTTCGCACTGGTTGTCGTTGTGTGTGAAAACAGTTTCTCTTCTCAACCAGATCGCATGCGTCCGCTTTGTTGCGCGGAAAAACTAAAGAAACCCCAGTCGTTAAATAGCGCCATATTTTGAGTCCACCGGGGGGGGGCAGCCGGATGATATTGAGGGGTGAGGTCAGGGCCGAGGTCGAAGCTCGGGGCTCGGCAAGGCCGATCGGAAACCAGGGGCGCCAGCCATCGGATGAGGTTTCGGACATAGCTGAGATCGATTTCGTAAGCGAGCTAAGGATTGAAGCTGCTAAGGAACGTTTGGCGTTCACCTCGGGACCGATGGAGGACGCGACCTCGAGCGTCCTTCATCTTCCAGCAGCGCTTGGGCTCAAGTTCGCCTTGAGATCCGAACACTTCGACGACTGCCGTCCAGGGCAGCGCCCGGCAGGCGACGCCGCCGAGAGCGATGTCGTCGCGCCGGGCCAAGGGGGGGCGCCCGACCACCATGGCCGAGCGTTTGACGGAGGAAAAAGGAGCAGGCCTGGGTCTACGGGGCGACGGGCTCCTACGTGCCGGAGGGCCTCAACAAGGCTCAGAGCGGGCGGGCAGCTCTCGCGTCGTGGGTCCTGCTCTGGTCGATTCGTTTGGCAGAGGAGTTCGGGGCCATGATGCGCGCGAGGCGCTTCTGGCCAACCAACCTGCCGAAGAAGCTGCGCAGGCTCCCGGAGGACTACTTCAAGTGCTGGCATCCTCCCACTCCGTTGAGCGCCCGGGCCAACTCGTGGGGGCGCTGGATCACGTGCGCCGGCTGCGCGATGAGGGTCAGCTATGTGGAGCTGAAGCCGATGAGGGGGGCGCCGAAGGAGGAGGAGACGTGCCCGCGCAAGAAGGGGGGTGCGGCGTGCCAAGTGTGCGGCCAAGGCTGGGCGCAGCATGGAGGAGAGGCCACTTGGCAAGCGCTCGTTCCTGTGCCGAAACCTCCGCCAGGAGCGGGCCGGGGCCCTCTACCTGTCCACCCAGGGGCGCCAGTGCACGCGAATCGCTCCGAGAACGAGGGCTCGAGCAGCTACGCCAGGGTGGCGGACTCGGCGGCGGCCGCAGTGTCAGGCCATCAGAGGGGCGAGGCCTTCCTCAGGGACGTGAAGACGGCGCAGCAGGCGGCGCAGCGTCGCGCCGAGTCGGCGAACCGCAAGGTCGAGAAGGACGACGACGACAAGATGGAGGTGGAGTCCCCGGCCCAGAACGATCTGGCCATGCAGGCCAAGATGGAGCAAGAGATGCAGGCGAAGTTCGACGAGCAATTCAAGGATATGAAGGCCATGCTGCAGGGAGTTGCAGCGAACCAGCAGTCCCAGGGCGGGGCTCTGGCGAAGGTCAACAGCTCGGTGAGCGAGCAGATGCGGGCCCTGGCGACGATCCGCGGCGGGCGCAGGAAGCGAGTCGCCTGGCCCGGAGCTTGCAGGACGTGGCAAGCGGCAAAGCCGGTCTATCGCCGTTGAAGGCAGACCAGGGCGCCGCTGCATCTGTGGGTCCATCGCTGACGGATCTGCCGAAGGCTCCAGTGGCGCCACCTGCGCCATCATCGGCGGCGCCGATAATGGGGCCACGCGCGCAGCCGCCGCCTCAGATGGCAGCGGGGCCGACTCCGGCAGGAGCGGGGCGGCGCCGCTCGACCCGACCAAGCTCCCGCCGGCGATCGCGAGGGGCATCCAGGAGCAGAAGACGTCCAGGATGGGAGGGGCGCTGGCGCCCTCAGCGGCGCCGTCGCTTGGCCGCTCTGCCCCACCTATGCGATCGCGGGCGCGAGGCAGCCGCTGAACCCGCAGGGGCTCTGCGACGCGCAGGGGAAAGCTATTCGGGACTCGCTGGAGACGGTATCGATCTTCGAGATCCCGCCGACGGACCCGCTCGTCGCGGCCTACGACCAGAGCAAGGGGAAGGCGAAGGGCTCTGCGACGAGCCTCCAGGCGGCGGATGCGGCGGCGCATGGGGGGGCGAGGGCCCTGGGCGACCCGTGGGCCAGCAGCCAACCCACGATGCCCACGCAGACGCCGAACCGCGAGAAGGACAGGTACAGCGCGGGCTGGAGGACCTACGACGGCCAGGGCAAGTGGCGCTGAGCGGTTTTTCCTTGCAGGAGCTGCGGGTCAAGAAGCAGTCGGGAAGCAAAGGTTTCCAGTTTTCGGTCAGGCCAGGGGAAGGTCGTCGTCGCCGCGTGCTGGGCGCGCTCGTTGAATTTGGGGCGGTTCCAAGGCTGGGCGGAGACCCCGGGGGGATCCTTTTTGCCGTGGACCGCTGGGCCAGGGCCATCTCAGGGGGCGCGTGCAACGACGACCGAGAGGTGTTCATGACCAGAAGCAAGAGAAAACAGCTTCAGGCCCTGCGCAGCGATCGAAAGGTCAAGTCAGACCTCCGGTCCAGATCCTTTCTGTTTTTTTTTTTTTTGGGGGGCTTCCGCGAGTGGCCCCTGTTTTAAAGGGAGCTGGCGTGCACTCTTGGGAGTCTCGATCTCGCCGCCGGGCGGGGCTTCAACAGGGGGAAGGACCGGGGCCGAGTCATCGAGAAGGTAGAAGCGGAAAAACCCTGGATTGTTTTGCTCGACCCCCCTGTGCCGAGTTTAGTCCGATCGGGGAGCTGTTTCGACCGAACTCCCCAGATACCCCAGAGGAACAGGCCCAGGAGAAGAGGCAGGCTCTTGACTTTCTGTCTTGTTGCATGCGCGTTGCGCTCATCCAGGTTCAGGGGGGCAGGCGTTTTGCCTTTGAGCATCCGAATTGGGCCAGTTCCTGGAGGGCGCGCGCGGTGAACATGATTCGCAAGCTCCTGGGGGTCCGAGAGTTCGTGCTCGATCAATGTGAATTTGGTTTGAGCGTCAAGGAAGGGGCCCTCTCCAAAAAGACCACTCGTCTCATGACCAATGATCCCCCCCTCTTTCGTCGGCTCTCAGGACACCAGTGCAAGGATGGCCACGTGCACCACCAGCTGGAGGGAGGACACGCAATTAGAAAATCTTAGGTTTATCTTCCAAGTTGTGTCAGGCGCTCGCCGAATCCGTCCTGACCAGTATCGAGGAGCAAGAATGCCACTTCACCCTAGCGGGAATGATGGGAAAATGCCAGGAGGGTTGCAACAGCTAGAGGCCTATCCGGAGGGTCTCGGCGAGGGCCCAGGGCAGGCCCAGCCTCCGACGGACGGCGCGGAGGGTGAGGAAGGCGCGGAAGGGGGGGGGCCACCGGGGCCCAGGGGGAGAGCATAAGATTGAGATCAACGCTCCCATCAAGCGTCTCATTCACAAAGTGCACGTTAATCTAGGACACCCCAGGAAAGAAATCTTTCTGGAGGTTCTGAAGGCGGCGCGCGCCCGTCTGGAGATCGTCCGATTCGTGAGAGATGAGTATGAGTGTGCGGACTGCCAGGCTCAGGTCCAACAGGCCCGGCACCGGCCCTTGGCCATCCCTCGGACTTTCCAGTTCGACAAGGTCGTAGCTGTAGACACCTTCTATCTCTCGTTCGAAGGGAATCCATTCCAGTTTTGAATAGCGTGTGCCACGGGACCAACCTTCAGATTGTGGAGGTGTTCGACGGGTCCTCGGACGGGGCCTGGAAGGCCTTTGCGAGGGCCTGGGCGCGTCCGTTCGGCCCCCCCGAAATGTTGCTTTCGGACGGGGGGCCGGAGTTCAAGGCTCGCGACGAGCGTGGCCGTCCATGGGGAAACGGTAGGGCCGAGAGACACGGAGGGTGGGTGAAGGAAATCCTAGTCAGAGCTTCGGAAAGCTCGGTGGTCACTACCCGGGCGGAGTTGGAGACTCTCCTGCACGAGGTGGTGTCGGCGAAGAACCGATGCCTGCGCCGCGGCGGGTGCAGCCTGTTTCAGCTCGTGTATGGCACCAGCCGTCGTCTCCCTAACGACCTCCTCTTAGACGATGGGGTCCGTCAGGTTGGGGAAGGGGATCTTGTGCAGACGGCCTGGGGCCAGGGCGTGGCCGCTGCCGACTATGCCCAGCAGCATGCTATCCGGGATCTGGCGCGACAAGGGCTGTTCCGCACAGCGAGCAAGCGGAAGCTGGCGAAAGCGTCGAAGGCCAATGTCCACAGGGGCTCCAGGGTTCACCCCGGCCATTGGGTTTTCGTGTGGCGGCGTGCCCCCTCTCAGAGCAGCAAGAAGACTTGCGCGCTTCAGCGCGACCGTTGGGTCGGCCCAGGTTTGGTGCTGCTTCAGTCCGGTAATGCTGTGTGGGTGGCGATGCGAAATAGGTTTTTGAAGTGTTCCAGGGAACAGGTTAGACTGGCCGCGACCCCCGAGTCAAGGGGGGCTGAGGTTATGTCGGACCCTGGGGTTAAACGCTTCCTTCGAGAGGCCCAGGTCGGACGCGCGGGGTTGGGGTTAACGTCGCCGCCGAGGGCCCCCCGCCCCGTGAGGCGCGGGGGCCGGGGCGCAGCGTCGAGGTGGATCCGTCCCCGGTCACCAGTCTTGGACCAGCTCCTCAGCCGCGAGCCGAGGGGGCCGGCGGCAACGTGGTTGGGCCCCATCGGCCCCCCTTCCCCCCGCCTTCCGGCTATCCCGGAGGAAGGAAGCGCGGCTTCGGAGGCCGCTCGGCCCGGGGGCCCGGGAAATGCGCAGGTGGTGTCTACGATTGACGATCGCTCGTCGCCAGTCGCCAGGTCCAGGCAGGTCTCCACCGACGAGGAAGAGGCGGATGGGGCGCACATCTACCGCGGGGTGGGCGACGGAGATAGGGTCGAGGGCTCCGGGCGGGCCGAAGAGGGTCTCTCTCTCTCTCTCTCTCTCTTTTTTCTTCCTCTCTCTCTCTCTCTCTCTCTCTCTCTCTCTCTCTCTCTCTCTCTCTCTCTCTCTCTCTCTCTCTCCCTCTCCCTCTCCCTCCTAGTCTGGCCCAGGCGTCTGCTGAGGGCTCTACCGCCGCCCGGGCGTCAGGGCCCGCTCCCTCTGCTCCCGCTTCCATCTCGAGTGCCGGACAGGCCCCGAACACTCCGATGTTGGACAGGGCGTCCAGTGGCCAGAGGTTTGTGGATGGGACTGTCTTGCGGAATGAAATCCTGGATTTAGGCGTGCGTCGAGCTAGCCAGAGGTCCACTCGTCTGGGGGAAGACTTCCAGGGAGTGCCTCCAGGAAGGGTTCAGGAGCAAACCAGGGACTATGAGGACCGGCAGCCCGTCCGCAACCGCTCTAGGTCTCCAGCCGCTGCTTCTGAGGTAGCTGGTCAGGCCCAGCCGATGGAGGCCGATGTCGGCCTCGCGCTGCAGGGCGAGGAGCTGTGGGCGCTCCTCGGGCTCGAAGACGCCCAGCTTTGCACGTTTTTCGAAGACTTGGACGCGGCCATAGAAGACGAGGGGTGGAGCGGGGATTGGAGGAGCTATCGCAACGGAAACGCTAATGTGGAGATCATTCCAGGGGGGAAGGCCCGCCGTCCCAGGTCTCTCCTCTGTCCTTGCCAACCGAGGGTGCGAGGTCCGACTCAATGATCTCGACGCTCAAGAGCGGCGAGAGTTCGCCGCGTCTGACTCTCTGGAATGGAAGGGCATCGTTGAGACGAAATCCGTCAAGGTACATTTCCCGGTCGAAGGAAAGAAACTCAGAGCTCTCTTCCCCGTTCGGGTGGTCTCGAGTCGGATGGTCCGCCGCTGGAAAGACCAGGGCAGCGTAGGGGATCGGCCCGAGGCCAAATCGCGTTGGTTGTGAGAGGCCACCAGGACGAAGATACCGCTGAGCTCCAGGTGTATGCACCTACACCGTCCATGGGGTCTCTAATATTCTTTTTAGCGACTTCGCTGATGTACGACCTAGAAGTCCAGATAGGCGACATCAAAAACGCGTTTTGCCAATCTGACCCCCTCAAGCGACCGAGAGGCAGAGTCTTTGTTGAACCCTGTGAAGGGCTCAACCTCCCAGCAGGCGCCCTCATTGAGTTGGTGGCTCCCGTCTACGGCCTGGACGATGCGCCCCTGGCTTTTCACGAGACGTCGGCTAGGTTTCTTGAGAGTCAGGGTTATGTTAGGACCAATCTCGAACCCTTCTGGTTCGCCTCGCGTAAGGGTGATCGCCTGATCTCTCAGGTGTTGTTGGGGGTCGATGACTGGGCGATAGCCCCCCCCCGGCCAAGCGCATAAGTACCTCCCCGAATTTCGGAAGCGTTTCAACTTCGGCAAGCTGGATAAGCTGGACGAAAAGGGGTTTGAGTACATGGGTCGCAGGCTTGGACGAGTAGGGCAGGCTTCCGCCAGTTCCAGGATTCCCATGGGCCAGGGGGAATTTCTTGGAGCAGCTTCAGAAGGTTCCGATGTCCAGGGGTAGGCGCGGGGACCACAGCAGTCCTCTCATCGGCTCCGAGGCGGCCGAGTTTCGCAGTCTGGTCTACAAACTGAACTGGGTGGGTCGGGGGTCCCGGGCCGAGGCTGCTGGTGTGGCCTCCATATTGGCTACCAAAGTCGACTCCCCTTGTATCAGGGACCTTCTAGAGGCTCACAAGATGGTGGACCACCTGCGGTCGACCGCATCTTTGCCGGTGGTCATCCACCGTTTTGATCCGAAGCGGTTCGTCTTTACCACGGCCAGCGACTGCGGCGGCGTCGGGCCCGACGACTGTCAGTGCCCGCAGCAGGCCTGGCAAATTTATATGGCCGACAATGCACTGGCACGTGTATTGCGCGCCAGAGCTACTCCCTTAGCATGGCGGTCGTGTCGTGTCAAAAGGCAGGTGGCGAGCGCCCTAGCGGGGGGGGGCCCTCGCTCTCTCCGGGGCGCTGGCAGAAGCGCCGTGGTTGCATCTGATGTTCGAGGATGTGACGAGGGGGGGGGTGTCGTGACGGAAACCTGGCAAGATCAGATCAGCCCCTTTGCCGCTCTGCTGCGCCAGGATTGCGAGCTGACCTCTTCCGCCTCGGCCGATTGCCTCGGCATCGTGGATGCGAAAGGGGTCTATGACACTCTTAGTGCATTGTCGAGCGGATCCCGTTCGGATCGCAGGGCTGCGAGAGACTTCGCGGTCGTTCGTGACATCATGTCGAAGATCGGAAGCGTTATCAGATGGATGCCGCATCCCATCCTTCCAGTCGATTGTATGACCAAGTCTGACATGGCCAAGACTAATGCGGCTCAGTTGGAATTGCTTCGGCCCGGGTGCCTGCGTCTGGCCTCCGAGGGTGGAACTCTCGAGGGCCGCGATGAAGACCCGCGGAAGAAAGTGAGGTCCCGGGCCGAATCCCAGAGGCAGCTCCAGCAGCAGGAGGGTGGAACCGACCAGCCAGCCAAAGGCCGTCTCACTGCCAAGTAGAGTTCTCGTCAGGCGACACAGGTGCCCAGCGAGTGCGCGCGGTATGTCCAGTGTGCAGACGGGCGCCTACAGACGGCGGCAGGGGGGTGGGGCCGACAGGCCAGCCACAAGGCCGTCGCTTTGTCGTGTGGAGTTCCGCATTCGGCGAGACAGGTTCCCGGAGAGTGCTCGCGAACTTTCAGTGTGCACGCGGGCGTCTACATATGGCGGCAGCGAGTCGAGTTTTTAAGAATAGCCTGGTCGACCCGTCCCCTCCGGTTTTGCAAGGGCCACGACCCCTTCGTAAGCTCATTATTTTTCGGGGCACTGTGACATTCGAACATCGAGGCATATTGTTTGGTAGTGTTTCCATTATCCGTTTCCGAGATTCCCTGAGCTTCAGTGTACAGGTGGGTGAGTTGTTTGCCCAGGAGGACGGGTCGTACCCATTTTGGCTCAAGACCCATATCCTACTCACTCTCACGAGCCCTCCATTTCCCGTCTCTGCTTCCTCCCCTTATTTTTCTTACACATTGGACTGTGCTGAGAGATTCTGTGTGCGACGCGCTGTTGTGGTGACAAGGGAAGAGCATCTTCATCCTCACTGCTGTCGCCTGTCGGGCGACAGCGGGGCTCAAACTGGGCCCCTGGCCCCCGGTTTACAACAACAGCAACAACAAAACTTTTAAGACCGTTCGCCCTTAGATGCTCGAGTGTCCAATAGCGCGTATTGCCCAAACCCTCGATGCCCGCACTCTTCGTCTTCGATCGAACCCCGTTTGGGGGGTATACGTTTCTTTCCTGCAGGGCGGGCCCCAGCGAGCGGCGGGGCGACCGCGGACCGGCGGCCTGGCCAGCGGCAGCGCTGATCGGCGGGGCGGCCGCGGACCGTCGACCCGACCCCAAGAGGGACGGACAGGGGACCGACCGCGACGACGACGACGACGACGACGTCGAAGACGACGGCGACGACGACGACGACGGCGACGACGAGCGAAAGCGAGAGCGAGAAAGAACGACAGCAGGGCCACGAAGGGCACGAAGTAGGCCACGAAGGGCGACAGCGGGGACACGAGGGGAATGCGTATGGGGCCACGAAGAGCGCGAACGAGCGGGGGCCACGAAGTGCAGATAATGCGGGGCCACAGAAGGCAACTATGGGGCCACTGAGGGTAGCAACTGGCCACGTAGGACAGTCATGGGGGACACAAGTGGCGACAGCGGGGCCACGAAGGGCATGCACATGGGGCCACAACGGGCGCGACTTCTGGGTGCCTGGGTGTCGGGAGCGCGGCGTTTGGGCAAACTGCAGGAAATTCCAACGCAAGGCCATTCTTCAGTAAGTTGCAAGCGAGTCTCCAGCGAAAGCGCGACTCCAGAGCGCCAGGAGAGCGATTCCTGAATAAATTGTAAGGAACTCGCAAGCGAGAGCGCGATTCCTGAATAAAATGCGAGGAAGTCTCGGGCGGGGGTGGGGGTCCTGGCTAAATTGTAAAGAAGTCTCAGGCGGGAACCGTTGTTGTTGTAACCCGGGGGCCAGGGGGCCAACTTTGAACATCAAGACTTTCCCTTTCAAAAAACAGGGTGCGAGCGTCGAGGGGCACACTTTGATTATGAAAAAACAGTATGCGCTGGTGGGGGGGATCAACAATAATGATTCTTCAGAAATGAGAATTCAACGGTTCCCGCTTGATACTTCCTCACAATTTATTATCAAATCGTGCTCTCGCGCGGGACTGCCCCACAATTCATGAACGCATCGCGCTCTCGCGTGGGACTTCCTTGCAATTTATTCAGACGATGCGCCTTCGGCGCTCAGGACACGCTCTCGCCTTGGCTTTTCTCGCGACTTACTTGGGAATCGCGCTATCGCTCGAGACTTCCTCGCGATTCGTGCATGACACACGCTTCAGCAACCCGTCTGCTCGACCTGGTCGCCCGGGCCCGCCTTCCCGACCTGCCCGCTATGAGTCTGCCCACCCGATCTGCCCGTCTGGTTCTACTCCTCGCCCACCTTCTGCTTATTTCTCTCGTGCTCCATTCCTCTCCCTCCCCCTTCCACGCGTCCTCTCTTCCCTTGCTTTAGGGGCTGCTCTACATGCATGTGGCAGGTCAGGAAGATATGTCCCCCAGGGGGTACGATCGAAAACGACGAGGGCGGGTACCGAGGGTTTGGGATATACGTATTGATTGGCACGTGAGCAGATAGGAGCGAACAGTGTCAAACTTGTTGTTGTTGCTGCTGCTGCTGCTGTTGTTGTTGTTGTTGTTGTTGTCGTTGTTGTTGTCGTCGTCGTCGTCGTCGTCGTCGTCGTCGTCGTCGTCGTCGTTGTTGTTGTTGTTGTTGTTGTTGTTGTTGTTGTTGTTGTTGTTGTTGTTGTTGTTGTTGTTGAACATTATTTCTTCTTAAGAATAATTATTGTTGGGACCCCTGGTGCGCGACCCCCCTCCAAAACCTAGGCCGCAGCTACATTTTCATCATTTTTTCGCGAAAGCTTCAGAAAAGTGGATTAGTACCGGATCCGGTTGTTTTGTTGTACTCCGTTTTCCCTTGCAAAAAACACTATAAAATGAAAATTCTTGTTCTTACTTGATCAAATTGCAAGAATCCCTTGCAAAAAATAAGGTAAAGTGGACATTCGTGCGCGCAAGACGAAATCCTTCCAAAACCTTAGGTTTCGTAACGATTTTAACATAAAAACATCAAAAACCCAATGGTTTTTTTAATAAAAAATTGTCAAAATGTCCTTCCGCGCGCTCTTGCGGATTCGTAGGAAAACCAACACTTTTTAAACAATTTTGTCAAACGGGCTTTTGCGAGCAACTTTTTCGAACTTCTGCGACAACGGTTGCGCACCTGCCAGGGCCATCATCCCTGTCAAATAATATCATGCGGGACACATTCGTTTTTTCTTCGCGCGCGCACGCTGAAATCTACAAAAACCATTGGGTTTTTAAGAATGTTAGCACCGCGCATCATAAAATCACACGAATCGCACCGTAGCTCTCCTCTGGCTCTCTGTCTTGCTCTCTCTCTCTCTCTCTCTGTCTCTCTGTCTTGCTCTCTCTCTCTCTCTGTCTTGCTCTCATATCATGCGCAACAAATGCACGATGCGGGGCACATGCGGGGCCCAAACAAGTGATTTACCTCTGCGTGTGTGTACTCCACGCCAGTGTAGTATCCACGATCGTCCGCGCGCCACGAAGTGAAGTGTCCTGACGTCATAGGGCGGGAAGCTGGGTGTGGGTGGTTCCCGAGAGTCGTGTGGATGTTTGGTAGAGCTTGCATTGCCCCCCCACGAAGTGGGGGTATTGGCTGGCGTCGCATGAAAACCCTGGCACTGGGGAGAACACTGAGCGTTCGGGTAAAATGATTGTTGTTGTTGTTGTTGTTGTTGTTGTTGTTGTTGTTGTTGTTGTTGTTGTTGTTGTTGTTGTTCGCGAGGACACTACTGGAGGCCCGTTGCTCGACCCCCTCCCCGAGCAACACCACGGGGCCACGCACGGGCCCTGCAGGGCCCTTGGTCCGAGCAACGCCACGAGGCCTCGCCAGGCCGCTGCGGGGGTCCGCAGGGCCCGGCAGCCTTGCTCGGAAGGTCCTTTCGGGACTGCTGCGGAGTCCCATACAGGCCCTAAAGGGCACACCCCTCTCACGGATCGTGGCCCTGGCCCCACAGGGAACTCCACCGAGGCTTCATTTCGGCACACCCCTCTCGAGGATCGTTGCCCAGGGGGCTCCACCGAAGTTTGATTTCGGCGCACCCCTCTCACGGATCGTGGCCCTGGCCCCACGGGGAGCTCCACCGAGGCTTCATTTCGGCACACCCCTCTCGAGGAGCGTGGCCCATTTGATCATTTCGGCGATTTCCACTAGGAATCCTACTGGAATCCTAGTGGGAATCCTATAGGGTCCCAACAGGGTCCTACAGGATTCCATAGGAATCCTATTGGAATCCTAGTGGAAATCCTATATAGGGTCCCTACAGGGTCCTACAGGATTCCACAGGAATCCTATTGTAATGCTATTAGAATCCTATGTGATCCCTACAGTGTCCTACAGGATTCCGTAGGAATCCTGTTAGAATTTCATTGGGAACCCATAGGGTCCTTACAGGGTCCTACAGGATCCCATAGGAATCCGATTGGAATCTCATTGGAAACCCATAAGGTCCCTACAGGGTCCAACAGGATTCCATAGGAATTCCATTGGAATCCTATGGGGCTCAGGTTGGAATCCTATAGGATCCCTACAGGGTCCTACAGGATTCCATAGGATTCCTATAGGAATCCTATTGGGTTTTATAGGATCCCTACAGGGGCTTGCAGGATTCCATAGGATTTCAACAGGAATCCTATTGGGGTCCTTTTGGATCCCTCTAGGATCCATTCAGTGTCCTACAGGATCCCATAGGAACCCTATAGGAATCCTATAGGATCCCTACACGGTCCGACAGGATTCCATAGGACTCCGATTGTAATACAATTGGAATCCCATGAAATCCCTAGCAACCCTATAGCAATCCTAGAGGAATCCTATAGGAATCCTATTGTAATGCTACATGATCCCATAGCAACCCTATAGGAATCCGAGGGGGATCCTATATGCTCCCTACAGGGTCCTACAGGATTCCATCGGAACCATATAGGGATCCTACAGGATCCTTACAGGGTCCTGCACGATTCCATAGGAAACCTATAGGGATTCTATAGGATCCCTACAGGGTCCTACAGGATTCCATAGGAATCCTATTGGAATCCTAGTGGAAATTCTATAGGGTCCCCACAGGGTCCTACAGGATTCCATAGGAATCCTATTGTAATACTATTAGAATCCTATGGGAGCCCTACAGTGTCCTACAGGATTCCGTAGGAATCCTATTAGAATTTCATTGAGAACCCATAGGGTCCTTACAGGGTCCTACAGGATCCCATAGGAATCCGATTGGAATCTCATTGGAAACCCATAAGGTCCCTACAGGGTCCAACAGGATTCCATAGGAATTCCATTGGAATCCTATGGGGCTCCGGTTGGAATCCTGTAGGATCCCTACAGGGTCCTACAGGATTCCATAGGATTCCTATAGGAATCCTATTGGGTTTTATAGGATCCCTACAGGGGCTTGCAGGATTCCATAGGATTCCAATAGGAATCCTATTGGGGTCCTTTTGGATCCCTATAGGATCCCTTCAGTGTCCTACAGGATCCCATAGGAACCCTATAGGAATCCTATAGGATCCCGACAGGGTCCGACAGGATTCCATAGGACTCCGATTGTAATACAATTGGAATCCCATGGAATCCCTAGCAACCCTATAGCAATCCTATAGGAATCCTATAGGAATCCTATTGTAATGCTACATGATCCCATAGCAACCCTATAGGAATCCGAGGGGGATCCTATATGATCCCTACAGGGTCCTACAGGATTCCATCGGAACCATATAGGGATCCTACAGGATCCTTACAGGGTCCTGCACGATTCCATAGGAACCCTATAGGGATTCTATAGGATCCCTACAGGGTCCTATAGGGTTCCAGCGGAACCCTATAGGGATCCTATAAGATCCTTACGGGGTCCTGCACGATTCCATAGGAACCCTATAGGGATTCTATACGATCCTTACAGGGTCCTACAGGATTCCATCGGAACCCTATAGGGATCCTATAGGATCCTTACAGGGTCCTGCACGATTCCATAGGAGTCCTATAGGGAGGAGGAGCTGGCCTCGCTGGCGCGCGGTCGGTTTTCGGACACAGGAGTGCGTGGGGAACAGTAAGGGAGCCCACGGAGATTCGGAAACACATATAGATTTACGTTAGCGTATGACAGAGGTGTTGCGCGTTGCTCCCCCCCCCTGGGCAACAACTGAAACGTGAGGCCTGGGGGAGTGCGCTCGCCCCGGGGGCGAGGACACCGCCACGGGCCCCGCCGGGGTGGCCTGAGAGGGTGTCCTTGCATTGTTGTTGTTGTTGTTGAACATTATTAATTCTAAAGAATAATTATTGTTGGGACCCCTGGTGCACGGCCCCCCTGCGCCGCCTAGGCCGCAGCTACATTTTCATCATTTTCGTGAGGAAGCCTCAGGTAATTCGATGTGATCAAGATCCGGTTGTTTTGTTCCCCCCCGCTTTCCCTTGCAAAAAACACTATAAAATGACATTTCTTGTTCTAATATAATCAAATTTCAAGAATCCCTTGCAAAAAATAAGGTAAAGTGGACATTCGCGCGCGCAAGACGAAATCCTTCCAAAAGCTTAGTGTTCGGAGCGATTTTAACATAAAAACATCAAAAAACCAATGGTTTTTCAACAAAAAAATGTCAAAATCTCATCCCGCGCGCTCTTGCGGATTCGTAGGAAACCCAACACTTTTTAAACATTTCTGTCAAACGGGCTTTTGCGAGCAACTTTTTCGAACTTCTGCGACAACGGTTGCGCACCTGCCAGGGCCATCATCCCTGTCAAATAATACCATGCGGGACACATTCGTCTCTCTGTATTATGTATTGTATGGCACAATTGCACCATGCTGGGCACATGCGCGCCCCGAATAAGTGACCAAGTTCTGTGGGTGTGTACCCCACGCCAGTGTAGTAGCCACGGTCGTCCGCACGCCACGAAGTGAAGTGTCCCAACGTCATAGGGCGGGAAGCTGGGTTTGGGTGGTCGCGAAGAGTCGTTTGGATATTTGGTAGAGCTTGTAATGCCCCCCCACGAAGTGGGGGTATTGCCTGGTGTCGTATGAAAACCCTGGCACTGGGGAGAACACCACGCGTTCGGGTAAAATGATTGTTGTTGTTGTTGTTGTTGTTGTTGTTGAACATTATTAATTCTAAAGAATAATTATTGTTGGGCCCCCTGGTGCACGCCCCCCCTGCGCCGCCTAGGCCGCAGCTACATTTTCATCATTTTCGTGAGGAAGCCTCAGGTAATTCGATGTGATCAAGATCCGGTTGTTTTGTTCCCCCCCGCTTTCCCTTGCAAAAAACACTATAAAATGACATTTCTTGTTCTAATATAATCAAATTTCAAGAATCCCTTGCAAAAAATAAGGTAAAGTGGACATTCGCGCGCGCAAGACGAAATCCTTCCAAAAGCTTAGTGTTCGGAGCGATTTTAACATAAAAACATCAAAAAACCAATGGTTTTTCAACAAAAAAATGTCAAAATCTCATCCCGCGCGCTCTTGCGGATTCGTAGGAAACCCAACACTTTTTAAACATTTCTGTCAAACGGGCTTTTGCGAGCAACTTTTTCGAACTTCTGCGACAACGGTTGCGCACCTGCCAGGGCCATCATCCCTGTCAAATAATACCATGCGGGACACATTCGTTTTTTCTTCGCGCGCGCACGCCGTCGTCGTCGGCCGCGGGGCCCTGAATAATAGCCACGGTCGTCCGCATGCCACGAAGTGAAGTGTCCGAACGTCACCATGCTGGGCACATGCGCGCCCCGAATAAGTGACCAAGTTCTGTGGGTGTGTACCCCACGCCAGTGTAGTAGCCACGGTCGTCCGCACGCCACGAAGTGAAGTGTCCCAACGTCATAGGGCGGGAAGCTGGGTTTGGGTGGTCGCGAAGAGTCGTTTGGATATTTGGTAGAGCTTGTAATGCCCCCCCACGAAGTGGGGGTATTGCCTGGTGTCGTACGAAAACCCTGGCACTGGGGAGAACACCACGCGTTCGGGTAAAATGATTGTTGTTGTTGTTGTTGTGTTTGTGTTTGTGTTTGTGTTTGTTGCTGTTGGTGGTGAGGTCTCGTTTATGAAGAGTAATTATTATCGATACCCCCTCCCCGGTAACCACTGTATTTTTTAATTCGAGCGCTTCTCCCCGCGCTCGCACCTGTTTTGTTTTGTTCCCAACCATCCTGTGGTGTTGGGTCCTCGTTTTGAAGAGACGGTGCCCCGCGTCTCCTTCCTCCTTCCTCCTCCTCCTGCCACACCCATTTCGGCACACCCCTCACACGCTTCGTGGCCCCATAGGGAGCTCCACCGAAGGCCCCATGGCTGCCGTCCGCATGCGTCCCGCACACCCATTTCGGCACACCCCTCACACGTTTCGTGGCCCCACAGGGAGCTCCACCGAAGGCCCCAGTGCTGCCGTCCGCATGCGTCCCGCACACCCATTTCGGCACACCCCTCACACGTTTCGTGGCCCCATAGGGAGCTCCACCGAAGGCCCCATGGCTGCCGTCCGCATGCGTCCCGCACACCCATTTCGGCACACCCCTCACACGTTTCGTGGCCCCACAGGGAGCTCCACCGAAGGCCCCAGTGCTGCCGTCCGCATGCGTCCCGCACACCCATTTCGGCACACCCCTCACACGTTTCGTGGCCCCATAGGGAGCTCCACCGAAGGCCCCATTTCGGCTGCGTGGCCCCACAGGGAGCTCCACCGAAGGCATGCGTCCCGCACACCCATTTCGGCACACCCCTCACACACCATTTCGGCACACCCCTCACACGTTTCGTGGCCCCACAGGGAGCTCCACCGAAGGCCCCAGTGCTGCCGTCCGCATGCGTCCCGCACACCCATTTCGGCACACCCCTCACACGTTTCGTGGCCCCATAGGGAGCTCCACCGAAGGCCCCATGGCTGCCGTCCGCATGCGTCCCGCACACCCATTTCGGCACACCCCTCACACGTTTCGTGGCCCCACAGGGAGCTCCACCGAAGGCCCCAGTGCTGCCGTCCGCATGCGTCCCGCACACCCATTTCGGCACACCCCTCACACGTTTCGTGGCCCCATAGGGAGCTCCACCGAAGGCCCCATGGCTGCCGTCCGCATGCGTCCCGCACACCCATTTCGGCACACCCCTCACACGTTTCGTGGCCCCACAGGGAGCTCCACCGAAGGCCCCAGTGCTGCCGTCCGCATGCGTCCCGCACACCCATTTCGGCACACCCCTCACACGTTTCGTGGCCCCATAGGGAGCTCCACCGAAGGCCCCATGGCTGCCGTCCGCATGCGTCCCGCACACCCATTTCGGCACACCCCTCACACGTTTCGTGGCCCCACAGGGAGCTCCACCGAAGGCCCCAGTGCTGCCGTCCGCATGCGTCCCGCACATTTCGGCACACCCCTCACACGTTTCGTGGCCCCACACACCCCCCATCATGCACGTCACACGTTTCGTGGCCCCACAGGGAGCTCCACCGAAGGCCCCAGTGCTGCCGTCCGCATGCGTCCCGCACACCCATTTCGGCACACCCCTCACACGTTTCGTGGCCCCATAGGGAGCTCCACCGAAGGCCCCATGGCTGCCGTCCGCATGCGTCCCGCACACCCATTTCGGCACACCCCTCACACGTTTCGTGGCCCCACAGGGAGCTCCACCGAAGGCCCCAGTGCTGCCGTCCGCATGCGTCCCGCACACCAGGTGTGTGGCGTGCCGACATGGGCGTCGCGGCGCGCGGGCGCTGCCGTCGGGGTTCCCAGGGAAGCCCCCTGCAGAGGCGACGCTCAGAGTCACGAGTACCGAGAGTCACGCAGACCCAAACTGTTCACAGTCGTATACATACATTTACACTGGGCGTATCCATGCACGCATTCATGCGAATAGAATCAATCGCGCGCAGATTCATTCATAATCAGACTCGCTCGCGATCCGACTCGCACGCGCTCAAGCTTTCATATTCGGACCTATCGTCTTCGTTCGTGTTGTGTACACTGCCACGCATTTCGGCACACCCCTCATACGGCTCGTGGCCCCATAGGGAGCGCCACCGAAGAAGATATTCACAATTGCGGTACTCTCAACTGCATATGGTTGGGTCCTTCGCCAGGCTAATTTTTCTTGTTGTCTGTTTGTTTGTTTTTTTTCCCCCAAGGGAAGCTGAGGTGTCACGAAACTGCGTCCTTGGCCCCCGGTTTACAACAACAACAACGGCTCCCGGCTCATACTTCCTCACAATGTATTCCCAAATCGCGCTCTCGCGCGGGACTTCCTCGCAGTTTGTACAGGGGTCGCGTTCCCGCGTGGGACTTCCTTGCAATTTATTCAGACGCCGCGCCCTCGACACTCAAGAATCACGCTCTCGCTTTGGACTTCCTCACGATTTATTTGGGACTCGCGCTCTCGCTCGAGACTTCCTCGCGATGCATGCAGGACGCACGCTTCAGCAACCCGCCTGCTCGACCTGGCGGCCTGGGCCCGCCTTCCCGGCCCGCTTGTTAGGGTCTGCCTGGCCTGCCCGATCTGCCCGTTTGGTTCTGCCGCGTGTTTTCTGCTCCTATCCCCCCATCCTGGTACTCTCTTTCGTGCTCCAGCCTCCTCCTTCCCCCTTGTCCCTTCCTTACATCTGTCCTCTCCTCCCCTCCCTTGAGGGCTGCGCGAAATACGCGTTGCAGGTAAGAACAGATATACCTCTGAGGTGGTACGATCGAAGACGAAGAGGGGGGTATCGAGGGTTTTGGATTTACATGTAGATTAGAGCGAACAGTCTTAAACTGAGTTTTGCTATTGTTGTGGTTGTCGTTGTTGTCGTTCTTGTTGTTGTTGTTGTCGTTGTTGTCGTTGTCGTTGTTGTTGTTGCGGTTGTCGTTGTTGTTGCCATTGTTGTTATTGTTTTTCTTGTTGTTTTAGTTGGTTTGTTGTTGCTGTTTTTGATGTTGATGTCGTTGATTGTTGTTGTTGTGGTTGTTGTTTGTTGGTGGTATTATTGTTATCAATGTCGTTGGTTCTGCTGCTCTTGTTGTTGAAATCTCATGTCTGATTTATGACTATTGTTGATCCCTCTTCTGGTAGCCCCTGTATGTTTCCGATTGAAGTGCCCCTACCGGGGCTCGCACCCTGTCTTTTTTCAGGGAAGGTCCTCGGCCTCAAACTGGGCGGCGGGCCCCCGAGTGACAACAACAGCGTCTCCCGCTTGATACTTCTTCACAATGTATTGAGAAATCGCGTTCTCGCGCGGAACGTCCCCACAATTTATGCAGTGATCGCGATTTCGCGTGGGACTTCCTCGCCATGTATTCAGGCGTCGCGCCTCCATCCCTTAGGAATCACATTGTCGCTCTGGCCTTTCTCACGATTTACTTGGGAATCGCGCTGTCGCTCGAGACTTCCTCGCGATTCATGCTCACGCTTCGGCAACCCGCCTGTTCGATCTGGCCGCCTGGGCCCGCCTTTCCGACCCGCCCATCAGGGTCTCCCGATCTGCCCGTCTTGTTCTGCCACGTGCTCTCTGCTCCCAGCCCCCCTCCTGTTAATCTCTCTCGTGCTCCATCCTTCTCCCTCCCACTTCCATCCGTCCTCTTTTCCCCTGTTTTGAGGGACTGCGCCAACTACACGCGGCAGGTAGGGAAGATATACCCCCCAAGGGGGGTACGATCGAAGACCAATACGGCGGTTACCGAGGGTTCGAGATAGATGTGTTGAGTGGTATGCGAGCGGGCAGGAGCGAAAAATTTTAACGTGATTGTTGTCGTTGTTGTTGTTGCTGTTGTTATTGTTGTTATTGTTGTTGCTGTTATTGATGTGGTTGTGGTTGTTGTTGTGGTTACTGCTGCTGTTGTTGTTGTTGTTATCATGGGTGTTTGTTGTTGCTGCTGCTGTTGTTGCGGTTGATCTGCGTATTGTTGTTGCGGTTGGGCTTGTTGTTGTTGTTGGTGCTGTGGTTGTGTTGATGCTGTTGCTGCTGTTGTTGCACTTGGTTTGGTGTTGTTGTTGTTGCTGTTGTTGTTGTTGCTGTTGTTGTTATTATTGTTGTTTTGGTTGTTGTTAGTGGTTTGGTTGTTGCTGGTGTTCTTGTTGTCGCTGTTCTTGCTGTTGTTGTTGCAGCTGCTGCTGCTGCAGCTCTTGTTTTTGTTGTTGTTGTTGTTGCCGTTGATGTTGTTCGAACGGAACCCTACCTATGCACCCCGTCGCGTGGTTCTTTGCCCCCCCAAAGAACTCAAAGAACCCTTCCCGCCCGCGGCGGCGCTCCTATGGGATTCCATAGGGATCAGGGATCTTATAGGATTCCATGGGGAACTTGTAGGATTCCATAGGGCTCCTGAAGGATTCCCTCCAGGGATCTCATCGGTTTCCATAGGGGTCCTATAATATCCCAGGATCCTATGGGATTTCATAGGGATCCAATGGGATTCCATAAGGGGTGCTATAGGATCCCATACGGATCCCACAGGATTACATGAGGATCCTTTCGGATTGCATAAAGATCTTTTTTTTGGGGAGGGGGGCGCCGCTCTTGGGCCCAGGGGCCGCCGAAAAACAGCTCGGGGCACCAGGGCCGCGACAATCACGAGGACGAGGAGGGGGAGGGGATGATGTTTTGTTTTCCCGTGCCTACTTTGGGTGGGGGGGCGCCGTCGTGGACCCAAGGGCCGCCGAAAAACACGCTCTGGGCCATGGGGCCGCCAAACATCGCGAGGGCGAGGAGGGCGAGGAATGGGGAGGCTGCGGTGGTGTTTGGTTTTTTTTGGGGGGGGTGGGGGCGCCGCTCCTGTGCCCGGGGACCGCCGAAAAACAGCTCTGGGCCCGAGGGCCGCCGAAAACGGGGGGGGGGCGAGGGCGAAGAGGCGGAGGAGGAGGTGTAATACGATTATAACTATTGCTATTACTGCTGCGACAACTATTTAAACCACTAGTACTACGACTACTGCCGCTACCACTACCATTACCATTACCACTACTACCACTGCTACTACTACTACTACTACTACTACTACTACTGCTACTGCTGCTAGTAGTAGTAGTACCACTACTCTACTACTACTACTACTACTACTACTACTACTGCTACTACTACTACTACTACTACTACTACCCCTGCTACTACTACTACTACTACTGCTATTACTATTACCACCACTAACACTAGTACTATGACTACTTTCACTACTACAACAACAGCATCAACTACTACTGTTATTACTACTACTACTACTACTACTATTACTACTAC
>CAUYUJ010001091.1:55000-90000 GCA_963575745.1 Prorocentrum cordatum
CTTTGCCATCTCTATAGGGTTCCCCTTCGGGATCCGACCACCCATGTAGACTTCATACCATCCCTATCGAGTTCCAATGAGGGCCTTCGCCCTCAGCATAGACTTCTTGCGAGGGTCTATACCGTCACAGGAACAGGAGGAGGAGGGGAAGCTCGCTTTGTCGGCTCTCTTACTTTTTCCCTTGGCAGGACCACATGGAGGTCCTTAGGGGTACAGTGGAAACCCATGCCAAGAAACACCCTGCTCGCCTCCAGTGGCCCTGGGTTTCTCGGGTTTCGATGGTTTTGCTATGGAAAGCGTGACGTTCCCGCACCACAAATCAGCGGACGTCCTGGGGTCTCAGGGTTGGGTTTCTCGTGGAAGGTTTCTTGTGGTCGAGCTCCTGCTGTAGCTTTTGTTTTTTGCTTATGTTTTTCTTTTGTTGGTGGTGTGTTGTGTTGTGTCGGGCTGTCCCCCCCGCCCGCCTTCGCGCGCACGGGGGGTGCTCAAGGCCGGCCCTCTCACAGGAGGGTGCGTGCGGGGCGTGCGCCCCCGTGCCGGGTGCGACGCGCCGGCTTGTGCCTTCTTCTCGTGCCTTCTCTTCTCTCCTCCTCCTCCTCACTTGCCTTGCCCAGGGCTCCTCGCACGAGGTGCACATCCAGGACTTGTGTGCGTGTGTGTGTGTGTGTGTGTGTGTGTGTGTGTGTCTGTGTGTCTGTGTGTCTGTGTCTGCTTGCCTGCCTGCCTGCCTGCCTGCCTGTCGGTCTGTCTGTGTGTGTCTGTCTGTCTGTCTGTTTATGTGCTCGTGTGTGAGGGGAGCGAGAAGGGAGCAGTAGAGGGAGAGAAGAGAGGCAAAGGGACGAGAAGTGGGTGGAGGGGGCACCGGGGGGGGGGGAATCAAAGGAGGGAAAGGGAGGGATTGGGGTGACGGGGAGGGAAGGTGTGTGAGAACGACTTGGCATCAACAGAGTTGGGAGAAGGAGGAAGGGAAGGTGGAGTGGGCTGGGTTGGATTCAGATGGACTGCTTGGGAGTATGCCAAATCTTGAGTGGCAAGGCGGTTCTGCAGGCCCCACGCTCGGAAGCAATCTAAGAAATCATGGGCTAAGAAATTCATAGTCTCAGAATTTGAATAAAAACCCAGAATGTCCATTGAAATCTTAAGATTTGCATCGAAACATTAAGAATCATCGAGACTCTGGCCGAAAACGTAAGGTTTCTTTCTCCTCGGGCCGCCGCCTGGAGCTACTATAGTGGGGTTTCGGGGTGAAGGCGCGACGAGATAACGGCTCTTTCGTCTTAAAGTCGCCCAGGTGGTTTGATATAGCGCAGTGGATTATTCTTTGAACAGGGCTTGCAGGGACCCTCATTTGCGTCGGTAAGTGGTTTGGTAGGCGTGTCGGGCTGTCGCCTGGTGCCCAGCTGGCTGCCTCGCGGGTGCCTCGTGGTGGGATGGTATGTCGAGGCTTCGGCTGGTGCCCGCCCGTGGGCGCCTCGTGGGCGCTTTGTGTGCTGGTGCTCGCCCGTGGCCGCCCCGTGGACGGCCGATAAAATTCTCCTCTCTAAAAAGAAAATAGACTCTACCCCCCCCTGCGTTATCCGCCCCCCTTTCGGGTATGTCTATCATTTATGATTCTGACCACATGTCCATCCTAAATATGAGTTTACGCTATCCCAGAGGGACCGGGATCGGCCCCCCTGAGGTTCCCTTGTAAAAAACGATACGCGGGGACATCTTTTGTTCTAACATATCACTTTTTTGCGAATCCCTTGCAAACAAAACAGGGACGAAGTGCACACGCGCGCGTCTTCGCGCGCGCATGCCGAAAACACCTTCGGTGTCGGAAGGATTTCGCAATCGAGTTTCCCCAAAAACATACATCAACACATGGTTTCGCAACACTGATTTGCTAAAAGAGCTTACGCGCGAGCTCTTGCGGAGTCTTAAGAAAACCATAGGTTTTTCAATATTTTCACAACATGCTACCAAACGGACTTCGCGCGCGCATGTCGAAATCTGTCGAACGCCCTTGCGCGTGTGCCGTCGCGATAATCCTCTGCAAAAAATGGGACGAAGTGCAGACGCGCGCGTCGTCGCGCGCGTATGCCGAAACCCTTCAAAACCCATCGGTGTCGGAAGGATTTCGAAATCGTGTGTCAAAAAACCTACAACAACACAAGGTTTCGCAACACGGATTTTCAACAAAAGCGTGCGCGCGCGCTCTTGCGTCGTCGTCGTCGTCGCCGTCGTCGTCGTCGTCGTCGCCGTCCTGCTTCCTCCCGCGTCGTCGTCGTCGTCGCCTACGTCGTCCTCTGTCTTTCCTCGTGTTCGTCGTCGTCGTCCTCTTTGGCGTCGTGGTCGTTTCCGTCGTCGTTGTCGCCGTGGTCGTCCTTCCTTCTCCTCCCTCGTCGTCGTCGTCGTCGTCGTCGTCGGCGTCTCGTCGTCGTCCCTCCTATTTCGTCGCCGTCGTCGTCGTCGTCGTCGTTGTCGTCGTCGTCTTCCTCCTCCCTCGTCGTTGTCGTCGTCGGCGTCGCCGTCCTTCCTCCTTCTTCGTCGTTCGCGTCGTCGCCGTCCTCCCTCCTCCCTCGTCGTTGTCGTCGTTGTCGTCGTTGTCGCCGTCGTCGTCCTCCCTCCTCCCTCGTCGTCGTCTTCGTTGTCGACGTCGTCGTCGTCTTCGTCGTCGTCGTCGGCGTCAGCGTCGTCGTCTTCGTCGTAGTCGACGTCGGCGTCGTCGTCGTCGCCGCCGTCGTCGTCGTTGTCGTCGTCGGCGTCGTCGTCGTCGGCGTCGTTGACGTCGTCGTCGTCGTCCTCGGTGTCGTCGTCGTCGTCGGCGTCGTCATTGTCGTCGTCGTCGTCGGCGTCTGCGTCGTCGTCGTCGGTGTCGTCGTCGTCGTCGTCGTCGTCGTCGTCGTCGTCGTCGTCGTCGTCGTTGTCGGCGTCGTCGAAGTCGTTGGAGACGTCGTCGGTGTCGTCGTAGTCGTTGTCGGCGTCGTCGTCGTCGTCGTCGTCGTCGTCGTCGTCGTTGCCAAGTGCCATTTGGTACCCACCGTCACGGTCTTAAGAGATTTTGCAAACCAAGTTGCGGGTGGGTGGGTGGGATGTTTGCGCGAGCAGTGGAGGTGGTCAAGCGTGGTGCAGGGTAATCATTTGCACCACATAGGTTTTGCCGCAAAGCTTGCCTCAAACTAGTTCCAGCACGTAGTTTTCACCACACAGCTTGCACATTGTAGCTGACACCACGTAGTTTGCCGTAGGCCTGCGAGCAGTGATCGTGGTTTATGAAAAAAGCGGAAACAAAAAGCTCGCACCCCATAGCTTACCCTACACAGCTTACACCACATAGCTTGCACCACACATATTGCACCACATAGCTCACACCACACGTATTGGACCACATAGCTTGCATCGCATAGTTTACACCACATAGCTTCCACCATACAGCCTGCACCACATCGCTTGCACGACATGGCTTGCACCGCATAGCTTTCTCTACATAGCTTGGAGCACGCAGCTTGCACTGCATAGCTGACACCACACATCTGGGTCCGTATAGTTTGCGCACCCACAGTACCATGACGCACTGTTCGGGTCCAAACTGTCAAGCATTTAGTGCATGTGCCAATGATGGGCGAAGTGTCCCCTTTTATCCACATGCCCTTCAACATCGTGCGCATACCCATGGGAAGATCAACTTTTGCATTGATGAAGGGCCAGGGGGCACGTGCGACCATCGCGACGACGGACTAGCAGTGCTCTAGCAGCCATCGTATTGGAGTTGTATTTAGTGGGCTTGGACACTTCGGCGCTGTCGTTTAGCCGCATGGGCCGAGTCGCAGAAACTATTGAGAGTCTGACGTCAGCTTTCAGCTCGAGGCAGCCGCAGACGTTCTGCGAATGTGCAGTGTGACGCAATCCGCCTACCCTCCCTTTTCGTCCTCGCATTGCGCCGTAAATTGCTTGATGATTGTGCTGCGGAGTACCAGTGCGATGCCAGCTTCCACTTTTGGCCCCCTTCGATGTCGCGATGAGCCTGTCGGCGTCATATCACACCCGCTTCACGACCCACGGCAAGTTCTCGCCGCGTTAATTTCGGCCGCGGTCCTGGCTCGGACATTCACGCCTGCGGTGACCCACAATCGGTATAGTGGAAACCCATGCCAAGAAACACCCTGCTTGCCTTCAGGGTGCCCTGGGTTTCTTGGGTTTCGATGGTTTTGCTATGGAAAGCGTGACGTTCACACAGCAGAACCAATGAACGTCCTGGGGTCTTGTGGAAGGTTTCTTGTGGTCGAGCTTCTACTGTAGATATCGAAGGATCCGCGCCATCGGAAAGCCGCGATCTTTCCATGTGGAACGATCCGCGCGGTGGCGCAGACCCCGTCACGGCACGATTCTGCCGTGGGCACCCGCTCGGCAGTGCCGGCGGGAGCACGGAGGGCAGAGAGAGGGGCTGCAGGGAGGGTGGAGTTGATGCAGGCACAGAGAGGGGACGATCATGACCATGATGATGGGGTTTATGATGGTTGCGACGATGACGACGCTGATGATGATGCTGATGATGGAGATGGTGCTGATGCTGACGCTGATGCTGATGATGCTGTTGCTGTTGATGATGCTGATGATGTTGATGATGCTGATGCTGCTGATGATGCTGATGACGATGACGATGCCACTGACGATTATGATGATTATGATGATTCTGCTGATGCTGATGATGATGATCATGATGATGACGATGATCATGATGATGGTGGTGGTGATGATGAGGATGACGATGGTGATGATTATCATGCTGCTGCTGCTGATGATACGGATGACGATGACGATGATTATGATGATGATGCTGATGATGATGGTGATGATGATGATGCTGCTCATGATGCTGCTGATGCTGCTGATGATGATGATGTTGATGATTCTGATGCTGATGTTGATGCCGATGATGGTGGTGATGATGATGGGGAGGATGATGATGGAAGTGGTGAGGATAATGATTAGGACTGTAATGATAGGAAAGGCAGCTACAGCAGGGGGTTTGTAGCATGTCGTTGGTAATGGTGGTCATGATGATCATCAGCATTACGATGAGGATGATGTTGATGATGCTGCTGAATATGATGAGGAAGATGTTGTTGTTAATGCTGCTGGTGATTCTGATGATGCTGATGATGACGACGATGACGATGATGATGCTGATGATGCTGATAATGATGCTGATGATGATGATACGATGATATTCGGATGATGTTGATGATAATGCTGCTGCTGATGATAATAATACTGATGATGCTGATGATGGCAATGAGGATGATTATGATGATAATGATGATGCTGCTGATGATGATGATGATGATTATGATGCTGATGATGAGGATGAGGATGATGATGATGATGATGATGATGATGATGATGATGATGATGATGATGATGATGATGATGATGGTGATGGTGGTGATGGTGGTGGTGGTGGTGATGACGACGACAACGATGATGATGACAACGATGTACGGATTATGTTACCGCTCCTTCTGCTGCTGACGACGACTGAAGGTGTGCCGAATAGCAACAAATAATGCTGGAGGCCGGCTGTGCTCGGGCTCCAGGCGGAAGTTTCGCTGCGTCCAGCACGACTCTCTTGCACAGAAAAGGGATGTATAATATGTATCGTGTGGTGATGATGTTGATGATGCTGATGATAATGTTGTTGTTGATTGCCCCAGTGCACCATGTTTTTCTTCAATTAAAGTGCTCCTCGCGGGGCTCGTACCCTGTTTTTCACACGGGTAAGTCTGGTGGCTCAGATTGGGCCCCAGGCCTCGACTCACGACAACAATAATAACGGCTCCTACCTGATATTTGGCCACAAGTTATTCCAAAGTCGCGCTCTCGTGCAGGATATCCTCGCATTTTATGCAGGAATCGCGCTCTCGCGTGGGATTCTTTCGCAATTTATTCAGACGCCGCTCCCTCGACACTCAGGAATTACGCTCTCGCTCTGGCTTTTCTCAGGGCTTTCTTGGGAATCGCTCTATCGCTTTAGACTTCCTCGCGATTCATGCAGGACTCACGCTTTAGCAACCTGCCTGCTCGACCTGGCCGCCACCCGCCCGCTACGTAGGGTCTGCCGGTCCGATCTGCCCGTCTGGTTCTGCCATGTGTTTTCTGCTCCTAGCCCCCCTCCTGCGGGTTTCTCGTGCTCCATCTCTCTCCCTCCCCCTTCCATCCGTCCTCTCGTCCCCTGTTCTAGGGACTGCGCTAATGCACATTGCAGATAAGGAAGATATGCCCACAAGAGGCTACGATCGAAGACGAATAGGGCGGGTACCGAGGGTTTGGGATATGCGTGTTAAATGGCTCGCGAGCAGGTAAGAGCGAACAGTCTTACAATGATTGTTGTTGCTATTGTTGTGGTTGTTGTGGTGGTAGTGGTAGCGGTTGTGGTTATGGTTGTGGTTATTGTTGTTAAGGTTTTTGTTTTTTGTTTGTCATTTGTTTTCGTCGTTTTTGTTTTGCTGCTTTTGTTGTTGCTGCTGTGGTTGTTGTTTTGGCTGCTGTGCTTGTTGTTGTTGTTGCTGCTGCTGTTGTTGGTGTGGTTGTTGTTGTGGCTTTGTTGTTGTGGTTGTGATTGCTATTGCTGTTGTTGGGGTTGGTATTGCTTGCAGTTGTATATGATGATAACGACGATTCGGATGGTGTTGTTGTGGTTGCTGCAGTGGTTGCGGTTGTTGTAGTTGTTGTGATTGTGGTCGTTGTTGTTGCAGTGGTGGTTGTTTTTCGCTAAGTTTTAGTGTTTTGCTGCTGTTATTGTTGTGCTTGTTGTCGTTGTCGTCATCGTTCTCGCTATCGCCGTCGTTGCGGTTGTGGTTGTGGTTGTGTTTGTTGCTGTGATGGTCGTGGTTGTGGTTGTGGTTGTTGTTGTTGTTGTTGTTGTTGTTGTTGTGGTGGTTGTGGTTGTGGTTGTGGTGGTGGTCGTCGTTCTTGTCTCTGTTGCTGTTGTTGTTGTGGTTGCTGTTGTGGTTGTCGCTGTGGGTGTTGTTGTTGTTGTTGTTGTTGTTGTTGTTGTTGTTGCTGTTGTTGCTGTTGTTGCTGTCGTTTTTGTTTGGATTGCGGTCGTGCTTGTGTTTGTTTGTTGTTGTTGTTGCTGCTGCTGCTGTTGTTGTTGCTGTTGTGGTTGCTGTTGTTGATGACGACTCGGATGGTGGTGACTTGGCTTGGCAAGATGGACCCGCACTGGGCGTCTCGTCCCGTCCAGTTTGGAGGCTGACGGGCTGCCACCGTTAGTCGCCCCCAGAACGACAGCGTCGGCTGAGTACGCACCTCCGCCAGGTGTCGATCTTGGGAGTGGGGAGTCCAGGGCATCTTGAAGGGTGGAGGTGGGAAGACGGGCTTCTGGGAGTGCTTCAACCTCGCTTGGCGATTTTGAGCTCAGGGGAGTTCTTTCTTTTTCGCTTGAGCCCAGGGGATGGACGCGTCGAGACGGAGGAGCAGATCCGTGCGACCTCAGCCCGCGCTGTTCTTCATTGTTAATTGTTCTTGTCGGCGCACTTGCGTTGTCATAGAGGGCTCGACCTAAATGGTGTTTTGGCGATTTCGTGGGCCGTTTTCGCTTCGATTCCGTTTTTCAGCAGAGGCTGGACGAAGGTCAAAGGAGGGAGTACGAAAGCAAACATTGCACGACGACGAGGAACACGGTTAAATCCGAACCCTGCCCCCGCCTCCCATCGATTCTGGAGAATCGATGGTCTGCTGGGGGTCGCTAGGTCGCTGTCCCTCCGCTGTGGTGTCTTTCCTCTGGCCCTCGCTGGTTTGCTTTTTTTTCGGGCCCTCGTTCGGTCCCGTTTCTGCCCGGGAGTTGGCGCTCGACTCCAACTTAAGTCCGAAACGAACACAAGGTCTGTGGGGTAGGGGTCGAATGTCGCCACCTAACCGTGCTCATTACTGGTACCGCTGCCGTTGGTGCTTCCCACCACGTGTTGCTGCACCGACGCGTCGGCTCCCCGCCCCTCCTCTCAGGACGTCGAGCCCGCCGCCTTCGAGGCCCCAGATTCCAGGGGCAGCTCAGGGGGGGGGGCTCCAGAGGTGGCCTCCAGCCTTCATCCCTCGGTCCATCCCTCCATCCCTCCTCCCCTCCTATCCTCCCTCCTGGACTTCTCCCCCGCCTCCCGCTTCCCTCCCTGCCCTGCTGCCGCTTCTTCCTCCTCCTCCTCCATCTCCATCCCTCCTCCTCCTCCTCCGCCGCCTTCTCCTCCTCGCTCGCTCGCTCGCTACTTGGGGCTTAACAGTTTGAGCCCGTGCCAGAGGGATACAGTTGAAAGGCATGCAAAACGAATTCGTGTAAGGGGAGGGAGGGTCAGGGCGACACCAACGCTAGGTGGGCCAGCGAGTCCCCTTCGGAACGCCCTGCTGACACGCCTGGCAAAGGCGGTCCTGACGGTTCGGCGTTTGGGCCAGGGGTGGGTCCCGACACCATGCCCCAGGCGGCCTCCCCTTCCCAGCATTCCTCGAGATTGTGCTGGCGAACAATAGGGTCATGCATGAACGTGGCGCCATCCATCCAACGAAGACCGCCAGACGTCAGGGTGGGGGCTCCGTCCACGACCCCGTCGGGGGCAGCCCTTTCTCCCAAAGCGCTTACACTATCCTGTCCCTTGCTCCTCTGCGTGACAGCTGATATACCTGCAGACAGCAGGCGCGCATTGGCCGCTTGGCACAGGCACGCGCAACCACACTGTCCGTGTCCTCAGGCGGCCTGGTACACGCGGATCGCGCCATGCCCCCCCCCCAGCACGCCCACGGAAGCAAGGGAGGCGGAGACGATGGTTGAGGCATCTCACAGGGTCAGCGTGGGAGAAATCAGTCATCCCTCCACCCGTCACCGTGTTCGCAGCACTTGGCCACGCATCCCACAAGGCCACTCAAAGTGGGATGCTAGAATATGTGTGCGCTCTCGTCGCCAGCAGAGTTTGTCCACACTTGGGCAGCTTCGAAAGGGCACCGATCTCAGGGGGGAGGCCAGAAAAGGGTTGGACCGCGTTGACCGATGGGGAAAGTGGGATCACCCAGCAAACAGGAGCCCCATGGGCGACACACTGTAACCATAGCTGAGCATGCGAACACATCCACTGCCTTTCGCTGTCGCTGGTCTTGGTGCAAACCCATGGGACCGATGCTGTGCGAGCAGGTTTGAGGCCTTCAGGGAGCGAGCCAATCGGGTGCGAAGCTTGCGTGGAACTGATGAGAGTGTCTTCAATAAACAGACTGGCCATTTTCCCTTGCAGCGAGCAAGCCCATGGATATAAGAGTGTGGGAGTTCATGAAGCTCCGTGGGTCGCTCGCGTTTCATTCAAGGACGATCGGCCAAACGTGATCTGTCCTCCACAGGGGGGTTTCAGCAAAATACCGTATAGCATGCTGAACAGCTTCTCTTTTGTAAACCATAAACGCGGCGTAGGAGCAAGTCGTGGGAGAAGCAGGCCATTGCACAGAGGGCGCTTGGGCCAAGGCAGCATCAGGGAGTGGCACCACAGACAAGATCACCATCGGACTGGGTTTCGGGATGCGGACTGACGGGCGAAAAGACGGACCAGCAACGCGAACCGCAGGGACATGGGCGAAACGCTCCGACAGGCCCTTGGCCCGGCTGGCCCCCCGCTTCACTTCCTTCCGTTCCGCAGTGTTTTCCTCCAGCTCCTCCTTCGACGGTCGCAACTGGGAGTCGATCCAACATTCCCTACAGCTCGACGCACTTCGTATATGCTTGAGGAGCCTAGCCGTGTCCCAGAACTGCGCGAGGCAGAATGGGTTGGTCGTGCCAGCGACAAACATCGTCGGGGCACTAGCTGACTTCTGCTCTTTTTCCAATGTGCACCTTCACAACCTGTTCCTTATCCGACGTGGGCCCGCGCATGTAGCGCGCGAGCTGGGCATCCAGCGCACGTGCGGGAGAAGTGTCCACAGGGGCAGCAGGCGGGGGGGCAGGGGCCGCAAAAAGGGGCCCCCTTGACGCGCTCAAGCTGGAGAGGGCGTGCAAGGGCAAGAGAGATCCCGTCGCTATTCGGGATATTGTTGCGAATCTGAGACAATCTCGTTCGCCGCATGTCACATCCCAGCTCTTCCTGCCACTGGAAGTTGGCCCCGGCCCCCGCGGCGCCCACCGATCTGACGAAACTGCGGGGCTCATCTCTACCCGTCTGAATCGCAAATGGGGATCCACTCGTCATCTGGGGGGTTCGAAGGGGGGGCAGTTCTGCGCAGCCAAGTCAGGTCATGGCAGATGAGGTGCGGCCAGTGTCCTGGCACCCCCGCATGCCGCGTCAGGCAGCGCGCGCCCCGTCGGCGGGGCACGCGCGAGGGGGCGAGCAAAGAAATGGAGACGGGTGATAGTCGCGACGAGCTGCATTGGGAGACGCCTGACTGCCGCTAGAAGTCTCCTGGTAGCAACCTACTCGTCGCCGATGTTCCTTCCCAGGGTTGATTGCAGTCCGATGAATCGCAGCATGGTGCAGCGCAATCTGCCTCCAGGTGCGCGTGGCGCATCATCCCAAATGGCGCAACCATCGATCATCCTAGAGGCGGCCAGCGACTCGCAATGCATAGCCTTCTCAGGCACAGGGATCAGGGGGGATGGGGCAACAATCTTCTTGACGGGACAAAGCGCCCCAACCGTCGCCGCGGCGCAGTGGGGTGTCTCCGCTCCATGCCCCCCCGTGTCCATATTCATGGCCCTCGAATCTTGTGCCATCTTGCCACCTCGAGATCCTGTCCCCGCCTTTCAGAGCGGAGGGTTGGGCGGGCCTGGGCGGCGAGACGTTGCGTCGCCGCCTTTTGCCCCGCCCCCTTGAAAGCCGTGGGGCCTTGGTTTTTAGGGCGTTGACTATTGAGCGCCGCTGCTGCGCAAGCCCGCCAAGGATATCGTGCGCCCGTGTGATTTTACCAAGCAAATCTTGGGCGTTGTCAGCAAGGGGGGATGGCGAGGTCATCGGTGACTGAGATGTCACCAGTCGCGCGGTTCCAATCGTCTTCAACAAATGATCTGAGCGTAGGGTTGGTCCGCGTTCAAATCAGTTCTTCCTGCCGCAGAGCAGCCTGTGAATCTTTGACGATTCCAGAGAACACAGAGTTAAACGCATCCCCAGCAGGGGTGGGCCCAGGGCGGGGGCCGACGGAGGGGGGTGTCCAATCTTGAGTGGGGGGGGGCGGCTTCCAATGGGGTCCAGGCTGCGGCTCTCGCAGCGGGGCGAGAACGTGCGCGGTCTCAGCTGGCTCGTTGAGTATAGGGGGTTGCGCCAGCTGCTCCTTGACCTCCTGAACCATGAACGGACAGAGCTCCTTTGTTTGGAGGGCGCGCTCCGTGGAATCCTCGTCTCGCGGCTGTCGGAGGGCCACTTGCTTTGCAGTCGAGTAGAAAGCCGCAACTAAATCAATGACAACTCCTCCCGCTGAGACTTCCTGAGCGCGCGTGGCGCGCCGGTGCCGTCGAATGTAAAGCGCAGCAAATTCAGTTGAGCAACCTGGGCGACCTCCGATCTGGGTGACGTTCAAAGCCGCGTACATGAAATCAGCAGCTTTTTGCCTCGCGAAGCGGTGATGCATTTTGGCCGAGGCGTTGTAATTCAGGATGTTCCTTTGGGCAGTGGCCGCCCACGTGCCACCCGAGCGCTTGTAGAAACATGTCACCTCTCCTTCCTTGAAATTGAGAGGTTCGCGCCCATGGGCCGCAATTATAAGCGGGGGGGGCGCGGGGCCTTGGCGAGGTCCACAGACGCCGCTTTGAAGATATCATCAGGAAAACGGTCAGGCCCAGCCCGTTTTCTGGGTTGGGCTCGGCAAAACAGGGCGGTGTAATCATGCGCGGTTGGCGATGCCGGGGCGTCCATGGAGCGCGAGGGTCGAACGGGTATTTGACTAGCATTGTTGTACTGCTGCAGCCTTCCCCTCAGTCATTTCCCACCCTCCCTAAGCTCTAGCAAAATTGTCCTGCATGATGTCCTGAACTTGGGTGGGGGTCCCAGCTGCAACGCCCTGCGAGTTGCGCGTGCAAGGTGCCGAGAGAGCGATTTTAGGGGGTCTTCCAGCAAACCTCAGAGTCCTGTGGACGTGGTTGCATTCCATGGTCGGCGTTCGAAAATCAATCGAGCTTCGGACCCCTTCCAGTTCTTTAGCTGAGAAGACAGCTCTGTGTTGCTGGGTGGAGAAACCAATATCTCCTGCGAACCCATGGCGAATTATTGCAAATCCACGCAGCCGCATCCGAACTTACACTCCACGGATCGCCTTTATCCCAGGCCCGAAGGAATCGGCCAGCTCAGAAACGTAATCTCGCGAGAGCTTGAGCGATAAGCTGTCAATGCTCGGGTCTTCCACGATGTGCTAAAGACCCCGAGCCCGCCCGCGCAGTCTTGGGCTGGGGGGCAGAGGCGCAGAGAGGACATCGAAACAGAGATGGCGCCTTCCATCTGTTCCTACAACTCACCTGACGGGCAGGCGTCCCTTCGCTTCCCCGCGCCTCGTTTTGAGTAGGCTTCACCACGTGATCTGACGCCCCCGGCTGCTCATTCCACGTCTTGTGTATCTCTTCAACGTCACTAGTGGAAGCCAGTTCGCCAGTTTTTGAGCGACAGGTAAACCTGAACAGGGTGCGGCGCTCAGAGAAAACGCCGGCAGCCAGGTGGCGCTCTTTCCGGGGCCCCGGCAATTCCTCTACGGGTGGCAATGCGGATCTTCGACCTTTCCGACGCATGTGATTCCCTCGGCGCGGTCTTGGGGCTTGGGGGCGCCTTCTTAGCTGCCTGGGGAATATGAGTTTGGACGGTCTGAAGATGGGCGATAATGTCAGTCGTCCAAGGAACGGGCGGGATCGCTCGGACGGCTTCCTAAAAACTGGCGCAGGCCTCATTCATATAAAATATAAACCAGGCTTCCCTGCTGATCCCCTTGGGCCCCGAACGGGGAGGGTGAGTCAACGCGGCCCGTTGAAAGGTGACCGACGCCGGCAAGTGGTCTGGCTGGGCCATGGCGCTGTCAAATTCCGTCCACACTTCGACGTTGAGACGTCATTATATAGCATTATATAGTCAATCCTGTGCTGCTGGCCGTTGTTAGAAATCTACGTGTGCGCAGGACTGTGCTCGAAGAAAGTATTATTGGCATACGTGTAGGTGCCAGGGGCGAACGCCTGGAAGCAATGCCCTGGGCGATCTTTTTCCTGTGGGGGCCGTTTTCCTCCAGTCCATTCGGTTGGTTGGCCCCCGTGCGCGCGCGTTGGCATCGATGCAGATATAACCGACTTTATATGTCAACGCAGGGGCCTCAGCTTCCTCCCAAAGCTCTTTGTCCTTCTGTGTCCCCGGCCGTATCTGTGGGGCATGCGTTGAGGCGAAGGTTGGCATGTGGTGACGATGAGGCAACAATGATGATGCGAGGGGCGGCAGCAAGCTTGGCGAGGTTTTGCTTGGCAATGTGGGTATCCCTTCCCAGGGGAGTCTTGCCTATCGGCACTTCAGTGTTGGGCCAAAGCTCGCATCCTAGTCCTTCGGCCGACGTTCCCGAAGCAACGACGACAAAAGGTCCCCCCACTGTCGCCCCCCCCGTGTTGCGCGACTCTTGGGTTCCAACAGCATGGGCCTGTGACTGGATGAACTGCTCAAGAATGGTTCGCGCTCGGGCAGCCTTCTTCCTGCCCGCTGTGCCGCGTGCCTGACGAACGCTGGCGCTTTTGGGGTTATACTGGACAGCTCGCAGCTGGAAGCTGGCCTGGGCTGGGGCCGTTTTCGCGCCTGGATCCGCCTCAGGGGGCGGGGCAACCATTTTTTGGTCCTGACAATCAAAGCCATCCAACCTGCCGGATCCATCAATCTGCTTTTGCTGAGCCCAGGGGGGGGGGGAGCAATGCGCGGGATATTGGTCAGGAGGTGAATCCATTCACGCTCCCTCTTGACACTGTGGCGAGTGGCGTCAGTGGGCCCTGGGTCGAGAGGAGAGGATGGGGTGATTCTACCATTCGTGGTCAACCGAGCCGAATGATCAGCCATTGTGATCCATGGGTGGTCCGCAGGGGCCTTGGCGGGATAGATGCTCATCGGGCGCGCAACTGCGCGGCAATGCGATAGAGGGGGGCCATGTGCCTCGCGAGCAAATGATTCGAATTGACGGTGGCATGGCCAAGGATGACATCGACGGCGTTTTTAGAATCCGAGTTGATGCTGGCGGCGGGGGGGGGGGGGGGGGGGGGGGATTCTGTCGCACAGCGCAAGACGGATGATGTCGATGAGAGACCAGCATCTAGCAAGCATCTTGTGGTGCAAGGCAGCAGGGAGCAGCGAGAGAGACGAGGTGGCGCATGACTGTGCCCACAATCCCGACCAGCACCCCGCAACTGAGAGATTGGCTTCACTAACCTGCAGCAATTTTTATGCTGGCCCAAGCGCCCGCGCCCCCCGCGTCGCGACGCATGGGCCCATCCGTGAAATAGTGTCGGTGCGCACTGTTGATCCAGACTCGTGGTTCGGGGGGCGTTGCAACGTGGGGTGCCGCGCTGGGAACGGAAGAGCGTCTAGCTCCAACTCAACATTCCACGCTGGCATGTCCGCAGTTCTGATAATTTCGCAAACTGTCTGCTCTCCTTCTGGCATGACAACGCAGAAGGGCAAGGCCTGGGCAACTGCGGAGGCATCCAACGGGGGCTCGCTTGGCTGCTTCTTAAGGGGGCCGCAATTACAGAAAGTGTCCACAATGGGCGCAGGCGCAATCACGCCATCAGACTTTTCGAGTGGGATGGAGTCGGGCGCCCTTCGCACTCGACCTCGGGGCCCCATCGCTTCCTGTGTGTGGTCAGACGGCGTCGTGCCCTCAGGGTATTCAGGCCATGTCCCATGGGTGGGGTCGCCCTGACTGGGGTCATCAACTTGGCGAGGATCTGATCGAATAGAGCCTGTTATCTCATCTCCCTCAGGGGGGAGAGCGGCGAGCGCCAGCCTGCTACGGGTCCGCACCCTGTGATCAACTGCCTTGCATTGGGTCGCCGCGGCAGGTGGGGTGGCAGTGACAGGCTGGTGATGCTGGTGCTCTGGCACGGGCTCAGATTGCTCCCATTTGTTCGTTGCGATGGAATCCTCGTGGCATGCGCTGTGTCCTGGCTGACCCTCGTCAGCCTGGACGTTGGAGTGTGCGGGTGGCTGTGAGGCCCCCCATCGACCCCTGTGTCTACGAGTCGGACTGGGACTCGATCCCGATCGGATTCCCAGAGTGCCACGACCGGCCTGGGTGCTCTCCCCCACTGGGGCCGGTGATCAGCAGTGACAAAGTGCAGCCTCCCTGGACCCAGACTACCAGCCCCAAGCAGCAGACGAAGGAGCAACCACTCCGCGACGCAGGACAAGCGCTGGCCGGCTCTCTGGCCATGAGGTGTGCGTCCAGCTCCCCCCCAGGACAGTCCGCCGACGTGCCGCCGCCCCCCCCCGGGCCCCCGCCTGCAGCGCAAGCGGCCGCCCCCGGGCTCCCTTCCTGGGCGCCCCCCCCCTCCGGCCACAGCGGCCCAGGGGGACTCGCCGACCCCTCCAGGGGCCCGTGCAAGGCCGGAGCGCCAGCCCCATCGTCACCGGGGGCGCCAGCCACAGAAGAGCGACACATACAGCTCGCAAAGTTCGCGGAGAGCCTCTACAGCGTCCCCTGGTACATGATCCAAAGCGGCGCAGAGTCGCGCCCCTGCTTCGGACGCATCTCCGGAGCAATCCCGCTGCAGTCAGAGTGGATACGACGGCTGCAGACGTACGGCGAAGAGCCCAAGAGGGTCTTCTTCGCCGAGTTCTACGCGGGCGCGGAGCCCCCCGACGATGGCTCCACAACCTCCCGGAAGATCATCGCTAGGAAGACCACCTGCGCTCTAGACGTGCAGGTCCACCCCTGTTTCGCGCGGGGACAGCAGTGCAAAGATCTCCTGCGCAAGTGCCAGCTACATGATCGACTCAAAGGCCAACGACCGGGGCAAAGCGAATGCTACTTGCTCGTTTGGGACAAGAGGTGGGCCATGGAGTGGACGGAGCGCGACATGACGGCCGGCACCCCGAACACCTTCCTGATCTCCAAGACCTCACCAATGGTGGACTTCCTGGCCGAGATGACCCCCGTCTGGCCCCCTGCCCCTGGCGCCAAGGTCTCGGGCACTGACCGGCGGTGCCCTTCGGGCGTAGCCCTGGTCCACTACGACGCCAAAAGGAACGGGCCCTTCCACGATGACGACGCCGCAGTCAAAAGACCAGCCCCTGGCCAGCCTTCCTGCACGGTCGACCGCGCCACGAGGATGGCCCAATTCAACAAGGTCAACGCTGCGATCAGGGAAGTCTTCTCGGCCGTTTGCGAGAGGGCCGCCCGATGGGGCACCGCCCTCCCGGCCATAGTCTGGACGCTCGTATTCCGACGCGAGGAGCGCGACGGCGAGGTCGGCGCCCGGTCCGTGCCCGCGCAAGGCGCGGCGGCGGATCGACTGCTCGCGCAGGCCTCGGCGACGCTGGAAAGCCCGATTAACGACCCCGACCGACTTGGCGCCAGCCGGCGCACGGCCGAACCGCCCCTGACGCCCCAGCAAGCCGAGGAGTCCCCCGGCTGTGTCTTTCAACGACTGCTGCCCGTCCCGAAGGAGGAGCACCTGGAACGCATCTGCAGCCTGCGCCGCGCCAACAACGCTCAGCGTCGCTGCGTGCTTGCGACCCAGAACTCCCTCCTCGCCCTATGCCACGGGCCGCCCAGCACAGGTAAGACCAAGGTCGCAGCCTGCATAGCGGATGCCTGCATGTCGTGTCTCGCCCCAGGGTGGGGAGTGGGGCGCTTCGGAGGCACCGGCGGATCCATGGACAACCTGGCAGAACAGATCGGGGATAACCTGACCCTGGACGGCAATGGCCTGTTCCCTCGCTTGGCCGTGCGCCTCGCGCGCGAGGACAAGGTGAAGGGCAACGCCGCCTGGAAGATCACCCCTGTCGCCAAGTACGGCAAAATGTACAATATCCTGGAAGACGAGGTCACTGCGGGCCACGCGCACTGGGTCCACAAGTTTCGAGCGGATATCGCGACCGAGGCGAAGCACTGCAACGTCACCCTGGAAGAGTGCTACCGGATCCACCCTTCCCTCCCTTACAAGAGGTCCAGTCCTTGCACCAGGACGGCTGCGCCAATATCCACGAAGCCCGCGCCGTGGTAGCCCTGGTGAAGGCCCTCGTGCCATGGGCAGCAGGCGCCAAGAGCACCATCCTGGTGCTGTCGCCGTACAAGCTACAGCTGACCCCCGTGCTGGCAGGCAACCCCTGCTCCCCGACGGACATCAGACGCTGCTCGCGGGCAGCGCGCGCAGACGGACGGATCCGAGGCGAGTGGCGGCGCGTCCGGCTCCCAGCGATACCAGGGCCGGGGCAGCTACAGTTCCTTTCAAGCCGGCAAGGGGCACCTCGCAGGAGGGACTTGGGTCAACCACGCCACGACAGCTAACGGCCTGAACCAGCGCTTCGTCGGACTCATGGACCTGTTCCCTCAGCTCCTGGAGAACGAGACCATCCGCGTCACCACCATTGACTCCGCCCAGGGACACGAAGCGTCCGTTGTTATACTAATGACCACCCGGGCCAACTCCATGCATAATCGGGGCCACGTGTACGACCCGCGCCGCATCAACGTGGGCCTGACACGCCCACAGTGCAACCTCATCATGACAGCAGACGAGAGGACGTTCCGCACAGCCACCGACGCCGCCCATCCACCACCTAAGCACCTGGACTCAGAAGGCTAGCCTCGCCTTCGAGTTCCGCCACAACCTGGGTGGATCTCCGCGCCAGACCATCGCGGACCCGCGCGTCTTCCAGGACGACATCCCCGACGCGGCCAGCCCAGAAGAGAAGGCCTGGCTGGAAGAGGGCGCCTACCGCAGGCGGAAGGAGAAGGAGGTGATCAAGGCCCGTCAAGCCCAAGAGGCGGGCTTCTCGGCTAGAGCCGACCAGCCGCTCCCTGCCGACCACAGCTGGGAAGACCTGGAGGACGACGTCAACGCTGCAGTGGTGCGACTCCTGTACTGCGCAGCGTTCGGACCCTGCATTCTGTGGTGCCTGGGGCTGCGCCCGCGCCAGTTCGGCGTCGCGGATCAACCCGCGGACCCCAGCATGCAGGACAGAAAAGGATGGAGCATGAACGGGTACCTCTTTGTCTGCTCTACGCTGGGACTGGACGCCGGCAACCTGGTCTACGCGGCAGTCTTCGCGACCATCATTTGGGCCATTGGGCATGGAGTCTCGAGAGACGACAACGCCCTGGCCGTTTACCCAGACCTGATCCCACCAAGAAGTGACCGACTGAACATGCCGGCAGCGTGGCACATCAAGGAGGCCTGTACCCCCACTAACGTCCCCAGACGCCGCCCCAAATGCTGGCAGCCGTCCACTTGCAAGTGCCAGAAGCACAAGGAACCACCCACGCCTGCGGTGTTCCAGGCCTTCTGCGACATGGACTCAAGAGGGCGCCCCGCCGCAGTCCTGGCCCGCCTCCTGGACAGCGCCGGCGCGACCCTGGGAGCCATCCAAGCCAGAATCCTGCTCACCCTGTCCCTACTCGTGTAGCGCGAACCGCGTGCCTGCCTGTGCCCGTGCGGGGGCGCCGAGGGCATCGGCGACGTGATCGAGGCTCTTCTCGGCTTGTGCGAGCCCTACCGCCCGCGTGACAGGGTTGCGCGGGACCAGCTAGGCACGCTGTTCGGACTGCAGGATCGGCACTTCAGGGAGCTGCGCTCGGCGCTGGAGCTCCTGATCACTGCAGTGTCTCGCCTGGTCATGGTCGCCCACAATCACCCCCTGGCCAAGGGGGCGGACTGCCCCGCAACCTGGAAGGACCTGGAGGCCGGAAGGTTCCCGCTCCAGGCCACCCTTGCAGTCATCGAGGGTATTGTGTCTACCGCCGACCTCTCGGCCCTGGCAGGCCACGAGTGCGCGGTATGCGCACTCTACGTCGACGTGCTCGGGTCGTGCATCGGCCTCGCGGGCGACCCTGCAAAGCAGGCAAGCAGCGTCGCCTGGATAGGCGGGGGGTACTCATTCGCGCACCTGCACATGGACGCGCCCGCTCCACTCGGGCCCCGCCCAGGCGTGACGCTACGGCCTCCCTGGACAGACGAGCGCGACGCCAGGTGGACGAAGGAACAGAACATTGCCGACTTCTTCTGCCAGGGCTGCCTCCGCAGACCCTTCAAGCACGACAAGGGCGCGTGCGTCAGCAAGCGGGTCCGCCAGATCATCGCGGTCAACAGGCTGACGGAATGCTACCAAGGGAGGGACCTCACCTGGCTGTGCATTTGCTGCTGGACCACGAAGGCCATGGGGGAGCGCCGGCCCATCCCAGACGACGTGGACTTCAAAGACTGGATCAACGGTCGCCCCGACGACATGCCGCCGGTGCGCGCGTCGCGCGCCCTGCCGGGGCTCTGCCCGACGCCGGCCCCCACTGTCTTCGCACCCCTGGAGCAGCTCCTGGTCCCGCTGGACGGCGAGTTGAACCCGCTCAACGTGGGCGCCGCGCTACCAGCCAGCAACGCGAACGACGACCGCCTGATCTCTCATTTCCACAAGGGCGACTTCGGCATCTGGCGGTGCGACGGCTGCCCGCCTGGCACAGAGGGGCACAGATGGCAGCCAGGACAGCCATTCCCTGGCATTTACGGTCACGCCGCCGACCGTGAAGGTCTCCGCGCCGGCCTCACCCTGGTGCACGGGCTGCCGCCCTTCCAGCTAATGAGGGAAATGTTCCTGGCCGAGCGCTGGCACGCAGGCTGGTGCTGCAGGGAATGCCTGATCCACCAATGGGACATGGCCCCGTCGACAGTGAAGTGCGTACTTGACAGGTACGGCCCTCAGGTATACCCTGGCCCAGGCGCCAAACCCCTCGCCGCGCCGCCCGGCATCCCCGCCGCCCCGACAGGGATCGCAGCGCGCCCCAGCCAGAAGGAAGTGCAGCGGCGGGCCGCTGCCTGGGGCGAGGAGGCGCGCGCCCACCAGGAGCGCCTTCGCGGCGCGCTGCCGCCCCCGCCAGAGGATGAGCAACAACGCCACGCCTGGGCGAGACAGATGACGGCCAGGAAAACGCACGTAAAAGTCGTGGCACATATCAAGGGCCAGGGCGACGGAGGGGCAGGCAGCGGCGGGTCTAAGCACGCGGTCCCAAAGACCAGCGCGCCAGCCCCGCCAGCTCTGGAACGCGCGTCCAGCAGCGGGCCTCAGCAGGACAGCGGCCCCCGCGCGGACGGACGCCGCGACCGTGCCCCTGACCAAGCAGACAGCCCAATACCCACCAAGGAACGGCGCCTGACGCCCCCCGACTCACTCCCGCCTACGCCGCGGGACAGCGAGCCAACCTCTGCTCCTCTCGCCGCGCGACCCGCGGCTGCCGAGTCCGTGGGGGCGCCGCCGGCCGCCAACGCAACTCCTGATCCCCTCCCCGAGCGCGAGGATCCCGACCGCCGCGAGCGGCGGCAAGGGCGCGTCCCAGACACGCCCCTTCCAAGGCCCCACCCGCCCAATCGCAACGGACTGCCCGAGCATCGAGAGCGGCGACTACGCGGTCATCAGGAACGACGCCCTCCCCCGAGCCAGGTGGTTCAGGTCAGCGCAGAGCGCCGGGCCCCTGTCCACGCGGCCCCTGGGCGGAGCAACATTCGGACCCATCCTCGACGTTCAGTCCCGCGACAAGGACGGGCGGACTATGATCGTCCGTGTGAGAGACGAGTGGCTTGAAGCCTGGGGTGCCGGGACCAGGACGCTACGCGTCGACGTCTTACGCGGCATTGCGGCGCGCCAAGCAGCCGCCTTCCTCGGCGGGGCCCCCGACGAGGCACGCGCGCCGCAGGGGCCAGCGGCCCCCGCCAGCTCCTGGCTCGGCCCCGACCCCGGGAGCGCCACAGCGACGTAGGCGGAAGGGACTCAGCCCAAGTCCAGGCCCGAATCCTGCGCGCCACGTGCGGTCGCTCGGGGCCCCGCGTACGAGCCGCCGCCGTTCCAGCTCACCAAGGAGGAGATCCCCGACTACACCAATGACGACCAGGAAGAGGAACATAAACAGAGGCTTGCGGAGGCCGCAAGCACGGTCCACGTAATCTCACCCTCCACAGACCCTGAGACACGCGAGCAGGGCCAAACCGAGACGAACCCGCGTGAGGTGCGACGCAGCAGTCCCGAGCGCGACACAAGCAGTGCGCGCCAGGACAGCTCAGCCCGCGCACCCACGGGACAGACCGTGCTGGCGACGGCTGCCGCTGACGACCGTGCCCTGCGCACGCGGCCCAGAACCGCGGCCTCAGGAGCCGGGCGTGCCGCGCCCAACCCCCACTCCTCGCGCGAACACGGGCGCGAGCGCGGCAGGGCGTGGGTTCAAGCCCCCTGGGAACCGTGCGACAGCGCAGCGCGGCGCTCGTCCAGAGATTCCAGCGATCGGGCCCGAGCCAACGAGCGCGACCGCGACCGGGGCCGCGACAGGGGCAGGGGCGTAGGGTGGGCCCCATTGGCACCAACAAGGCACCAGCGATCGGGGCCGAGCCAGAGAGCGCAACCGCGACCAGGACCGCGATCGTGACAGGGGCATAGGGTGGGCCCCTTGGCACCAGCAGAACGATCGACGCAACCCTCAGCGCAAGGACGATCGCCGCTATCCTGATCCCGTCCGCCCCTGGGAAGCCCGCCGTGTCAGCTGGCCACGACGCCCGCGCGAGACGGCGGCCGCTCACCTGAAGAGGCTGAAGGCCGAGGGAGGCTACCATTTCACCGCAGCCTGGCGCTCGTGGCGCAGGCGTAGGTGTCAGGAGCGGGACAAGGGCAAGTCCAAGGGCCAAGTCAAGTTCGACCCGACTTGCTGGCAGCCCAAGATGATCGATCAGTTTCTTGAGGACATGGCCAATAGCCACCATCACATGGAAACGTGGGCCCGGAACACTGGCGTCTACGTGGACTGGGAACGGGGGAGCGCCCTGTGCCAGGAGTTCAGAGGAAAAGGGAGGTGACCAAGGGTGAAGGACGCGGAGAGGGCCAGGCACGCATCTCTGGGTACACCGACAATTGGACCGGGAAACGCCCCAGGCGCTGACCAGCTCTGGAACTGGCCTCCCCTGATGGCGCACAGGGTGCCGCACCCGGCATCTCCTGTCTTTGCAGACCCTTGGCGCTGTGCGTACAACCAGCGCACCGCTGGCCACGCGCCCGTCCTGATCCCCCCTTTGCCCTCCCCCTTCGCACCTGGACTTGGGGCCGTTAGCCCCCCTGATCCCACGCCCGTTCCGACCATGGCTGGGACTGAGCGCCCGGCCGCAGAAGCCCGGCAGCCCGAGGGCGCGGCCGTCCAATGCGGGCGCAGGGAATGGGGTCTGACGTGTGCGGCCTGGGCATTGCAAGGTCAAGGTCCTGCCAACCGCTGGCCACGCCCACCACCTGTGCCCCCTTCCCCCTCCCCCTTCACCTGTCGTGGGACCGTGTCTTCCTTTTCGCCCTACCTGTGCCCCCGCTGCTCTTGAGACGAGCGCGACCCACGCGCAGCGACCGCTTGCTGGCCCACCTGGTCTCCGATTGTACCTGCTCCCCCCTCCCCCCTCACCTGTCTTCGCATGTTCTGGGACCGTGTGTCCTACCTGTGCCCGTCGGGGCCCAGTCCCCCCACGTGAGAGCCTACGGTGCGGGCTGGCACGACGACGGCTGGCGTGGCGCGCCGGCCTTCCTCTCCCCCGTTCGCTTCTTCCCCCCCCGCTCGCTTCCCCCCCCCCCCCCCCATGGCGGCAGCGCCCGGCGCTGCGCGGCTTCGGCCCGGTGCCGGGCGCTGCACCTTGCCGCCTCGGCGGCCCCGCTCGCCCTGGCGCTGCGCGGCTCAGGCCCGGCCCTCGGCAATGCGGATGTCAGCGCATCGTGTGTGGCTGCTGCCCGTCTTCACGCGCTGACGGTGCAGGGCAGGCTTCCTCCCTGCACTCCACCGACATCCTGTCGGTCATGTACGGCCCTCTCGTCTGTGGCCGCACCTCAAGCAGGCCTCTACCTGGTCGTGGATTGGACTACCACCCCAGGCCTTTCCCGCATCGCCCGGTGGCACAACGTTGCGCATCGCCTTCGTGGTGCTCCTCCTCTTCCTGGGCCTCCTCCGCGTCATCCGGTGGCACAACGTTGCTCATCGCCTTCGTGGTGCTCATCTCTCTCCTGGGCGCCGACCTGGTCAAGTGGCGCGTCCTCTTCTGCTGTGCTTGAGGCTGGTGTTCGCGACGTGCCGTTGACGGCGACGCCATCTCCATCGCCTTCCGAGTCTTCGCCCCCTGTCCCTGTCCGCGGCGCACCTTTTCCTGTGCAAGCTCTTCGGCGCCGCCTGCGCCCCGACTCCCGCCCGCTCCGGCCGCCTGAGGCCCCGCCTTCCTGTGCCCTCTCTCCCTAAAATTAAAGCTGTGCGTGGCCCGCCTAGCTTTTAGCAGAAGAGATTCGCTCTCGCCCCGCAGACCCAAAAGTGTGCGGCCTGGGCCCTGCCTTCGGCTACCTGCCTCCCTCCTCCCCCCCGCTTTCCACTTGCATTTGGGACCGTTCGCCCCCCTGATCCGCTGGGCCCACCTGATGCGTGCCGCCCGGGCTTCATGCTCGGCAGGGCGGCGTCCGCGTCTTCCTCCTCCTCCTCCTCCTCCTTCTCCCCCTCCTCCCCCTCCTCCTCCTCCTCCTCCTCCTCCTCCTCCTCCTCCTCCTCCTCCTCCTCCTCCTCCCCCTCCTTCTTTCAACTGGTGTTGGGACCGTTTGTCCCTCCTGATCCCGCAGGGTGCCCTGATCCACCCGGCCACGTGCTACTTCTGGCGCGGGGGCTGGCTCGCTGGGCTGGCCTCTCTCCTTTCTGCCCGCTTCCCCCCCCCCCGCTCGCTACCCCCCCTCCCATGGCGGCGGCGCCCGGCACTGCGCGTCTCCGGCCCGGTGCCAGGCGCCTGCTCCTTACCGCCTCGGCGGCCCCGCTGGTCTTGGCGCTGCGCGGCTCAGGCCCGGCCCTTGACGCTGCGGATCGGCAGCGCAACGTGTGTGGCTTCCGCCCGTCCTCACGCGCTTGCTGGTGCAGGGCAGGCTTCCTCCCTGCAGCACGCCGGCATCCCGTCGGTCATCGGCGGCAAGTTCACGGTTCGCCTGGCTGCCGCGCCTCAGGCTGCGGGCCCCCGAGTCCGTGGATTGGACTACCACGGCTGGTACTCCTGGCATTAGTTTGGTGGCACAACGTTGCACTCCAGCTCACTGGTGCTCCTCTTCCTTTCGGACGTCGACCTGGTGACGTTGCGCGTCCTCTCCCGCAGTTTGTGAGGCTGGTGTTCTCGAAGCGCCGCTGGCGGCTCCGCCGCCAGCTTTCTTCCTCCCGGGACTTCACCGCCGGGCTCCTGTCCAAGGTATACCTTTTCCTGCGCGTCCAATTCGGCGCCGCCTGGTCCCTGGGCTTCGCCCTGTCCAGGCCGCGTGAGGCCCCGCCTTCTTCCGCCCTTTCTCTGCTAATTGAAGCTGTGCGCGCCCCGCTTATCTTTCAGCGGAAGAGGTTCGCTCTCGCCCTGCGTATCAAAAAGTGCGGGTGGCTGTTTCGCAGTCGCCCGCGAGTTCCCAGTGTGTTCAGTTGTCTGTTCAAGCTGCAACTAGTCGCTCGCGGCTGGCTGGTCGCCGACCTGTCGCCGTAAACGTGTGCGCTTGGCGGAGGCTGGGCGCTGGTAGCTACATTCGCCGCCACAATAACGGGCTGGCTCACCTCGGACCGCGTTTCTCCGTGTTCAGGGGCATCCCAGGGCTAGCTTTTTGATTGCGACGTGCACCTTGGGCCCATCTGGGTCCCTCGCAGGTTAGCGGGAGAGTCTCGGATTCCATTGGGGCCAGACGCGCACGTGCAGCCTATGTATCTGACCACGTCTTCCTCGATGTTGTGAAGGTTCCTGTGAATCTGCTCATGGCCCCAACGCGCAGACTTGGCCCTGCGATGTAGAACGGGCACGGTACCATCTGGCAGAAACACTGGGCCATCTTGGGCGTCATTATGGTTCGCTCCTGTTGGTCCTGTTGGCTCGTGTTGGCCTTCACTGTCCAACCCTGCGGCCATTGCAGGCGGCCGGCCGTTCTCGCGAGTTGCATTTGGCCATCCTCCTGGTTCGGGACCTGGCTGGACCTCCACAGGTATTGTGCGATCTAAATCGTCTAGGCCAGGTCCGCCCACAACTCGATCCATTCGATCGCGCGCCACACGCAAGGCTTCTTGAGCGAGGCGCACCTCCATCCTCCATTCGTCGTTCGATTCCCTCCCCATGTTGGTCATAGTCCCGGCGTGCTGACTTCGACGGGGGAGTCCACGTGTCCGAGCTTGATCGCACATGTCACGTGCAGTTTGCAAGAGTTCTTGAAATGAGTCGAACATCTGGCTGATGATCGGGGTGGGTTGGCAACTGTTGGCGACATATGGGATACAGTATATCATCCAATCACGCCTTGCAAAGTCGCCGCTGAATAAGTAGTGTCTATACTCAATGCTGAAGAACGGTCACGCACTGCCATCAGCAGTCCCCTCCGCGCGTGAAATTCAGCTTGTTGGCCTAATGACATGGGCTTGTCACTCGGCTGTGGATCCATACCTTCGCATAACATAGTCACTCCCGCGGTTTTCCGTATTCTGGCTTGGTACATATTGACGAAGTCGTTGTCCTGAACGTCGTCGTGCCGTACATCTGGCGCTGGCGTCGCAAACCAGTCAAAACCGAGTTGCGCTGGATTGCCTGGCCCTGGGCTCTGCGCGGCTGCAGGTTGTTGAGCCTTCACTTGCGTATCTGCTGAAACCTCCGTCGGTGTACCCTGTGCTGTAACCGTGCGGGCTGCGTGAGGAAGTGGTCCTCCTCGTTGGACAGTGGCCACCACGACATTCGTGGCTAGTAGCTCATATCTTGTGATTCGTGCTTTAACATTTTCATTGGAATGTATGTCGTGGGCTCTCGAAGTGAGATGCCGCCATGCACGGGTGACCCGAGCTTGTTTTTCAATCAAATGGGCTGCCCATGTTGACGCGTCCCGTGTGAGTGGGGCTGCAGTGCGTTGGTTGTAATTGTATCGCGCCACTTCCCAGCTGCGCCATACTCCGTTGCAAATCTCGATGGCGGGCGGTATCATTGCACTGGCTCCATCTCGTCGCTGTTGTGGTAAGAAGTTCTTGGCGAACCGCAGGGACATACCAATCAAGCCAATCCACGTGTGCTGATTCATTGGGCCACAGAAAGGCTTCGCTGTTCCATGCATCCATCTGTAATTGCATTGCATTCTCTAGTTGCCCATTGGACTGATAATGCGCTTCATCATCCGAGCTCGTCTCCTCGACACTGGCGCGGGTGAGGGCTTTCTGCAGCTGTCCCATGAGACGCCCCCCATCCTGTCAGGTATTGATCGCCCAGTCGATGTTGGAGCCCTCGACGTCGTCCAAAATGGTGGCGTCAGACTCCATGGTATTGTCGCTCCCCGTATACCCCAAGGGAGCTGAGTGCATCTTGCCGTGGAAGATCTTTCTGGCAACGTTGCGCCAGTGACCATGAACTCGGCTATCAGTCAATGTGGCGCAGGATGAGCTGCAGCTGGTGCAGGTGCGGCTGCCATGTTTCCTCCTGACTCCGCTGGTGTTTCTGCAACTTGCGCGGGAAGTTGGAAACGCTTGTGGGCTGCTGGATTTGGGTCGCCCTCCGCTGTCTTTTTGCGGCCTGTCGGGTACAGTTCGGACGCCGCGCTGCCTTTGCCGGTGCTCTTGCCACCGAACTGCGCCACTAGGTTGTGGAACTGATCCGCACCTGGTCCTGGCAGATGTGGCGACTCCTGTGTAGGTCCCGCCGGCTGTGTTGTTGCCAGCAATGCTGGATCCACCCGTGGCGTCTTTGCCGCACATGCTTCTTCTGCTGTTGGCAGTGGTGAATGCGGCGGTCCTCTGACTAGCTCCCACTGTACCAACTTTGTCCCCTGCTGCGTTGGCTCGGCTGCCTTTGGTATCGGACGCTGTGCACCCGCTCCTGGGCCCGGCGCGCCCTCGGCGACATGCTGAACCGCCGCTGCCGCTGCTGCCTCGATGTCTGGCTGCGGGTGCCCCCTTGATCCCATCGCTGTCAGGCTGCCACCTGAATCTGGTGGTCTCGCCGCCGGTGCCGCTCCTGCAGCTGCCATCTGCGTCATCGAGGCCGCCGAGCACGGCGGCGGCAAAGGTACCCCCATGGGCGGTATTTGAATCTGAGGAACCCCCATGGTCAGCGGCTGCTGTGGATCTGGTGTCGGGTATGGTCCAACAGGGTGCGCTTGTTACCCTGGCAACTGCTGCACGTATTGCTGCACTTTCTGCATCTGGAAGATCATTTGCTGGTTCTGGTACTACAGCTGTGCGCGCGCTGTTGCCCCATGACGGTTCTGCTCTTATGGCGCCCCGATCGCCTGGTTGCGGCTGCTGCCCTCGGTGCCGTCGTCATCGTGTCTACCGCCATCTCGGCACCAGCAGGCTCGTGTATGATGTCGTGGAGGTCGGCTGCAATCTTTGCCTCGGTCTCCGCCAAGGCCGTCTTGGTGTCCTCGATGTAGTATTCGAGTTCCCCGACCTGGGCCTCCAGCGTGGCGATGCGGCACTTGGTGTTCTTCAAATCCTCCATCTTGGATGCTAGCGGAGCCACCTGTTCCGCTTTGACCTCGCTTTGACCTCCGTCTAGCGCGTACTTCAGCATGCTCATCTCCTCCTTGGGCTCCTCGTCCGGTTCCTTCGCTCTTACTGCTTGGATTGCCAGGCGGGCGGGTACCGTGAGACGAATCTTCACCTTGTCGCGGAACTGGTACTGCATCTTGCGATCCGTCGGCGGGGTCCAGCTGCTCCACTCGTCGTATGCTTCTGCAAAATGCTTCAGGGCAGGGGCAATCCGTTCGACTAGCCTGTAATTAGGCTTGCTTCTCGATGCCGTAGTCTCGCTCTTGCTATCGATCGTGACTGGATCTGTCGCGACCAGGCCGAGCCTTGGGAGTTGGCGGCCCTTGTTTGCCCCACTTGCGGGAGGCACTCCTGCTCGGTCTTCTCCGCTCTGCGAACGGCCGCTCACAGGATGAGCAATCCCACAATTAACCTGCCTGGTGCTGTCCGCGCGCGCATGTCCACCCTGGCGCCGCGGCCATACTCACTGTGACAGGACGTGGTGGCTGTTGCGCACTGTAGTGGGCCGTCAACAGGGCGGTAGCAGCTCGCACTCAGAGCAAGACTCTCGCAGCAACCCTTTCTCTCCTCCTGCGGCGATGCCAGGCGGCCTCTCGTCTTGAGCGAGATCGCCCTCGTGATGAAGAAGAGACCGTGGTGGGCGTACGGTGTCCCAACCACGCTGGAAAATGAAATGGTGTGTTGTGGCTGGCTTCTCGGGTGCCAACACACGAGGCGCGGACTCCTGTGGGCTGCCCTTCCCTGAGGTCTGCCCACTCTGAGCCTAAACCTTTCTCCTCCTCCTCCTCCTCCTCCTCCTCCTCCTCCTCCTCCTCCTCCTCCCCCTCCTATCTCGTCCCTCAGCGCCAGCTGGCACGAGCGCGGCGCTTGGGGCCAGCCAGCGCCACGGGTGCCGCCGGGCGCCGCCGCCCCGTGCCGTCCCGGCGGTCTCCCAGCCAGCATGGAAGCGGCCCGGCCGAACCGGCCCGCTGTCGCGCGCCGCGCCCAGCAGCTCCGTGCCGAAGGGCGAGCTGCGGAGCGGCTTCTGGCAGCTGTCGCGGCGCTCGCGAGCCACCGCGGCTCGGCGCCGATCCGCCTGGGCGCCGCCGTGGCCGAGGCGTTGCGGACCGCGGAGGCGAGCGCAGAACGCAAGGCCACAGAGGCTGACGAGGAGGCGCCCCCCCCAGGCAGCGGAGGCCTATCTCGACCAGCTGCGGCAGCGGCGGGCGGAGGCTGCGCGCCGCGAGGCCGCCGAGCGGCGGCCGCGGAGGCCGCGGACCTGGCGCCCGCGCGGGAGCAGGACGCCGAGGCCGAGGCGCTGGAGCCCGCAGCGAGTCGCGCGGCGACGCAGGAAGCCACGGGCGCCGACGAGACGGCGCTGACAGCGGACGCCTAGGTGGACCAGCGGCGAAAGCAGCGGGCGGAGGCCGAGCGCCGCGCGGCGAGGCTTGCGGCGGTGCTGGAGCGGACCCGCTTGCTGGAGCAGCTCAGCCGTGAGGCCGCGGCCGAGCGGCTGGCGGAGGCAGCGCAATCCGAGCAGCGCCGCAAGACAGGCTAAGGCGACCGCCCTCGACGGCGCCGGACTGGAGAGGCTGGGGGGTGCCGAGCGGAGGGGCGCGGAGGCCGCCAGCCTGGCCGCGGGTGAGGCACGATCGCTGGCGCAGCAGGCGAGGGCGGAGCCCTAATTGCCGACGGCTGCGGAGCGACTTGCACAGGCGCGGCGCCCGGAGCAGGCTGCGAGGCTCCACCCGAAGCCGCGACCTCCTGCTCCTGGCGCCTGGCGAGGGCGCGAGCACCTGACGCAGGAGAAGAGGTGGGCACCGCTGGCGAGCTGCACCCTCGAGAGGAAGGGGCCCAGCTCAAGGGTGGAACGACTCCGAGAGGCGGCGCTGGCGGGAGGGAGACAGTCACGCGACGCGGACGCGAGCGCGGAGACGTTGGCCGAGGACGAGCTGGATGGCGACGGGGAGAGTGCGGGTGCTGTCCCAGCGGATCGACCTGGCCCTGTGTCGGTACGCGGGGTAGAGGGGAGTGGTGGCCCACGGGTCGCGCGGCTCCCGCCCGACAACGGGTTTGAGGCGAAATCTTTGGAAACAGATCTTCTATCTCGTTCCTCCTCGCTCCTCCCTCCTCGGCCCCCTCCTCCCTCCTGGCTCCCCTGCCTCCTGGCGCCGTCGCGGAAGGAAGACCCGTCCAGCTCAGCTTCCTAGCAAGGCCCCCTACCCATGGGCTCGACGCGGTGCCTTCCTCGGGCAAATCCATCCAACCAACCAACCAACCCTCCGTGGTTGGTTGGGGCTGCGGTGTTTTTTTCGCCGCCTGGCAGTGCGGCATACAAATGCTGCCAAAACTATCTTTGAGAGCCCTGTTCTCCCGCCTTGAGGCCCCCTTGCGGGGACCCCAGACGGCTCTGTGGAGCGCGAGCAGGCAGACTGGTGCACCCCTGCCGAGGATTTTCTTGACTTTCGTCGTCTGCGAAACAGCCCAGGAGGAGCTTCTTGGGCGGGGCTGGGACGCGTTTCAATCAGTTCCAGAGCATTCCGGAGCGCCCTCAGAGAGAGTTCCCGCACGCTTTGAGAAGGCCCCGGCGCCCGAGGCATCCTCCACAGCCGCCAGATCTCAGAGATTCTCGATCCATCCTCACCCGATCTTGCACGTCCTGGCTTCGTCGTAGCTCCCTCCTCGCAGCCGCACCCATGGCATCCGCGCACACCTCGCACGCATGAGCACCTGGTGGGGCCCTGGTGGCCGCCTCCTTCTCGCTTCCCCCCCTCGCTCGCCGCCGATCCATGTGCGCTTGCCCATCGTTTTCCGTGCGAGCTGATGCAGCCGGACCGCTGGAGCCGACTTCTGATGGACCGAGCGGCCGGCGCGGCCGCCGCGCTGCCTGGGCCCTGCTCTGGGCCCGCCGCCCACGCCCCCGACGGCCGGGCCCGTCCTGCGCTGGGGCTTCCCAGACATCCTGCGTCATGTTTGTTTTTTTCAAGGCGCCCGCGACGGATTGATTTGCTGAGAGCGGATTGCTTTTGATCGCATGACTCTTTTCCAAGGCGACTGCGCCCGCCCTGCCGGGGCAGCGCGGCGGCGCTCGGCCTCCCAGGGCAGCGGGTCGTCCTGCGGGGCCCATCCTGCCAGGGCAGCGCGGCGGCGCGGCCGCCGCGCTGCCCACGCCTCTGGGCGGCCGGGCCCGCCCTGCGCGGGGGCTTTGGCTCTGCGCTCGGGGGGGGGGGGTGCCCCGAGGTCGGGTGCGCTCGGGCGGCCCATGCAGACCCTCTCGGGGGCACGAAGACGGAACGCGGCGGAAGGCTTTTCGCTACTTAGGGTATGGGCCGCTGGGGTAACGAGTCGGGCCCCCCAGACATTGTCGCGTCGTGAAAACACTTGGAAGCATCACGGTGGCGGGTTCCTGGTCGTTTCGGCCTCTGGGGGCTCTCGCTGGGCCCGGGGACGGGCAGAAAACTTTTCGGGATAACAAGCTGGCCCCAGGGAAAGGGTCGGGATTTCCTGGACCCCGTACTGAAAAAGCTTCAGGACATCGCAGGTCTGGTCCCTGGACCTCCCCAAGGGGTGCGCAGGGGCCATGCGGGGCCCGAATGACACATCCCACAGTGGCGGCGGCACGCCCCCCGCCCAGAGGCCACCAGGGGCTGAGCCCCAAATCCCCAGACCTCGAAGAAACAAACAACTACATGACCACAAAGTGATCGTTCTCTTATTCAATGTTTTGCCGATCGGCGCGGGCCTTCGCATCCCCCCTTTCCCCCCCCCGCTTCAGTAGATCTTGGCTGTTTTTGGCGCCTGTTGCCCGCAGGTGGAGTCTCCCTCACAGGACGCACTCTTGTAAACAGTCGCATTAAGCAGAGGTCCAGAGCCAGCCTCCCCCACCCCTCCCCCCCCCTTCCGCCCAATGTCGAGACGTCGAATCAGAAAACATTCTCCTCGGCCCAGGGGCCCTCGCCATGCCCCAGGACCGTCAAGCAACGACTCGGGATGGACAACCGGCCCTGGGGAAAGGGTCGTGACTTCCAGGGACCCCGTGCCGAAAAAATCAGGACATCGCATGTCTGGGCAGGGGGGTGATGACTATTAGGGGGGGGGGAGCCTGTCCAGAGCCTGTCGCCGGTCTATCGGCGATACATCGCCGCCGATTCCAGGCCGACGTATCCCCAACTGAGCTGGCCCCCCCCCCAGCGTTCGCTCGCAAGAGGGGGCTGAGGACTCGGGTGGGTGGGTGGGTACCATGGCCGGCGCCATGATTTCTCCCCGGATCTCATGGCCCCCTCTTCCTCTCTCAGGACGTCCCCTGTATCGGAGGTTGATAGACCTCCTACCCTGAGAAGTCGATTAGCGAATTGGCCGCTTTCGGTTCGTGGGAGGGCGTCGCGGCCGTCGTTTTTGCGGGTCCAGGTCCGTCGGTTTCGGTCTTTGGCCGTTTCCATTAAAGGGTGGTTTACTAAAGGGAGGTTTTTCCACCGCCGACTATAGTCCCCCCCCTGGGCCGCGCACGTGCCTCGGGGGCCACGAGTTGCGAACCCCACGCTTGGACGCCCCCCGCCTGCACGCGTGAGGCCGGGTACGTTGGGGGCCGCGGGGCACCGCGTGGCGCCCCAGGTGCGAGGTTCCTCTTGGGCCTCAGGCCCGCCGCGTCGCCCGCCCTCCTCCGCTCCAGTGGGAGGCCATGCTGAAGATGATGTACTGCGGCAGCGTGGAGATCACAGTAGACAACGTGCTCGCCATACTCGACGTCGCGGAGTCTCTTTCGGAGGAGGAAAGGAGGTGGCCACTTGCCCTTTGAAGTGTCACCCGCGGCTGGACATGTTTCACCCGTGCCTGGGTCCAACAAAGTAATCACTTTCAGATTGCTCGAGATGGAGAGTCAGCCACGGTTGTCGGGCCAGGCGCACGCACTCACACACCCACGCACCCACACCCACACACCCACACACCCCCACAGACGCACACAGACGCACCCGCACACGCAGGCACAACACACATAACACAGCACACAACGCAAAGCGCACAATACACGGCATACGGCACAAGGCACAACACACAACACATAACACACAACACACAACGCACAACACACACACACACCACACAATACACAACGCACAACACAACAAGACGCAGCACACAACACACCACACACCAGACACACAGACCATACACACACCACACCACACACACCACACATACCACACATACCACACCACGCACACACACGCACAAACAAAATGCATTCACAGACACACGCACACATACATACACAGACACACACAAACACGCACAGACACACAGACACACATACTCACGGACACACAGTCACGCACACACGCGCACACGCACACGCACACAAGTGACATACACAAACACACACAGACGCACAGGCACACAGACACACAGACACACAGACACACACAGACACACACAGACACACATAGACATACTTACACAGACGCACACAGACACAGACACAGACACACAGACACAGACACAGACACAGACACACGCACACTCACACGCACACACATACACACGCACACATACGTACACACAAACTTGCGGCGTCGCGGCCTCGCGCGTAGTGACAGGGCGTCCAAAACACACTTTTAAGTCGGCGTCGCAGAGGAGCCTCAGGCGCGGTCCGCACATGTCAGTGCGAAGTGCGAACGAACTGAACCGATACGCGCAGTGAAGGGTACGTCCACCACTGCAGTGCAGAAGGGATGGTGGCAAGAAATTATCCCAGTGCGACCCTACCTAGGAGTTTGAGCCCCTAGGAAAACAGAATTTGTAGTAACAGTAAAGCTAAGCTAAAGCTAAGCTAAAGCTAAGCTAAAGCTAAGCTAAAGCTAAGCTAATTCTAAGCTAACGCTAAGCTAAAGCTAAGCTAAAGCTAAGCTAAAGCTAAACTAAAGCTAAGCTGAAGCTAAGATGAAGCTAAGCTGAAGCTAATCTGAAGCTAAGCTGAAGCTAAGCTAAAGCTAAGCTAAAGCTAAACTAACGCTAAAACAAAGCTAAGCTAAAACTAAGCTAAAGCTAAGGTAAACCTAAGCTAAAGCTAAGCTAAAGCTAAGCTAAAGCTAAGCTAACGCTAAGCTAAAGCTAAGCTAAAGCTAAGCTAAAGCTAAGCTAAAGCTAAGCTAAAGCTAAGCTAAAGCTAAAGCTAAAGCTTAAGCTAAAGCTAAAGCTAAAGCTCCTAGGGGACTGGGGGAACCGCTCCCAGGGGACTGGGGGAACCGCCCGGGGCGAGTTGCACTGCCCGGCCCCTTTAAGAAAGAGAGTAAGAACCCTCTAGGCAGAGCCTAGGTAGGGAACAACGGTATGCTATGCTATGCTATGCTATGCTGTGCTATGCTATGCTATGCTGCGCTGTGCTATGCTGAGCTAAGCCATGCTATGCTATGCTATGCTATGCTATGCTATGCTATGCTATGCTATGCTGCGCTATGCTATGCTATGCTATGCTATGCCATGCTATGCTATGCTATGCTGCGCTATGCTATTTTGCGCTATGCTATTTTGCGCAATGCTGTGCTATGCTATGCTATGCTATGCTATGCTATGCTATGCTATGCTAATGCTGCGCTGCGCCAAGCTAAGCTAAGCAGAGCAAAGCTAAGCTACGCTAGGCTAAGCTAGGCTTGGCCAAGCTAAGCTACGCTAAGCTAAGCTAAGCTAGGCTAGGCTAAGCTAAGCTAAGCTGAGCTAAGCAAAGCTAAGCTAAGCTAAGTAAAGCTAGGCTAAGCTAAGATGAGCTAAGCAGAGCTAAGCTAAGGGGGCGCAACTGGGGGAACCGCGGGGCGGATACTGGGGGAACCGCCCGGGGCGAGGAACATTGCCCGGCCCCTTTCAGCCCAGCGAGTAAGAACCTTCTAGGCAGAGCCTAGGTAGGGAAAAGTGAGGTACTGTTAAACCAACGTGCAGCGGCCAACAAAGCGAGGAACAAACAGCTCGACTCGAATAAGTTGAAGCGCCAGCAGTCTGGTGCCAATTGGTGTCACTGAATCAGCAGAGTGACGTTAGACAGTGAAGACAATGAACTGTAAAGCTGTCAGGCCAGCCGATGGGTGAGGTAGCGCTGAGAAAGCTATGGCCTGACGAAGCTGATAAGTAGGGTGCTACATTGCGAACCGGGGACGCAAGGTGCAACAACAAAAAGGAGGAGGTGCTAGACCTACTAGACACGGGAAGCACCACACAGCGCGACCCGAACATGACAAAATCGTCGCAGAAAGCAAACACACACACACGCACACACATTCACACAGACACAGACAGACACACACACACAGAGCGGGTAACCAGTGTGAACAGAGAGATCTCTGGGAGCAAGG
>CAUYUJ010001091.1:95000-127500 GCA_963575745.1 Prorocentrum cordatum
GCCCAGGAGTGTGACGAATCGCTGATGACGTTGTTATTGTTTGGTACTATTTCCACAAGGTGCAGCTCATGCTGCGAGAAGTACGACACGGAAACGCCAAAATTGAATTCGAATTGCACCCAGACTGGACAACAATCATGCACAACCAGAAGCGGACACGACATCGCTCAAAACCCAAATTCGTTTCAGACCGAACTATGAAGGTGGAAATGCTCCCCTTTGGGGCTTCGCACAAATACTTGGCCAGAACGTTTTCTTTCCAAGGATCCGCATACATGCGAAGTGGAGACAGTCGAATTGCTGCAGGCTTCACGCGAACGTGCTACACGTACATACTCTCTACATGGCCGAGTGCGGATATTTAGCGGCACAGTTGCCCCGACAGTTTTGTAGGGATGTATTTCTAGGGTTTTCACAAGTGACTTGGGAAACCGGCTGCGACGATCGCTACGACAAATGTTGCGGATGATTTTGGACACCCCGCGGCGCTGGCAAGAGACAACACATCCAATGCCGACCAAACATTCGAGGGATGCCGACATCCACGACGCCGCGACGTTGGACGACGATCACCAAGGCGAATCTATTTGCTCGGAGCCATGGACAGATTGGATCAAGAGGGCCCCGCGTGAAATAGCATACTTCTTGGGGCGTTGCAGAAATTGACGATTGGATCATTACCCAACGCCGGAGATCATGGATACGGGCAGCACAAGCTTCGGTTGATTGTCATAAATGGACTTGCGAAGCTTTGTTCAGGGAGCCCGATTTGCACGCAGAAAACGAGCAACCAGCTCGCAGACAAGCACAACCAATTATTCCGACGGTCGGACCCCGCACGATCGATTATGTAGCTTGCCCTTCGCCATTTTCCTCTTCGACTGGCGCGGGCCTTCCTCCCGCTTCTGCGTCCTCCTCCTCATCATCATCGTCCTTCTCGTCCTACCCGTTGCATTTCTCATCTTCCTCCTCCTCCGCCTTCTCCCCATCCCTCTCCAGGCTCCCGCTCAATACTTCCTCCATACTCAAGCCTGAGAAGCTACAAGATGACGACAGGTGCAAGGATCCCGGTGACCCGCTCGGATTGCCAACGCGACGTGCGGGCCCCATGGGGAGGTGGCCCTCGCTCGAGATTTCTTCGCAGTCAGACCACTGGAGCCCAACAGTGACGACTTACAGTATTCCGATGGCCCGCCTCGGATTTGAACATGATGTGCGGGCTTCAGAGGGGAATGGCTCCCGCTTGAGACTTCCTCGCGATTCATTCACTCCCGCGTGAAACTTCTTCAACATTCAGGCCCGAGGAGCCCAAAAATGGTGATAGTTACAGGATTTTGATGACCCGCTCGGATCAGAACATGAAGTGCGGGCGGGCCCCATAGGGAGGGGGCTCCCGCGTGAGACTTCTTCGCGATTCACTCACAGAGGAGACTCCCGCCTGAGATTTCTTTATTATTCAGGCCTGAGGGGCCCAAAAGTGACGACAGTTACAGGATTGTGACGACCCGCTCGGATTAGAACATGAAGTGTGGGCCCCATGGGGAGGGGGCTCCCGCTTGAGACTTCACCGCTATTCGCTCAGAGACGAAGCTTCCTGTTGGTCGGTGATCGTGATGGGATGGCGAGAGTGACATGTGTGATATTGGTGATGGTGATGGTGAGTGCTTGTGAATGATGATGGGGCTGATGATGGTGATGGTGAGTGATGACGATGATGATGACGATTATGTTGGATGGTGACGGTGATGATGATGACGAGGATGATGATGTGATGATGGTGATGGTAAGTGATGAGGATGGTGACGATGATGTTGGATGGTGACGATGATGATACTGTTGATGATGATGGTGATGCTGCTGATGATGATGCTCTTGATGTGCGTATGATGACGGTCATGGTGGTGGTGGTGGTGGCGATGGTGATGAGTGTGCGAGCGAATGTGAGGGATGATGACAACTTTCATCGTGATGGTGAGGAGAAGGAGAGGGTGTGGCATGATGGCACGATTCATGACGATAGCACGATATCCGACGATGACATGCTGATGAGTAAGTGGGTGATGTGTGAATGTGACTGTGCGTTTGGGAGTGAGTGTGAGTGGTTGGTGATGATGATTGCCGATGTCCATGATGGAATCATGACATGATAACGAACGAGTGGGTGATGAGTGAATGAGCGAGAGAGTGAGCGGGTGGTCATGATGATCGGTGATCATGACGGGATGGTGATGGTAGGGGGAGGGCGCAAGGTGTGAGGTGAGGTTCTTGCGCGGAGGTGTGCAGAGAAAACAAGAACCCCACTTAGGATGTGGGGACGATGGGTCGACGTGGTGCGCCAGCATGTGCAGATACTTGTGGGCATTGCTGATGATGCTGATGCCTTGGCCGACTTGGCCAACACACCAACGTGGAGTGAGCTGGAGCACAGCCTTGCACATTTTCGGAACACATGCTGGCAATTTGTTTCTTCATGCTGTAGTCCATTGCGTGCTTGTGGGCGCTCCAGCCCCGCCCCGCTTAGTCTCCTCGCGTGGACACTCGCGCGGGCACTTTTCACCGTTCCAGGGGGGAGGGGATTCGGGTGCGGAGCAGCGAGCGTCGGCGAGTTCACTCGTCCATGTCGCTCGCTTGCCGCCTGCGCAAGCACGCCCAGCGTGAAACCACTGACCGACGACGACCTCCATGCTTCCTCTCAGTATGTAGGGTTCGGGCCAGCGGGCCAGGCTAGCCGTCGGTCTGTTTTGCTGGATACGCTCTCCACACTTGGAGATCTACCCCGAAAAGTTCCTAAGACGGGTTTCCTTGACGCGGCCGTTTCGCTCGAGACACTCTCCACATATGGGGAAAGTCAAGGAGTTGTGTTTAGACGTCGAAGCAACCAACGGCAGTTTCACTTGATATTTCCGCCGGACAAAGAGTGATGCCCCGAAGAGGGCCGAAGACGGTACCAAAGACGGTGCAAAGAGTGATGTGGCCCGATTGGGCCCCTGGATGCCCAAATGACCCCAAGAGCGCCCCAATAACTTGCTTTCAAGACGCCCACGAGCACGCTCAAAAGCGTCCCCATAAAGACATGAAGAAGGTTCAGCAAGGCTTCGAGCCACCTCTCGAGACAGCTTAAGCAAACAAGCACAGCGCGTCCCACATGAGCAACCGACAATGCCCCCAAAGGCCCTCGGCGCGCCCTCATCTCCAGGGCGCCGCAGCCGCAGCCTCGCGCGGCTGCAAGCACGGGCGAAGTGCTCGCGGCACTGTCTCCCCCCCCTTCGCGCTGGGCATCCGCAGGGCGCCGCGGTCCCTCTCGCGGCACGCGTTTTTTCGAACGGACGCCTTCCAAGCAGCTCAGGGAGTTCTCAACATGGCCATCAAGGTGGAAACATCCACCACGCAAGGACCGTGTGGCACATCATACAGCACGCAAGTCATGGTACACATTACGTAACACACGTGCGTACGATACACGGCGTGCAGCACGCAAATTACATTGCAAAACGCAGGCAGCAAACACGAAACGACAACACACACAAACAATGAAATGCGCATATCGCGCACTTGCGCACGAAGTTCGGCCAAAATGATATGACGTGCGTGGAGCAACAGCCACGCACACACCCCACGCTTTCCCCCCCCGCCCGCCGAGTACACGTTGCACAGTCGACAAGCGCACGGTACCCCCCCCTCCCGCCTGTGCGGCCCCCCCCCCCCCTTCCTGCCTACTCAGTGTGCACGGCACGCGCACCGTGTGTTCCGCCACTCCCGCCCGCCCAGTTCACGCTCGGCACGATCGCCGTACAACCCCGCCTCCCGCCCGCCCAGCACACGCCGTGCACACACATGCACGCACATCACCGCACGCAGCCAAGGCAACCACAGGCAACCATTTCACAGAGGCTACTAATGGCAACCAGCCGGTAGTCATGTGAAGCCATGGGAGGGCACTCCATGTGCACCAACTTCGTTTTGGGTGCAAATGCCTGCACGCGCGCGCACTCAAGTCCACAGAAGTGGTGCTTCCCGTTCTTGTCCGGTTAGGTTTGTGGGGCGATGCGCACCGGCGTCTTCGCTCGCAGTTTCGAACGCGCTCCCGTTTTGACGGCTGCTTCGCGCGCTGGTGACCACGAGGCTGTTAAGGATTTCTTTGTGGACTCGCGGGGCCTGTCGCGGTCTTGTCCTGACGGCTGCCGAATTCGTCAATTCGTTGCATGATCTCTAGTCTCTCTTTCCCTGGTATGGGCTTAGTATCGAGCGAACGAGCGAGCGATGACCAGAAGGGGGGGAGACCCAGACATGCGATGTCTTGATTTTTGCGCTACGCCCCCCCAACCCCCCCCCGGAAGTCCCGACCCTTTCCCCAGGGCCGGTTTTTCATCCTGGGCCGTTTTTTGATAGTCCCAGGGCCCTGTGAGGCTCCCCGGAGGCCGAAGACTGCCTAAAGCTGGTCGTCGTGTTTTTTTCACGACGCGAGCATGTCTGGGGCTGCTTGTGCATCGCGATCGCTCCCGATCTGGACTGGCGCCTCGCGCTCTGCCTGGCACATCGCCCCTGGGCGACAGGGCAGAAATCGGCGACTACAAAGGGCATGTTTACGCCGGTTCGGATGCAACTACTGGGAGGGCAAACTTTGACTTTGCCCTGGTCCCAAATCCGGCTGAATCCGGCTGAATCCCGCGCAATTTGGCTTCATCCCGCTTAATCCAGCTTAATCCCATTTAATCCGCGACCTAGTTTGGCGTAGCAGCCCCCCAATGGGGCTTAATCTTCCTTAATCCTTCTGACGAAAACCTCCCAGTAGTTGCCTAACGCCGGGGTGTAGTTTGCGATCGGCGCCCTGGGGGCCTGGGGGGCACGACACTGTCCTCGTCCGGCCTCCTCGGGGCACGGCGGAGAACTCCATCGGGATCCCCGCCTGCCCCCAGGGAATCCCCGGGGGTTTCGGTTGCAAGTCACCTCCCCAGGGCCCAGACGTGCATACCGCTACCCTTCCCTCGTTTTCCCCCTTTTGGGGCCTCCTTGGACGTCCTCGTCGCCACCGCTGGATTCGCCTCGAAGTTCTGGTCGGAACGCACCCTGGGAGAGGTTTTGGGAGTAGTGGTATCGGTACCTTCTGGTTTCCCCCAGATCGGGGAAGGCTTAGAAAACTTCTCAGAAGGCCCGAGGCCATCCAAGCCTTCTGAGAAGGCCTGCCCCTTCTCACTTCCCCCACAGGCTCGCCGCCGATTGGCGGCCTACGACGTTTGAGCTGGCTGGGTTCGGTAGCAAATTATTGGAACCTTGTATGTCCTCGTAATTTCGTTTTCGGAGTGCATCAGCGTGCGTTAGCGTCTGGCAGTCGATGGGGAAAGCGCCGATTTAACATCGATTAGCGTCGATTTAGTGTCGACTAGCGTCGAATTGCGTCGACTAGCGCCGAATGGCGTCGATTCGCAGGAAAGATGACATGGGATGATCCCATGAGTTGCCACATAATTGTCTTTGGCCGTTTTCGGCCTCTGGGGGCCCTCGCTGGCTCCCGGGACCGACTTCCAGAGGCCTGATTTTTACACGTGCCCCAGCTCCGCGCCCTCGCAGAGTTCTGGCGTGTGCAGGGGCACGGACCAGATGTCGGTCGCTTACCCTCGTCGCCACGGCTGGAAGCAGCTCGGAAAACTGGCGCGCCTGGATCCCGGGAGAGGACCAGAGGCCGATTCTGAGAGGCTCCCCAGATCTCCGACGGCATTTTTTTCAGCCAGCGTGCCTGCTTCCTCGACTTGGGCCCCTTAGGTCGGGCATGTCCCTGTACATGAGGAGTATTCAAGAATAGTCGAAAAATATCATGGGGAAGATTTTTGGGATTATTTTTGAATATTTATGATTTTTTGGGGGGTCTCCTATATTTTCCGTCCAAAATCCGCCTGCAGGGGGACACGCCCGACCCAAATTTGGGCCTGCAGGGCCCATCATCGGGCCCTGGGGCCACCAAGAACGGATCCCCCGGGCGGCAAGCCGGCCCCGGGGAAGGGGTCGGGGCCTCCCTCGGGCGGGTGTCGGGGGCGGCAGAGGGGGGTGATGACTAGGGGGGGGGGGATGTCATGGCGGGGGCCAGGAGATCTCCCCAGGTTTGGTGGCGCCTCTGCTGAGTTCAAGACGTCTCTGGCCTTCCCCCCTGGGCCGCGCACGTGCCGCCGGCCATGATTTGCGCGTCCCCGCTTGGACGACCGCCTCTTGGACGCCCCCGAGGGTGGCAGAAAGTGGGGGGTGAAGAAAAGGGTCCTCAAGGAGCTCTTTTCTTCACCCCCCCCAGAACAGTCGGGGCGCTGAATAAGGAACCCTTTTCGTTGGGGAGGGGCTCCGTGTGCTTGGATTTTCGATGGAAAGTCGAAGCTAAACTTCTGGAGAAGGGGCCTCGTTTGGAGAAGCAGTCCGTGCCTTCGAGGTAGAGGAGGCTTCGAAGCTGGGAGGCGCGTAGGCGCTCCCGTCCCCTCCTCCGCTCTCCTCCTCCTCCTCCTCCTCCTCCTCCTCCTCCTCCTGGAGCCTCGAGTTTCAGAAGCTTCGAAAGCTTCTCAGAAGCTTCGAAGCTTCCAAAGGTCGAGGAGGCTTCGAAAGCTTCTCGGACGGCCGGCGGCCTCCTGCGCCTTCCGAGGAGGCCCGGCCCCTCGGCCTCCCCCCTGGGGCTGCCCTCGTGGCCCCCGCGTCTGGCCAGGCCTCCGCGGCCGCCCTGTTGCTCCTTTCCCTCTCTCGTGTGCTGCTCCTCCTCCTCCTCCTCCTCCTCCTCCTCCTCCTCCTCCTCCTCCTCCTCTCCTCTCCTCCTCTCCTCCTTCTCCTCCTCCTCCTCCTCCTCCTCCTCCTCCTCCTCCTCCTCCTCCTCCTCGTGCGCTGCTTAATCGGCCGCCTCGTGGACCCTGAGCTGCCCGCCGGGCCTGGCCGTGTGCCAGGTCCGCGACAGACAAGGGTGTGAGACCCCGACGAGTGCTTCTCGGCGGCGAGCCTGGGGGGAGGGAAGTCGACGCTAAATCGACGCTAATCGATGCCAGCTCGGCGCTTTCCCCACGGACTACCAGGCTCTACCGCACGCTGGTGTACTCTGAAGACGAAATTAAGAGGACATACAAGGCTCCAATGATTTGCTACCGAACCCAGCCAGCTCAAACGCCGTAGGCCGCCAATCGGCGGCGAGCCTGGGGGGGAAGGGGGAAGAGGCAGGCCTTCTCAGAAGGCTCGGAAGTCCCCCGGCCTTCGAGAAGTCTTCTGAGCCTCCCCCGAAGGCACAAGAGAACTTATAAGAAGGCGCGAGGGCTTCTGAGGGGTCCCGCCGCCATCTGAGAAGGCCTCCTCCCTCTCGTTTCCCCCCTCGCTCGCCGCCAAGTTTCGGGCGGCTGACGGCGGTGCCCAGGTGCTGGATGCTGGACGTCGGCGTCCAGTACGGCCTCGTCAAGCTTGTCGACAGGCGAGCATGCGACGAGATGTCCCCCAGCGCCCCGCCTCCCCTGTGGGCCATCTTGCCCTTCCCTCCCGACCCTCGATCCAGGCCAGTTCTCGGGCTGAAAGGTGGTTCTCGGCGATTCCGTGGACCGTTTTCATTTGGATCTCGTTTCACAGCAACGGCAGGAGCGAAGACAGAGCGAATGATAACAAACACAACACGTAAACGAAAAACACTGTTCAGCTCGAGCCTCGATCCAGGCATCCCAGATGGGCGCGGAGCAGATAGGGTTGGAGGATCGCGCCGCATCGCCGATGCATCGGCGATGCGGCTCGATGTGGAGCCCGATTTTCTCCACGCGGACGTCGCCGATGCATCGCCGACGTCGCCGATGCATTGCCGATGCGTCGGTGATACGTCGACGATGTGGCGCGACCCTCCGACCTCATCTACTCCGACCCCATCTGGGAGGCGCCTACTCGAGGGGCGAGGCTTGTGGGAATCCTGTTGAGTCTCTTGCGTCCCCGAAGGCTTCTGGGAGCCTCCAGAGAGTCTCGAGGCGCACCCTCTGGTCCTTAAATCGGAAGTTGCGCTCCCTTCCTGCGTTCTCTGCACCGTCGCTCTCCAGCGGGCCCCACCTCGTGACGTCGGGTGGGCCGCTGGCAGCTGCCTTCTCCCCGCCCCCTCTTTTTCGGTTCCCTTGTCCTGTTCTCCCACGGAGCCCCCCTCGTCGTCCCCGACTCGGGGAAACATAGAACTCGAGTTCGCCAGAGCTCGTGTTTTTTTGTTGGGTGGGCCTGTCCGCAATCTTGAAGGTCCAGTTTTCGTAGGGTGTCTGCAGCGGAAGCTCGCGTCAAATTTCAGACTGGGTCTCTCGCTCTCCCGCCCGCCTACCCTCCTCGCTCTCCCTATGATTTTGCGGGCCTTCGCTTGAATTCAGAGGAGTGCCAGATCATCATATGTATTGGCATGGATAAGGACATCTTGCTCGTTGTGCTTGTCTCTCATGGAGAGCCCTTCGCTTTCATTTCAGCTGCGTGCTGAGCTTCCTATCTGGGGGTCCCGTTTGGGCTAGAAGGGTATCATCCCGAAGTTCAACCAACGCGGCCGTACACTCGTCTGCTGGGCTCATTGTTAACTTTCTTATCGGCTGTATCATTCCGTGCCATGCGCGTCTTCCTGCTCTTCCTTCGTTTTCAGACCTGCCCCCGAGCAGAGAAGTCAGCGAGGGTTGAGAGGAAAGCGTGCCGCTCCTCACGGTCTGCCCTAGGATTAAATCGGGCACGTCCCTCTACAGTAGACATATTCAAAAGTAGTCAACGAATAGTCAGGGGACGATGTTTTGATGATGTTTTAATTATCCGTAAGGGCTTCGCCCCCTGCCGCCGACCCCCTCTCTCGGAGAATGGGCCATGGAAGAGCGAAGTCCTGAGGCTTTGGCTTCGCCGTGAAGCAGCGTCGGGACCTGTTTGTTTTTCGACCCTGACCCTGCGGATCTGCGTGAGGGGTGTCGCCGAATTTCAGAAATGTGGCAAATCTCTTGTGTTTTTGGACCCTGACCCTACGGATCTGCGTGAGGGGTGCCGCCGAATTTCAGACCTGCCGATCTGCGTGTGGGGTGCCATCGAATTTCAGACATGTGGCAAATCCCTTGTGTTTTCGGACCCTGACCCCGCCGATCTGCGTGAGGGGTGCCACCGAACTTCAGAAACGTTGGAAATCCTGTGTCTCTTTGCTCCCTGACCCCGCCGATCTGCGTAAGGGGTGCCACCGGATTTCAGAAATGTGGTGAATCCCCTGTGTTTTTGGAGCCACCGAATATCAATAATGTTGTATGTGTTTTTGGACCCTGACCCCGCCGATCTGCGTGAGGGGTTCCACCGAATTTCAGAAATGTGGCAAACTCCTTGTGTTTTTGGACCTTGACCCCGCCGATCTGCGTGAGGGGTGCCACCGAATTTCAGAAACGTAGCAAATTCCTCGTGTTTTTGGACCCTGACCCCGCCGATCTGCGTGAGAGGTGCCACCGAATTTCAGAACAATGGCACATCCCTTGTGTTTTTGGACCCTGACCCCGCCGATCTGAGTAAGGGGTGTCACCGAATTTCAGAAATGTGGCAAATCCCATGAGTTTTTGGACCCTGACCCCGCCGATCTGCGTGAGGGGTGTGAATTCTTATCCACTCCAGCAATTCAGACAATACGATTCGGGGGTGGTAAAAATGCTTGTTTTGGGCCTTCCTCTGCCGCTGGCCCCCATTCTATCTTATTCGGATATGCCAGAAGTATGTTGGGTTGCCTGGGCGCTGGCCTGAAGCAGTATCGGAACCTCATGCGAGGACGGCTGGTGACCGTGACGTCATTTACAAGGGATCGTGGCCTCGGGGGGCACGGATTTGGCCTATTTTGGGAGGGGTCGTCGCCTCGGGGGCGCGAGTCTGGTGCAATGTACGGGGACTTTTTGCGGGGGCTCGAACCTGGCGTCATTTGCAAGGGATCGAGGCGTTGGTGACGCGAATCCGCTGTAAGTTACGAGGGATCTTGGCCTCGGGATCGCGAGTGATGTGTAATTGTTGACACTTCGCGAATCCCCACCAGCCGGGTTGGGAGCTTCGTTTCTGGCTCTTCTTCTGAGTGGCTGCCCGCGCGCTCGACCTGCTTCGCGAGCCCGCAGACTAAAAAGAATCCCCACCAGCCGTTATCCAACACAGGCGACTGGCATGCTCGCGGAGTCGCTCAACCTGAATTCCCCCCCGCCATTTTGGCGATGCAAGCTGGCTGGCGGCTCCCCCCCAGGCGAAGGCGCATTTTTTCTGAGCGGCAGCGAGGCCCGCTTCATGCAAGTCTCTCCTTCCGCTGATCTCTCGTTGTCTCTCCTCCCTCCTGTTTGCGAACTTTAGGCCGCAGCTAGTTTGTTACGACTTTCGGACGGCGTTCGGCGCTTCCGCTACGCTCGCGATCAAACAAGAATTCCACATGCCCATCCTAAAACAGCCACTCTAGCGAAGAGCACCGAGCACCGACTATCGGCATTTGTTGGTCAGCATTCCAGCAACGATGTCCAGAGGAATTGCTCTGATTGGGGGCGTGTGGGAGCACAGAGAAGCACAGGACGGCAGATGGCCGTAATACCCCAAAAGGGGACGATGGAGGAGGAATCGGAGGAGGAGGAGGAGGAGGAGGAGGAGGAGGCGGAGGAGGAGGAGGCGGAGGCGGAGGCGGAGGCGGGGGCGGAGGCGGCGGCAGAGGCGGAGGCGGGCGGCGCGGCGGCGGCGGCGGCGGCGGCGGCGGCGGCGGCGGCGGCGGCGGCGGCGGCGGAGGAGGAGGAGGAGGAGGAGGAGGAGGAGGAGGAGGAGGAGGAGGAGGAGGAGGAGGAGGAGGGGCAGGAGGAGGAGGAGGGGGAGGAGGAGGAGGAGGAGGAGGAGGAGGAGGAGGAGGAGGAGGGGAGGAGGAGGAGGAGGAGGAGGAGGAGGAGGAGGGGAGGTGGAGGGAGGAGGAGGGGAGGAGGAGGAAGAGGAGGAGGAGGAGGAGGAGGAGGAGGAGGAGGAGGAGGAGGAGGAGGAGGAGGAGGAGGAGCAGCGAGCACATGGAGAGACGCGCCGAGGACGGGACCGGGGAATAAAAGAGCGATGGGTGCAGACGAGAGGCGACATCAAACACATAACATTGGGTGGAGCAGCACGCGAGAGCCCAGCCGAAGCATCGCGGCAGCGAGGGAGCTCCACCTCATCTGGGCAGGGAAACCCCTGCCCAGGCGAGATATGAAGAAATTCAGTTAACTTCCGATGCAATCCCAGCCACTGTACCGCTGGATCCGTGACGTGGAGCCTACGGGGCATGGGGATGGGGTGCTTTCGGCCTTCGCTGGGATGACGGCCCGAAGCGAAGTTATCTCGGCGCCACCTCCGTCGCGGGTTGTCCACAAGGGCCTGCGGGTCGCAGGTAGCGTACAAGTCAGACTTAGCAGCTTTCGCCGAGAAAGATCCACACTTCGTGCAGCCAATGATCTCCCCCGCCCTATATAAGATGTGACCCCTAGCGGCCTCGGGCGGCACGAAACCCTCCGCAGGGAGCACCATGCTGGGAGGGACCGCCGTGGCCCTGCTCGGGGCCGCGAGACGGGGGCGCTTCTTCGAGCCGTCGAGGGCCTCCGTGGCCTCACGGACGATGCCCTGGGCACACGGCTCGAACCGAACCCGAGGTTTAACCCGCCTCACGAAAGGCTCCGCCAACTCTCCCAACGGCCTGGCCTGGCTCCTGGGCGCCTGGGGTCTCCCGCGCGGTTGAGGAGGAGGAGGAGGAGGAGGAGGAGGAGGAGGAGGAGGAGGAGGCGGAGGAGGAGGAGGCGGAGGAGGAGGAGGAGGAGGAGGAGGAGGAGGAGGAGGTGGAAAGAGGAGGAGGAGGAGGAGGAGGAGGAGGAGGAGGAGGAGGAGGCGGAGGAGGAGGAGGAGGAGGAGGAGGAGGAGGAGGAGGAGGAGGAGGAGGAGGAGGAGGAGGAGGAGGAGGAGGAGAGGAGGAGGAGGGAGGAGGAGGAGGAGGAGGAGGAGGAGGAGGAGGAGGAGGAGGAGGAGGAGGAGGGGAGGGGGGGGGGGGGGAGGGGGGAGGAGGAGGAGGAGGAGGTGGAGGGGAGGAGGAGGAGGAGGAGGAGGAGGAGGAGGAGGAGGAGGAGGAGGAGGAGGAGGAGGGGAGGAGGAGGAGGAGGAGAGGAGGAGGAGAGGAGGAGGAGGAGGGAGGAGGAGGAGGAGGAGGAGGAGGAGGAGGGGGGAGGGGGGGGAGGAGGAGGACGCAGGACGCAGCATATAACGTACAAGCAACGAATCGCGAGCACGCCAGAGCAAGGAAATATGGAGGGCACAACTTAAAACATAAGACGTGCCGCGTGCGAGGTCAGACCGCCATCGCACGCGCGAGAGACCCAACAGAAACTAAAACTTAGCCCCGGTTGCTGGGTGCCGCCCGTCGGCGAGCCAGTCCCTGGCTCTACGCCGGGCGGGGTTCGGGGGGCCCGAAGGGCAGACCTCCCCAAGGGCATCGATTTTGGGAGACCCGATGGCCACACGAGCCCCACACCGAATACAGAACAAATATGGCCCAGAACGCTGGACCTTATGGCCGTCGCATTCGAAGAGGATCCCACTCTCCACCGCCCCGTCGGCCGCAGCAGCAGCAGCAGCAGCAGCAGCAGCAGCAGCAGCAGCAGCAGCAGCAGCAGCCCCAGCAGCCTCCCCATCCCCTTGGCTACGCCACCCGAGCTGCTCAACAGCCAGGGCGAGGGCCTGGAGCATGGGCGGCGGCTCACATTTGGCCCCTGGCTTCAAAAGCGTCTTAACACTGGCAGGTGTCCGAGCCACGGCAAGACAACGCCTGCACTGCAGCGCGGACGAGCCAGGTGCCAGGGGGGCAGGGTCATGGGCGATAATGACGAGCTTATCGCGCCTCTCCGCCACTTCCTTGGGCAAAGGAGGGCCAGAGTCCTGAGCCTCAGGACGAGCGCAAATCAATTGCACCGCCCTCGACAAGAACTCATATGTACACTTGCACTCTTTGACGGAACGCTGGAGGGCATCGACCGCGAGTTGTGCAATAGCGACGTCCTTAGCCCCGAGTTTGGCGAAGAAATCGGCCCAAGCATTTCCCATGAAACGGTGGATCTCCTCAGCCGACGCTCCCTCGTCGACCAGCTGCTCCAAAGACCGATGCGCGGGAGTCCAGATCATCGACGGCCGCGAACCCGACCGCTCAGACAATTTAAAAATCTTCCGCCATAAAAGCGTGGCGCGCGAGGCCGCACTCAAGCTTAGAGTCCCAGCCCTGGCACTCGCGGACAAAACTAAGGTGATCGCTGACGATCGTGAGATCAGAAGGGCCCACGCGCATCGCCTCAAGGCCAGCCCACCGCTCGCCCCGAGGCACTGTTTGAAACAGTCTGGCAGTCCGCCGAACTTCGCTCGGAGGGGCCAGCCATCCTCCGTAATCTCAACCACACTCCAGCCGCACCTCGCCGCCTCGGGACACGCGCCGGCCAATCCACTGCAGTCGGTGAAAAGGAGCGGGCCCCAGGTGCCTTCCGTGAGACCCCAGAGCAGGACGGGAGGGTGGGACAGCGGCGGCGGCAGCCTAAACGGGATTTGAGGGAGGCCGTACAAGAGAGGAACGACATCCCAATCCGCCCCACCCAGAGGAGAGATTCCTTGCTCCCGAAGGGCCTGCCGCTGCTGCCACACGTCGTCCGGAAAAAGGAAACTGAGCCTCCACCTCCTCCTCCTCCTCGGCGGCGAACGCAGAAGGACAATCGTACAGCTGGTGGCCGAGTGTACCACGCGGTGCGCCACAGAAAACACATTTACCTGACGCACAGAGGCCGGCCTGGAATTTACGCTCGGGGGGCCAAAGGCCCCCGGACAGGAGCGCCCGAGCAGACCCTTGGCGAGCACCAGCTGGGAGGGACAACGCCGCGAGGCGCATCGCTCGAATCCAAATCTCCTCGGTTCCGGCAGCCTCAGGCCAGTGAAACGGGACCCTTCTCCAGAGCCAGCGCTCGACGCCGTCTCGGACCAGGGCTCGGACCTCGGACGGTGAAAACTCGTACATGGACACAGCTTCGCCACGATCCGAGATCAGAACGTGGGGCGCCGCCATGTCCCAACCGATCCTGCGTAGGGTGAGGATCACCGCAGAGATCGGTCCAAAGCACATCCGCCAGGATCCCTGCTGGCCGATCTTGTCACGAATGGCCTGCCACGCCGCGCGGAGCTGCGAAGCGGAGGTCCTGCCGTCCCACAGCCACGCCGCATAACGGGCTAGCAGCGGGCAGGTGGCATCAAAAGTGGGATCGTACATCCGATCCTTCTGTGTGCACGTGTAGACCGTAAGGGACGCAAGACCCTTACGAGCCCCTACAAGCTCACCGGCAAATGAACGAAGCTTCATGAGCGTAGAGTCGGTGAGGCCTATGACCCCAGCTCCATGGCTTCCAGACGGCATGACACCTGTACGCCACAGAGCCCGGACCTTCAACCCCCCAGCCCGCTTCAGGGCACGAAGCCTGCCACGGCGTCCCAGGACCCTCCCAAGACGTTTTCGCTCCTGGGCTCTGTGGGCGGTGCCACCCGCAAAAGAATCGTGCCCGAGGTTACGAGCAGACCGAAAAGCGGAAAGCTTGAGCATCCCCGCTTGCGCCTTGACCGCACGCGCAGCCTCGCGAGACGAGGCCAAAAAACCAGACTTAGCAGCCTGCAGTCGGAAGCCCAGGGCACGCGTGTCCCGTACAAACGCCGATACCGCATTGAAGACAATTCCAGCATGCTTGGCCTGCCGACCAATCCACTGGAAAGAAACATCGTCCATCAACCCCCGAGGGATCACAAATTGAAGCTCATGACGAATTCGCTGGAGCGGCCGTAGGAGAGTCACCTGCATAAGGGTCGTCGCATGGCAGCAGCCGGCCAGAATCCCCTGGAAGGAAACAAAAGCTTGACTGACCGAGCCGAAGCCTTTAATGCGACGAGGCTGCTGATACACGCAAACCAACATCCACGCAAGACGTAACGGGTACCCTACAGCAGCAGCCTCGGCCATCACAGCCGACAGGATGATCATCTCATAACATTTGATCATGTCTAACAGAACTGACACACAATGCTGGTCAGTGTGCCGGGCCACCTCGGCCTCCAAATTGTGAGAGAAGGCGCAGTCCACGCTGCTGCGTCCGGGGCCGGAGCCCCAGAGAAGATCACTCCGATTCCTCCCCTCCCACTCGACGGACACCTCCCGACGAACCCTCCCCCACACCCGGATAAGAGTATGCAACAGGGCAATCAAGCGGTGCTCGCCAGGCTTGTCTGGCTTGGGCAGCCGAACGAGCTCCGTCGAGATCCTAGCCGAAGGCCACATGCAGCGGAGCTCGCACCGCATAAAAAGGAGCGCTAGAGAGTGCATGGCAGCATCACTCAGGTGAAGCAGGCTGCGGGGAGCCAGGCGCATCGGGCAAACGGCCGTGCGCTCATGAAAGCTCAGCACTGCAGCTCGTACCTCGGAAGCCCCAGTGGCAGGAAGCAGAGGCCATTTGTCGGCACCAGGGGGGAGCTCCAGAGGAGGAGGAGGAGGAGGAGGAGGAGGAGGAGGAGGAGGAGATAGATAAGGAGAGGGAGAGGGGAGGTGGAGAAGCAGGAGCAGGGGGATGGGGGAGCAGATTGGAAGTGGGAGGATGCTCCAGGTGTTCCCCTGCCTGTGTCGGCCTTGGCCCTTGGGGCCTCGGCCTCTCTAGGTTGTCTTTCTGCTCCGTCTCGCGCTTATGCCTTCTCCTCCTTCTGCTGCCGGTGGTGCTGGGAAGTCACAGCTCTCCGTTGCTTCTGCCTTCCTCCTCAGCCTCCAATGCCCTCTTTGCTTCCCCTGCTGCTTCTACTCCTCATCCCCTCCTCCTCCCTTTATCCCCCCCCGATCAGATCTCCTGCCTCTCTGCTCCCCTCCCCTCTCTTTTTACTCCTGGCGTCGCCGCCGCACTCTTCGTCCTGCCTCTGCCTCTCGCGGCCGCTTGCCCACTGGCCCCCCCCTCGGCAGCGTGGCCCTGTCCGGCAGGTACTCCGACGAGGGCATCGAGACGCTGTCGCGACTGGTGAGGCAGGTCTTGTCCCAGATGGAGGCGCGCGGGGGCGACAGCGGCTTTGCCCTGAGATCCTGGCGCCAGGAGCTGTCTCGCACCCGGCGCCCTCGCCCGGCGCCCCCGCGGATCGGTGCGGCTCGAGAACTGCCGCAGATCGTTGGGGACTGCGGGGCCTCGGTCGTGTTATTCGACGGCAGCGCGGTTTTCCCCGTCGTCGGATCTCAGGGGTCTGCCTCGCTGCCTCCTGCGGCTTCTCCTCGCCATGCTCACCGAAGGCCCACGCCGACATGTTTCATTCCTTTGCCTTCACCGGGGGCCGTGCAGTCGGGTGGCGCCCCCGCGCAAGCTTGCCGGGTCCTCGCTAGGAGGGAGCAGAGGAGGAGGAGGAGGAGGAGGAGGAGGAGGAGGAGGAGGAGGAGGAGGATTATTTCGAGCGGGCGGTCGCCTGTCCCTCCATTGAATCATCGAATGGCTCATTCATGTTAGTTTTCGGGGGAGCGTAAGACCCGGGTTTACCGGGACTCGGGTTCGCCATCGTTTTTTGACGACCGCGACTCGGATTTTGACGAGGAGGAGTTTTGTGGGATGTCTGCAAAAGCGGAAAAACAGAAAAAAAAGAAAGAAGGAAAAGAACAAGAAGAGACAGGAAAGGAGAAAGCAAGAGGCGGGTAAAAAAAGACCAAAAGCACAAAAAAGCACAAAAGATAAGAGAAAATAAAAGCGGGAGGCCTCGTCAAAATGCAGGCTCGGCCTCGTCATTTTTTTGACGACCTCGTCGGGGATTTCCGAGTCCCCCGTACCCGGGTCTTACGTCTCCCCGAAGTTTGTGCTTGGAACTGACCTCCTTACACGCCTGGCCTTGTTGCCCGCGCTCTCTTATTTCTACTCTCTTTTTTCCTAAAGCTGGAATGTGCTGGGGCTCGCGATGCGGGAGGAGGAGGAGGAGGAGGAGGAGGAGGAGGAGGAGGAGGAGGAGGAGGAGGAGGAGGAGGAGGAGGAAGATGAGGGAGGAGGAGGAAGAGGAGGAGGAGGAGGAGAGCGAGGAGGCGGAGGAGAAGGAGGGAAGAGAGAGGAGGAGGAGGAGGAGGAGGAGGAGGACTAGAGGATGATGATGAGGAGGAGAACCAGTGTAGCCCAAGACTCATCAACGATGTTGGAATACACCCTCCCTCCAAGCTCCCTCTTCATAGGCCCCTACAAAGGTTCATCTCCACACAAATGGAACTGCCTCGTTGGGAGACAACCGTTTGAAGACCCTGAAGCATGCCAACACAGCATTCTCGGGGCTCCGACGCCGCGGATCAACCTGACTGTTGCGTCTTGGCGATCCTGAATCATGCCATAACACTATTCCTGGGACTTCGACAACGCGAAAAAGCGTAACTGTTGCACCCTCACAGTCGGGAGCCCTTCCCAATCACCATACCTGGTACGTTGACCGCGGGAATCCGCGAATCTCTTGCGTATTTTTAAAGCGAATATGCGCGGCGCGAAGGCGAGAGCCACACGTTGGAAACGAGCCGCCCTCAATCCGGGAAGCTCTTACATCTTTTAGTGCGAATGTGTGCGGCGCTAAGCTCAGGAGGGAAACAAACACAGACACAATTAGTCATCGACTCCCAGGAAAAGATTGGAAAATATGTGAAATTGGGGGGAAGACCCAAACCCAGAAAATATAGGAAAGTATGGGGAATCCTGTTATTTGTGTGTATTTATGTGTATGTCCTTGGGCCCCTTCACAAGCCACATTCTGAAATCCAGCCGCCCTCAATCAGTGAAGCTCTTGCAACTTATTAAAAACGAGTGTGCGCGGCGCTAAGGCGAGAGCCACACGTTGAAAACGAACCGCTCTCAATCCGGAAAGCTCTTGTATTTTTAATAAGAATGTGCGCGGCGCTAAGCCACATTTTGAAAGCGACCCACCCTCAATCCGTGAAGCTGTTGCAACTGGTTAGAACGAATGTGCGCGACGCTAATGCGAGAGGCGCATTTTGAAAACCGCCCGCCCTCAATTCGTGATGCACTTAAAAAGTTTTAAAGCGAATGTGCGTGGCGCTAAAGCAAGAGCCAACTTTTGAAAGCGACCAGCCCTCCATCCGTGAAGCTGTTATATTTCAAAGTTTCAGAGTCTTGCATGGTGAGGAAATCTCAGGCAAAACGCCCGCCCTGCCCTTTCGACCGGCCTTGGGGTGCGACCGGGAGGAGTTGTTTGTGAGGAAGAGGAATAGAGGAGCAGGAACAGGAGGAGGAGGAGGAGGAGGGGGAGGAGGAGGAGGAGGAGGAGGAGGAGGAGGAGGAGGAGGAGGAGAGGGAGGAGCAGGAGGAGGAGGAGGAGAGTTGGAGGAGAATGGCGAGTTGGATGCCCGATTTGGACCAGAGGAGGAGGAGGAGGAGGAGGAGGAGGAGGAGAAGGAGGACAAGAAGGAAGGATGAGGAGGAGAGAGGGGAAAAAGAAACGAGAATGAGGAGGCGTAGCAGAGGGGGGGAAAATGGAAGAGGAGAGGAGGATGAAGGAGGAGAGGGAGGGAAGAGGAGGGAGGGATATACGAGGGAAGGAGGGAGGCAGTGGCTAGGAGGCAAGGACGGAAGAAGGAAATGATGGAAATGAATGAAGGAAGGAAGGACGGAAGGAAGGAAGGAAGGACTGAAGGTAGGAAGGACGGACGGACGGAAGGAAGGAAGGACGGAAGGCAGGAAGGAAGGAAGGACGGAAGGACGGAAGAACGGAAGAGGATGGAAGGAAGGAAGGAAGAAGGAGGAAGGAGGAAGGAGGGAGGAGGAATGAAGAAGGAAGGCAGGAAGGAAGGTTGCAAGACGGAACGAGGAGAGGAAGGAAGGAATGACGGAAGGAAGAGAGGAAGGGAGCAAGGGAGGAATGGAGGACAGGAGGACGGGAGGAAGAGTGGGGATGATGACGATGATGATGATGATGATGATGATGATGATGATGATGATGATGATGATGATGATGATGATGATGATGATGATGATGATGATGATGATGATCAGGAGGAGGAAGAGGAGGAGGAGGAGAAGGAGGAGAGGGAGGGAAGGAGGGAGGGATAGACGGAGGGAAGGAGGGAAGGAGGGCAGGATGGCTGGAGGCAAGGACGGAAGGAAGGAATGATGGAATGAATGAAGGAAGGAAGGACGGAAGGAAGGAAGGAAGGACTGAAGGTAGGAAGGACGGACGGACGGAAGGAAGGAAGGACGGAAGGCAGGAAGGAAGGAAGGACGGAAGGACGGAAGAACGGAAGAGGATGGAAGGAAGGAAGGAAGAAGGAGGAAGGAGGAAGGAGGGAGGAGGAATGAAGAAGGAAGGCAGGAAGGAAGGTTGCAAGACGGAACGAGGAGAGGAAGGAAGGAATGACGGAAGGAAGAGAGGAAGGGAGCAAGGGAGGAATGGAGGACAGGAGGACGGGAGGAAGAGTGGGGATGATGACGATGATGTTGATGATGATGATGATGATGATGATGATGCTGCTGCTGATGATGCTGATGAGGATGAGGATGAGGATGATGTTGATGATGCTGATGCTGATGCTGATGATGATGCTTATGCTGCTGCTAATGATGATTATTATGATGCTGTTTCTGATGATGATGCTGATGCTGATGTTGATTATGATGGTACTGTTGATGATGATGATGATGCTGATGATGATGATCATTATATCCATGATTATGCTGATGATGATGATGATGATGATGCAGCTGATGATGATGTTGATGCTGCTGCTGCTGCTTCTGATGCTGCTGCTGATGATGATGATTATGCTGATGATGATGCTGACGATGCTGCTGCTGTTGCTGCTGATGGTGATGCTGATGCTGACGATGATGCTGACGATGCTGATGCTGCTGATGATGCTGATTATGATGATGATGCGGATGCTGCTGATGAGGATAACGATGATGCTGACGATGCTTATGCTGCGCTGATGATGATGCTGCGGCTCGTGATGCTGCTGCTGCTGATGATGATGATGATGAAGAATATGCATGTGATGCTGATCATGGTGATGATGACGATGCTGATGCTGACGATGCGGATGCTGATGACGCTGCTGATGTTGTTGCTGCTGATGATGATGATGCTGGTGCTCACGATGATGACGATGGTTATGCTACTGCAGTTGATGATGCTGACGGTGACTATTATGATGCTGGTGGCTATGATGATGCTGACGATGATGACGATGCTGATGATGAGGCGAATGAGCAATATGCGAGGGAGTGGTTGAGGAATCCTAATACGACTACCACTGCTTATATCAGTGGTACGACTGAGACGACGAAGCAACACAATACTACGAATACTATCAATAAGACTATTAATAAACATCAGAATCGTACTAACACTACACATGTTAATAAACTTACGGTCATCCCATTTCAAGTGCAAATATTATTCGTACGACTAATGATACCAACATTCAAACTACACGTAGTACCAACAATACTTAACACGCGTATCAATATGGTTAATAAGAAAATTTGCAAACCGAGCAATATGACTACTGATAACAACCATATGATTCATACTACTGAGACTACTACGTATACTATGAATGGTAATGCGACGAAGATGAAGAGGAGGATATGATGAGGAGGAAGTGGAGGAGGCGGAATAGGAGGAGGAGGAGGATGAGGAGGGAAGGAAGACCGTACGGAAGACAGGATGGAAGGAACACAGAGGAAGGATAGTAGGAATCATGAACAAGGACGGAGGAGGGATACAGGCAGGAAACATGGAGGACGGATGGAGGAGGAGTGAGGAAGAGGAAAGAGGAAGGATGAACGAGGACAGAGGAACGAGGAGGGGGATGAGGAGGAGGAGGAGGAGGAGGAGGAGGAGGAGGAGGTGAGAGGATGAGAGTGGAGAATGATGAGGAGGAGAAGCAGGAGAGCAGGAGGAAGGGAGCAGGGAGGAGGAGGAGGAGGAGGAGGAGGAGGTGAGGAGGGAGGAGAAGGGAGGAGGGGAGAAGAGGGGAGGAGGAGGAGGAGGATGGAGGATGAGGAGAGGAGGAGGAGGAGGAGGCGGTGGAGAGGCGGAGGAGGGGGATGAGGATCAGGAACAAGAGGAGGGGAGGAGGAGGAGGTGAGGAGGAGAGAGGAGGGAGGAGGAGGGGGGGAAGGAGGAGGAGGAGAACGGGAGGAGGAGTGAGGAGGCACGTATGAGGCGCTAATGAGAGGAGGCTGCGGCGGAGCCTTGAGGCTGACGTATGAGTGATCGGACATGTCTATGAGGAGGAAGGAGGGGTTGGAGGTGAGGAGGATGCGGAGGAGGAGGGAGGAGGACTGAGGCTGATGAGTCTTCGGCTGGCTTGCCTGTAGGCGGCTGGAGGGCTTGCGGAGGCTGCAGGCCGTGCGGCGTAGGATGGCTCTCGAGAGTGCTGTCTCCTCTTCTTCTGCTGCTGCGCTGCTGATGATGATGATGATGATGATGATGATGATGATGCTGATGCTGATGATGATGATGATGATGATGATGATGATGATGTTGATTACGATGATGCTGATGCTGATACTGATGCTGATGCTGATGCTGACGCTGCTGCTGATGATGATGGTGCTGATGATGATGATGACGATGATGATGATAATGCTGATTATGCTGATGATGATGAGGATGATGAGGATGATACTGATGATGATGATGAGGAGGAGGAGGAGCAGTTGGAGGAGGAGGAGGAGTCATAGGGAGGCAGGGAGGGAGGGAGGGAGGGAGGGAGGGAGGGAGGAGGAGAAGGAGGAATAATAATACGAACACGTATAGTAGAAATACGAACGATAAGAAGAAGAAACATACTAATAGTAAAAACAAGAATACTAGCAATAATAGTAATCATAATATTAATAATACTTAGGAGAATACGAGGGGCATCAGTACTATTTGTATCAATAATATGACTATCAAGAATACAATGATTACTTCTAATGGTAATATTTGTTTGACTGAGTATCGTTAGTACCATTACCAATACTAATCTATCATACTAATAATAACAGTAATAGTAGGAATCATAATCGTAATACTATTAACGTTACTAATGATAGTATTAGTTGCAATACTAGTAAACGTAACAATCATAATTGCACTACTCCTCCTCCTCCTACTCCTACTGCTACTAATATTCGTAATATTGATAAGAGTAGGCATACTAACAGTGATACTAGCAAGACTAATATCATTGCTAATCGTAATACGACTACTATTACTAATGATAATACTAATACTAGTATCAATAATACTGAACATAAGAGTAAGACTAATATCAGTAATGAGAACAATACTAGTAATAATCAGAGGAGGGTGAGGAAGATGATGATGATGCTGATGATGATGATGATGAGGAGGAGGAGGAGGAGGAGGAGGAGCAGGAGCAGGAGCAAGAGCAGGAGGATGAGAGGGAGGAGCAGGAGGAGGAGCAGGAGGAGGAGGAGGAGGAGGAGGAGGAGGAGGAGGAGGAGGAGGAGGCGGAGGAGGAGGAGGAGGAGGAGGAGGAGGAGGAGGAGGAGGATGAGAGAGGAACAGGGAAGCGGAGGGAGGAGGAGGGAGGAGGAGGGAGGAGGAGGGAGGAGGTGACCCCCCTCCCCCCCCTGCGCGCGCAGCTCTGCCTCCACGACACGCGCGTCTCCGTACTGGCCCACCCGGAGCAGCCGCTGCTGCGGGCGAGGCACTGCCGCGGGGCCGTAGCGTCTATGGCGCTTCGGCCTCTGAGGGGGGCCGGGGGGGCAGGCGCCTTGTGGTGGTGGTGGTGATCGCCGCCGCCGCCGCCGCCGCCGTCGTCGTGGTGGTGGTGGTGGTCGTCGTCGTCGTAGTCGTCGTCGTCATCGTCGTCGAACTTTGTCGATCCTCGAGGTTGGCAGTTCGAGGCTCGGGCGTGGCCCGCCTAGCTCTTAACTGGAAGAGGCTCGCTCTCGACCCGCAGACCAAAAAAGTTCGAGGCTCGAGGACCGATCCTCGAGGTGTTCGTCGCCACCAGTGGGCGCAGCTCGAGAAACTGGCCAGGATGGACCCTGGGAGGGGTTTGGGCACTGATTCTTCCTCGCCTTCCTCCTTCTCCGCTTCCCCCTCCCCCTTCCTCCTCCTGCTCCTCCTCCTCCTCCTCCTCCTCCTCCTCCTCCTCCTCCTCCTCCCCCTCCTCCCCCTCTTCCCCCTCTTTCTCCTTCCCCTCCACTCTCCCTTCCTCCGACGTTGTACTTCTCTTGTGACGTCGGCTCCCAGGGCTTCGGCTACTTCCCGGGCGCCAGGTTTTCACCCTGACTGGTTCTTGACGCCACGGGGCCGAGAGGCAGCCCCTGGAGGCCGAAAATGACGAAACGCTGGCCGTCGCGATCTCCTCGCGTCGCCCAGATGTGAAGGTCTTCAAAAGTGGGGTGCCTCCTCGCTCTTCCCTCCTCCTTCTCCTCCGCCTCCTCGCTCTCCCTCCTCCTCCTCCTCTTCCTCCTCCCCCTCATCTTCCTCACTCCCTCATCCTCCTCCTCCTCCTCACTCCTCTCCTCCTCCTCCTCCTACCCCTCCCCCTCCTCCTCCTCCTCCTCCTCCTCCTACCTTCCTCCTCTACTAAGCTTAACCTCCTTCTCCTTCACAATTACTCCATATGAATACTACTCTCCTCCTTCCCCTGATCACGGGTTGGGAGTGCTCGCCCCCCCCCCCCCCGCGTATTGTTTTTTACACACAGGATTCCCCGGAGTTGGGTTTTCGATTGCATTTTTTGTCAAAATGCTGCTCTCGCTGAGGCGCCGGCCTCATTTTCGGGCCCCGCTCGTTCCGAATCGTGCTCCCGCTGCAGCGCTGGCCTCATTTCCGTGCTTCCGCTCGTTCCTATTCGTGCTCCCGCTGCAGCGCTGGCCTCATTTCCGCGCTTCCGCTCGTTCCGAATCGTGCTCCCTCTGCAGCGCTGGCGTCATTTCCCGTGCCATGCCACGGCATGCAATGCAATGCTCGGTTGCGTTCCGCTGCGCGATGTCATGCCTTCAGCTGAAGCTGTGATATGCAGTGCTTAAATACCACGTCGTGCTATGCCATGCTACGCTTTGATCTTCAACGCCATGCTATGCAATGTTATGTTCGGAGCCGCTGTGCGATGCCATGCTTTGCGTTGCAAAGCTTTGTGATGCAATTCTTCACTACGCCACGCCACGCCATGCTGTGACATACTACGCTTTGCGGTGCTCTTCTACGCCATGCCGTGCTCTACAATGCATCGCGTACCCTTTCGGGATCATTGCCCTGCTCGACATCCGACTGTGCGAGTAGAGAGGGGATCTACGCCATGGTATTGGATGGGAGGGAGGGGTAGGATGTCAGATATGACGCGAGTGCACCTAGCTTGTCCCCCCCCTCCTCCCCTCCCCCTCCTTCTCCCTCCTCGTCCTCCTCCTCCTCCTCCGCCTCCTTCTTTTTGCTTGCTTGACGCTGCCATCAGTCCTGCTCCTCCTGCTTCACTTTCTCATTTTTCAAGCCGACCAGGTTCGGTGAACAGCTGGCAGGCGGCAATGGGCTGGGGTCTCTCGCAGGGCATGGCCTGTTATAGCCTCACTGCGAGGCGCGATCACCACGGTTCGGACTCGAGTTCGGACCAATAACCCGCGGACTTCGTTGGGACCTTTTCGAGCCTCTTTCTGGGCTTTTGCCGCCTCCTCGAGGCGGTCGGCAAACGAATTTAGAAAATCAGGATAGACACCGAAACGGGCACACACCTGCTGAGCCGTCCACCGCTCCCCCCAGACACGATTCACCGGCCCGTCCCCCCTCAGTCTTTGGCCCAGCAGGATTGACAAGCGAGGCTATTCGCAGACCAAGACAAGCAGCACATGCGAGGTCGTTCATCGAGGGCCTGCGTGCGGGTCCAATGACCCAGCCTTTGTATTGCGGGGCCCACCTTGGGAAAAGCCCTTCCGACGCTCTCCTGTGCTGGCGTCGGAGGGCCACCGTGAGCGACGAGGGCCGACAGGGCTGGCAGAGGCTTATGATGCCTCCCCAGGCATAGGCCCCGCAGCTGGTACAGAAAATCACGGACGACCCTCGAGCGATCGGGAAACCGTCGGGGCCGTAGACTCTAGAAATCGAAAGAGAATGTTTGGTGAGACACATGAGCATGGCCAGCTCTGGAGTTTCTCCCTCCCACAACATCGCACCGGTCGCGACTCGAAGCTTCGGGAGCTGCAGTTGTTGTGACGGTCCTGCTCCGTCGTCCTCGCGGCTGAGTTTTGCCTCCAGTCGCTGAGCCTTGTCAGTGAACGGGTCAGCATCTCGCATCTCTCTGTTGGCCCATCTGACCTCTTGCTCTCCCGCCCAACGCAGAATCTGCCCTGCAATGTGAGAGTGCCCAAATCTGCTTCTTGGCCACGTCCGTGGCCGGGTGGAGACTGGCCTCTTTCTTGACCATTTGGTCGACGCGGTCAGAGCCAAACTTTGCGAAAGCCGTCGAGCGGCCCGCATTTACGTCATTTCACGAGCAATGTGCCTTACCCTTAGTGACCGGCGGTGGCCCCGAGTCATACACATGGTGCGCTCGACTCCACAGGTGGGCGCTGCGGGAGCCTGAGTCACAGGCCTTGGCGGGGTCTAAGAAACAACCGATGGTCCCCGCACAATCGATGAACAGCCTGTGTTCACTAAGAGGGTTGACGCAGCCTGACGCTGCCATCGGGACAGCGTACGCTTCTGGGCTGTCTGGAAGGGGCCTAGCTCATGCGGCACCGCCCCATAACACCCCGCCACGACCCCCCCTCGTCGTCGACCATCGGTAGGCCCCAACCACCTCGCGAGAGCAGGGGGTCTGTGGGGTTCATAGCGGGGAGCCATCCGACAAGGTATTGTCTGACAGCGTGCCGCTGGGTGGTCTGTTGACCCACGCTATGCGAGCCTGGCTGGCACCGAGCGGGGGAGGGGCCAGCTCGAGGGGGTAGGGGGAGATGCCAGCCGCGGCTTTCTCCAGGTCCTGACCCCAGCTTTCCATCTTCAAGGCAGCGCTCCGCACGAACGGGTCGAGCGAGGAGCGGCGCTCAGCCTCGAACGCCTCGCAACAGAAGCGGCGGTGAAAAAGTTTGCCAGGTGCACTCAGGCAGAGTTTGCACAACGGGGATGGCGCGAGCCCGTGTGCATGCATCCTGGCCTGCGTCCAATGGCACTGTGAACTCAAACTACGAGCTGCCTCCTGACGGTGAGGTGTCCACATGGATTTACATGGTCCCTCGATGGCCTGCCGAATGGGCCCCCAGAACAACGGCCTGCGCCAGACCCTGGAGGAATTCCTGGAAGCAAGGGCAGACACATCAGAAACCTCCGCAGTCGCTTTACGGGCGAGCCAACTGACTTGCTTTGGGGCCAGGGTAAGGAGGTCGATGGCCTCCCCGCGGTCAGTGCGCAGGGTCTTGGCATCAATAACTGCCAGCCGAGTGCCCTAACCGACTGCGCAACCACATGGGCTGGCGGCTTGACGACTCGCCGCGAGAACCTGGCAGCCTGGAGCTCTTCGGAGGCGCCTTTGAGTACCTGCTGGGGAGTCTGGAGGGCGGGCCTGTCGTCCCAAAGCGCCTGAACCTAGAATAACATCACCTGGCTATCGTACAGGGCCGTGGGGTCCGTTTTCAGACCAGCCGCTGAGGAGTGCAAGCGGAGGCCTAAGGAAGCTGTGCCCATCTACCTGTGGAGACTATTCAGGGCTCCCCTGCGGAGCCCCCGAAGCTGCGGCCCTGTCAGGCATGTCACTGGTGCACCACAGCGCCGTTGCCTGCGGCCCTGCTCGATGCACCCAGTGTACCAGAGCCGTCCCTCTAAGGCGTCTGAGCCTCCAACTCCTCCTGGATCCTTTGCAAAGGCTAGCTCGGGCCGTGGGCTTGCGTCGCCTCCTCTGGCCACGCGTGGCGTCGGGTCCTCAGCTTTTGACGCGCCACTTCTGGGAAAACCTGGGACCGTGCCAGTCATGCGACAGACCCTTGGCAAGCTGGGCAGGATGCAATTAAGTGCGATTTATGGTCGGCGAGCACCAGCTCCAGACATCGGTACTCTTTTACAAGCTCGATTCCGGCTTCCCCAAGCTCCTTGGCCACGAAGGCGGTCGACCCTAGAGCTTTCGCGTGGGCATCGCCCACCGCGTTGCGGATGTGCACGGCTGGGTGCTGCTGCAGGATTGTTTTGGGCAGCCTAAAAAGGAGAGTGCGCGCGAAACTCGTTGCCAGCGTGCAGCCCGTCAACATTGTGCCCTCTGCCGTTAAGCTGTTACTGATGGCATTCTGGAAACTAATTGTTCTTGGCCCCCAATACACTTTACAAGCTATGCTGACCAGCCGAAGGTTCATGCCTGTGTGCTTGGCCTCGGCCATCAGATGGTAGTGTGCGATTCGCTCATAAAGTTTAGCTAAGTCCGAGAACAGCACAGTCACCTGGAAGTTATTCAGCAAAACCAGATAGCCAATCATATTGGGCTCCCAGCTCGTTCTTTCGCACGTTCGCCCCTTGGAGCCCCGACTGCCAGGTATGCCGTGGGAGGCTTCCCATGCACGTGCGATGTCCTGGCGAAGTCGCCCCCATACACGACAGAGGCTACAGACCAGGACAATGGGGCGCAGACCGTCGCCGTCGCTTCTGCTTATGAACACAATGGCGGATGGCCATCTGCTCGGCAGTGCGGGCTTGGGCGTCGGCTTGCGGAGGGGGCGCGGCGGACGGTGCCGACGGGGGCGCCTTGCCAGGCGGCGCCCTCGGGGTCAGCGGGCTCTTGTCGCTGCTCGCTCCTGATGCTGGGCCTTCTCACTTGGGCTTGCCCTCGTCTGTGGGCGCGCCCTCTGTGCGACTGCGCTTGGCCTTGAGCCGCTCCTTCCGCTTGGTCTGCTCCTCCTTGATGGCATCTGCCTAGGTCTTGATAGCCCCGAAGCAGGTCTTGGTAGCTTCGGTGAACTGTTTCGGTGCGCCTCTGGGCTTCGGTTTTGTCCTCATGGGTGACCGCGTCGTTCAACTCGTCGAGCCCGAAGAGCCCGCCGTCGTCGAGAAGTATCTCCTGGCCCTCGAGCAACGCCGCCAGGTCAATGGCGGACTTCGAGGCCGATGAGCGCAGCTCGCCCTCCTTGGCCGCCAGCGAAGTTGCCAGGCGCTTGACCGCTGGCGACCTCCGAGGGTGCTGTCGCCACCTCTGTCTGGATCTTGCAGTGCGACTTCCCGACGCGTTCGTACCTCGCTTGGGTGCCGCCTCCGCCTGCTAGACCTGCTGGGTGGCCTGGCCGACCGAGATGTTGGCCTCCTGCCGGGCGCGGCGCAGCTTGCCGAGCTGCTGCTGGTACTTGGCCGCTCCCTCGGTGTCTCCAGTCTGTCCCAGGAGCTGCGTGCGGGCCTCCAGACGCTGCTCTTCGGTGGTCTCCGCATCGACGCAGACTTCGACTCCTGGGGCCGTGCTGTCCGAGACGGTGACGCTGTGGGCCCTCGGCGGCTGCCAGGCGAGCGACTGACCATGCCTGCCTTCACCGCGGTCGCCAACTCGAGCCATAATCTGGCGCAGGAGAGCGAGCGCGATCACGATCAACACGTCCTGGGCGCCTACGCGGCTTATTGACCGTGTTCGGCAGGGCGGCGCGGCAGTCCTTGCACCACTTCCACCACGAGAGATTCTTGCCACATTCGCAGCTCGCGCAGCGCACCAGGCCATCTTCGCCGACCATCTGATAGGCCCGACGGCGAGCTGACGGACTGGGGCGACTCGCCACGAACGCTGACGGTGGAGTGGGAACGGGGAGCACTTACCCTGCTTGGGAAGCCACTTGTGGGCATGTGCAGGGGAAAAGAAGGTGGCCTGCTGTCGGGCGGCTCGTCTCGAGCCAGCCCCTTGGTCGCGGGCAAGTACGAATCCGCAGGGCGACGGTTTCGTACTTGAGCCAACATGGTTCTGGATCCTCCTCCTCCTCCTGCCTCCTCCTCCTCGTCGTCGTCCTCCTCCTCCTTCTGCCCCATGTTCCTCCCGTCTCCTCCTCCTCCCCCTCCTCGAGAACGGGGGATTGTGGCGGACCTCGCCTTTCGAGTGGTGCTTTCGTATGGTTTTCCTTGCGGGTAACGCATCACTACTCCTCCGTCTTCTTTGTATCTCCTCCTCTTCCTCCTCCTCGTCCTTCTCCTCCTTCTCCTCTTCCTCTTCCTCTTCCTCCTCCTGCTCCTCCTCTTCCTCCTCCTCCCCATCTTCCAGTTTCCTTTTATACATATACAGTGTAATTTACATATATATATATATATATATATATATATATATATATATATTATATATTTATATATATAAATCTTTCCCTCCTCCCCCCCAGGAAGAACAACACACCCAAGCCGTTTTTTTGTTTTCAAGCCAATAAACCATATACCTGATTCTTTTTCGGGGGGCGGGGGGAGGGGGGCGAAAAACAAAGAATCCGACGTGGCTTCATCCTCCTCTTCCTCCCCACCTCCCATATTGTTTTTGTTTCTCTCCCCCCCAGAGAAAACAACCGCGAAGCCGATTTCTTTTTTCCTGAGGGGGGGGGCGACTGCGAAGCATACTAATCCGACGTGGCCTCATCTGTCCTCATCTCTGGAAGCGATTGAAAGCCCCCACAATCGACAGGTCCTCTTCATAGCGAAGTCCTCCACAGGAGGATTCCAATCGAAACCCCCCACATAAGGATTGCTGTTGAACTCCTTCACACATTGGTTCCTATTGGGATCACCTGCAGAAGGATTGATATTGAGAAGCTTCGAAAGAAGGAATCCTCCCGTTGGCATTGCATTGGCATTGGTTCGGCAGTGGTTTGGCATTGCGCTGGAATTGTGCTTTGCAGTGCGTGGCAAGCATTGCGTTGGCGAGTCTTGATGGAACCCTCCACAGAAGGACTCTGATTGAACACCCCCACAAGAAGGACTCCAATTGAAACCCTCTGCGACAATGGTTCATATGAAATCCTCCAGCAAAGGATTCCATGCGCAGCCCTCCACTGAAGGACTCCTATTGGAATCGTCCACAAAGTATTTCCCCGATTGGCATTGCATTGGCATTGGGTTGGGATCGCCTTGGCATTGCGCTGGCATTGCGTCGGCACTGCTTTGGCATTGCTCTGGCATTGCGCTGGCGAGTCCTAATGACTCCCTCCGCAGAAGGATTTCCACTGAAACCCTAACCAAACGGACTCCTATTGAATGGAAGTGCGCTGGCATCGCGCTGGCGAGTCCGTCTCCACTTTGCAGAAGGATTCCTATTGACCCCCCCCCGCAAAAAAAATCATGTTGACATCTACCACAAAGGGTTGCCCCCAACGACACTGCATTGGCATCGGATCCGGGATCGCATTGGCATTGCGCTGGCATTGCGTTGGCACTGTTTTGGCATTGCGCTGGTATTGGGCTGGCAAGTTGCAATACCTCCCGTCGCAGAAGGGTTCCTAGTGCAACCTTCAGGAGGATTCTTATTGACATCAACCGCAAAGGATTGCCCCCATTGGCATAGCATTGGCATTGGATTGGGGTCGCCTTGGCATTGGTTTGGCATTGCGTTGGCGCTGCATCAGCATTGCGCTGGCGAGTCCTAATGCCTTCCTTCGCAGAAGGATTCCTATTGATACCCCCCCGCAACAACATATTCCTTTGAAATCTACCACAAAGGATTGCCCCCAACGGCATTGCATTGGCATCGGGTTTGAGATCGCATTGGCATTGCGCTGGCATTGCGTTGGCACTGCATTGGCATTGCGCTGGCATGACGCTGGCGAGTTCCAATGCCTCCCTTCGCAGAAGGATTCTTTTAGCAACCCCCAGAAGGATTCTGATTGAAATCAATCGCAAAGGATTGCCCCTATTGGCATGGCATTGGCATTGCATTGGGGTCGCCTTGGCATTGTTTTGGCTCTGCGATGGCACTGCGTTGCCATTGCGCTGGCGAGTCCGAACCCTTCCTCTCGCAGAAGGATTCCTATTGAAACCCTCCGCACAAGAAGGGCTCCTTTTGAAATCTACCACAAAGGATTGCCCCCAACGGCATTGCATTGGCATCGGGTTTGAGATCGCATTGGCATTGTGTTGGCTTTGCGTTGGCACTGTTTTGGCATTGCGCTGGCATTGCGCAGGCGAGTTCCAATTCCTCCCGTCGCAGAAGGATTCCTATTGCAACCCCCAGGAGGATTCCTTTGGACATCTACCACACATGATTACCCGCATTGGCGTAGCATTGGCATTGCATTGGGGTCGCCTTGGCATTGGTTTGGCATTGCGTTGGCGCTGCATCAGCATTGCGCTGGCGAGTCCTAATGCCTTCCTTCGCAGAAGGATTCCTATTGATACCCCCCCGCAACAACATATTCCTTTGAAATCTACCACAAAGGATTGCCCCCAACGGCATTGCATTGGCATCGGGTTTGAGATCGCATTGGCATTGCGCTGGCATTGCGTTGGCACTGCATTGGCATTGCGCTGGCATGACGCTGGCGAGTTCCAATGCCTCCCTTCGCAGAAGGATTCTTTTAGCAACCCCCAGAAGGATTCTGATTGAAATCAATCGCAAAGGATTGCCCCTATTGGCATGGCATTGGCATTGCATTGGGGTCGCCTTGGCATTGTTTTGGCTCTGCGATGGCACTGCGTTGCCATTGCGCTGGCGAGTCCGAACCCTTCCTCTCGCAGAAGGATTCCTATTGAAACCCTCCGCACAAGAAGGGCTCCTTTTGAAATCTACCACAAAGGATTGCCCCCGAACGGCATTGCATTGGCATCGGGTTTGAGATCGCATTGGCATTGTGTTGGCTTTGCGTTGGCACTGTTTTGGCATTGCGCTGGCATTGCGCAGGCGAGTTCCAATTCCTCCCGTCGCAGAAGGATTCCTATTGCAACCCCCAGGAGGATTCCTTTGGACATCTACCACACATGATTACCCGCATTGGCGTAGCATTGGCATTGCATTGGGGTCGCCTTGGCATTGGTTTGGCATTGCGTTGGCATTGATTTAGCATTGCTCTGGCGAGTCCTAACGTCTCCCTTTGCAGAAGGATTCCTATTGAAGCCTTCCGCAAGCAAATATTCTTGTTGACATCTACCACCAAGGATGGCCCCCAACGACATTGCAACATTGCATTGCCATTGGTTTTTAGATCGCATTGGCATTCCGCTGACATTGCGCTGGCATTGCGTTGGCACTGCTTTGGCATTGCGCTGGACTTGCGCAGGCGAGATACAATGCCTCCCGTCGCAGAAGGATTCCTATTGCAACCCCCAGGAGGATTCTTATTGACATCTACCACAAAGGATAGCCCCCCAGCCCGCATCCGCCGACGGCATCACGAGCCTAAGACGAATGTGCAATATCCAGCATTCCTTCCACGATTGGACCATCTGATCTTCCTCCCCATCCTCCTCCTCCTCCTCTTCCTCCTCCTCCTATCCTCCTTCTCCTCCTTCCTTCTGCACACGGGGCCTCAAGTGGAGGGGAGAGGATCGAGGATAGAGAATGAGAGAGAGAGAGAGAGAGAAAGAGAGAGAGAGAGAGAGA